>KN832877.1:0-435021 GCA_000827325.1 Oidiodendron maius Zn | reverse complement strand
GGGGGGGGGGGGGGAGTGAGGTGAGGTGGGACGGATTTGCCGAGGAGAGAGGGGGACCTATTAGTCTTTTTGGATGAGAGATAGTGGTTACGATAAGACTAGACTGAACGGAAATGTATGTTTAAAGGAAAAAGATGTATATTTTGGAATATATACCCACCTGAGCAATGGGCGAGGGAGTGAATGCTGAACGAGGAGCGGAACGGAGCGCAAAAAGGGGCGGGAAGGAAATTAAGCGAGATGTGATGACTGCAGAGAAATAAGGATGGGAGAGAGTGAGTACCTTTGCGCAAGGAGATCATGGTATTGCAAAGTAGTCACGATCGGCATATATATGTAGATGTATAGACTTCGTATAGTTAGGTATGTAATATTCATCTAAACGACCTTATGTTCAAATCAGGAGGCACAACAGATAGTAATCACAGGGTCGAGTCTTATAGAGAGAATCGTATATGTCCAGAACGCCGTGCAGAGACTATGCAAGTACCACTCATTACTCCTCGTCGGATTCTTCGTCGGCAACCTTTACCTGATTAGTCCGGATCAAGATGGTAGGAGTATATAACTTACATCATCATGGAAAGTCTTTCCCTCAGTTGTCTCATTGATCATGCCAATACGGATGCAGAAATCACCGAAACGCTCGCCCTCTTCGCGCTCCAGCGAGTAGCGTTTCAACAGAGGCTTCATGATCGCCAATATCTCGTCCTCCTTGATACTGCTGCGGTACAGCTTGTTAAGGCGCTGGCCGTGATAGCCGCCTCCAAGATACATATTGTACGCCCCATACGCCTTTCCTACGAAGGCGACTTCGGCTAACCAAGGTCTCGCGCATCCATTAGGGCAGCCTGTCATCCGCATGACGATAGAGTCTTGCCGCATGCCGTTCTCCTCGATGACGCCCTCGAGCTTGGTGATCAGCTCCGGCAGGTATCGCTCACTCTCTGCCATCGCAAGGCCACAAGTGGGGAATGCAACGCAGGCTGACGACGACAGGCGTAGACCCGAGAATTGGACATTGTCAAGCTTGTACTTGATCATCAAAGCCTTGATTTCAGGAACTTGTTCGTCGCTGATGTTACTAGCAATTAAGTGCTGATTGCCAGTCAGTCTGAACTCGCCCTTCAGGACCTTGGCTATTTCTCGAAGACCGGTCTTCATGGGAAAGTCGGCTGTGTCCTCAATGCGGCCGTTCTCAATGAAGAATGTGAAGTGATTCAGTCCATTCTCGTCCTTTTGCCAGCCGAAAGTATCAATATTGCTCTGGAATTTGAAAAGTCTCTGCTTCTCGAACTGTTGGCCCCAGAGCTCCTCTACCTTGCCACGGAAGACATCAACGCCCATGTCATCAATTGTATACTTAAGACGGGCGTGCTTTCGATTCTTGCGATCACCGTGGTCCCGCTGCACTAACATTACCTTCTCACAGGCGATATGGACTTGATCTTTCGAAACAAATCCGAGAGTACTTCCGGTGCGTGGATATGTCTTCTTGTTGTTATGAGTCACACCCATACCTCCACCAGCAAGGAGGTTAAATCCAGCGAGGGAGCCATCCTTGCCCTTAATTGCAATGAGACCAATATCATGTGCATAGACGTCGGTATCATTGTGGGGAGGGATAGCAATAGTGATCTTGAATTTTCTGGGCAGATAAGTCGGGCCGTACAAAGGCTCGAAGTCCTGAACGGCATCACCGGCTATCTGAGTCTTGTTGTCATCCTCATCCTTCAGCCAAATCTCGTGGTATGCAGTTGTCGATGGTAGCAGATGGTCGGAAATCTTCTTTGAGCATGCCCACACCTCTTTATGGTACTTCGAGGCTGTCGGCAAACTACTGCACATAACGTTTCGGTTGACGTCACCACAGGCGGCAATCGTAGTCATCAAGGCCTTGTTGATACCACGCATGGCCGACTTGAGCTTGCCTTTAACGACACCGTGGAACTGAAAAGTCTGACGAGTCGTCAATTTCATCGTCTCATTACCAAACGCGTCGCTGATCTCATCCATCTGGATCCATTGCTTCGGCGTCGCCACTCCGCCTGGCAATCTGCATCGAATCATAAAGGAGTATGCAGGCTCGAGACCTTGCGCTTTTCGTTCATCCCGAAGATCGCGGTCGTCTTGCATGTATGTACCGTGGAACTTGGTTAGTTGTTGGTCCGAGGCTGCAATGGCACCAGTAGATGTGTCAGCTAGACCCTCTTTAATCGTTCCACGAAGATAGTCGGATGCAAGCTTGATATCCTCGTTGGTGATTGGCGGTGGTTCTTCGGGAAGGCCTTCAACCTTATCGACGCCCAACGCTTGCCAGACAAGCGGCTCCCAGTTCTGGTAACCGGTCTGGAAGGTGTCTGGATCTTGGTCATCTCCCAGCCCAATTTCTGCAAGTCGCTTGCCGCCAAGATTAGCCAAAACACGATCAAGATCCTTTCCTGGCTTGTTGTAGTAGTGCTTGTCATCTTTCCGCGGCCAGTAATGGCTATCGCCGAGGGCAAAGACGGAGTAGTTAACGTTAGCAAGATCAAGGTCAGTGTTGTCTTTGATGGCATCCCAGAAGGCACGCCCATTCTGTGGGAACTCTCCTTGACCAGCGGTCGACGTGAGGAAGACAATATTCTCCTCGTTGGGCAGATCCTCAACTGGATAATCCTCCATTGACATAACAAGCGTCTTCAGCCCTCTGGCTTTGCCTCGGATGCCGAGTCTCTTTGCGAGTGACTCAGCATTGCCATTGTCGGAAGCAAACAGAATTGTTAAAGGAGCGCCAAAGAGGCCCTCGAGCAGCTGATTATATGCATCCTTGGCTTTCCGCTTCTGAAGCTCACGAATTTCAGTGCCATAATCTTGGGAAATGCTAGATGCGATTTCAGGTTGCCTCCGCATCAACTGGGTAAGGTGATTGTCGCGGCCCAAAAACTCCTTGAGCTCTTTCTTAATATGCTCGGAGTCTAATGAGAAGTTGGGCTCTCCTCTCTCTTCGTTTGCTGGATTCCATCTGTACAATGGCCAGTATCCCAGATCTACAGCCTTCTTAGTTTCCTGAAGAACTGTCAAAGGTGAATCGTTCTCCTTGAAATACGGCAGATAAGCCACAACGACCGATGGACCGTCAAACTGATCTGCCTCGATGATTGCCTGCAGCACCTGGGTATATGAGCTGTAAACTGCCACGGATGCTACATATGCGTTGCCATAGTTCATGGCATACAGCCCGATATCCTTCTTCCGTCGTGCGCCATCCGCAGCGGCCCTCTCAGAATAAGGCGTTGAATCGATGATAAGCATATTGACATTCTTTCCTGACGCGATGACGTGGTGCACGCCAGAGTTCCCAAGATCATATGCCCAAGCATCAGATCCTATCAGCCAAGACGATTCATTTCTAAACAGGGGCTTGTCGGAAAGAAGATTCGACGCCACTCGAGAACCATCTGTCTCAAGACGAGCAATAACCTCCTCGGCTAACTCTGTAGCTTTTATGGTATCGTTGGCACTTGCTAGCCACTTTGACAGCCACACTTTTGGATTCTCCGTGATAAATTCCTTTGAAGTCAAAGCCTTCTCAACTTCGCCGATAAATCGCTGGCGATGCTCTTTTCTAGCTAGGAGGGATCCGAATCCAAACTCAGGAGTTGTGGCAATGGTTGCAGAAATACCTGCATTTTGCGAGTCGAGGGCATTGGCAATATAAAGTCTTGTACCAAACACTTGGTTCAAAATCTTGATGTAGGCACTTTCGACTTTTGGCTGCTGCAGACTAAGATTTTTAACGGGCTCGTTAGGCCCGTCAGTTCGTCCCACCTCCAAGTTTTGAATTGGCTTCTCGGACTGCAAGTTTTGGAACACGCCTCGAAGAGCCTGGCGAACGGTCTCAGGTGCAATGTAGCCTAGTTGATGCCCAACAATAGTTTGAACTCCACCTGCTGGGCCAGCCTTGAGAGTCGTGAGCAAATCCAGAAGAAGAGGGCCCCACTTTGTCGTCTTCCTCCGGATTTGTTCAAGAACTGCAACTCGCTTGACGGATTTAGGGACGACTTCGATCAGCTTTGAACCCAACCAGGGCCTGTATAACCTTGCAGTAATAACACCAGCCTTGGCGTATATCTCGGTAGGTCTTGCAGAATCGATGGCTTCAGCAAACGTTCCAACGTCAGATCCGAATATGAAGAGAGCGCTTTCAGCATTGGATGGTCCGGAATATTGGAAAGGGGTATACTCTCGGCCAACTACTTGCTTCAGCTGTGTCCAGATCGCAGTGACGACCCTGTAGATATCTTCCGACGTGACAGCTCGGACGGTGATAGGCTCGACAGTAGTTGCGGATGATAGACTGACATCATTGCTGTCTACACTAGCTTGTCTTCCGGATTTTGACGATCCTACTGACGAAGCCTTGGATGCTCCTCCAGGAGTTAACTCGGCCGTTAGAGTAGCGGGAGTCTCTGCGCCAGAAGGAGTAGGTGTTGGAAGGGGATTCTCCGCAATAGTCGCAACTCTGCCATCGTCTGCATATATAGAGGCACCGCCAAGTCTGCTGCGGTGGAATGTCCTCACTGCAGCAATGTTCAGAACATCACTCACGACATCAGGGTCTTCGAAAGAGATGTGGTTATCTTCAGCAGATGATCCAGCGTCAAAGAAATGTATAACACCTTTTCCAGATTTAATAGCAAGAGCATGAGCGGTCAGAGCTATATCTTGTGCCTCTTGTAGAGTCTCGGATTGTAAGAAGGTGAAGCCACAGTTCCGAATTGCGGTAATGGAGGAGTAGTCTGGGTATCCAGCAGGTTGCAAGGAGACATGAATCACGACAGGTGTGTTTGCAAGTCGGTAGAGGTATGGGACGGAGGAGACAAGAATAGAGGAGGTAGTTGTGACAGTAACAAGTTGGCCGTTGCGAATGGGGGTGAATACAGACAGCAATGGGTCAGCATTGTGTCTAACTGTTTGTATCTATAACCGAAAAGTTTAGCTTTTGAGTGTCCATCGTGGAAACTTGAGGGTATTTACTTCAGGAACGCCATCCAAGCTGGCAGCAACTAGACCTCGATCCTTACGGCCAGCATATCTGCGTAGGTGAGAGGAGAATGCAGACTCAATGGATTGTGCTTCTTGCACAGACACAATGACGTCGCTGGACAGGTATGCGATTCTCGCGACTGTTCAATACATTGTCAGTCTCAGTGAGTAAAACAAGAAAAGGCATGGAGAACGAAAAACTGCCGTGCAGTAGCTCCGTGGCCCAATGCAGCTGGAGTTGCTTGGGAGGGGCGTTAACGTACCGGCCTCTTCAGGCGTCCGGATCTTCAATGGGGCAGACGCCATGGTGCCAATATAATGGAGGGACGTCCGCTTGGAATGGGGAGAGGTAGGAGAGGAGACGTGCTCCGGCCGCTGGAAGAGGAACGACATGGCTTTATTTTTTTTTACCCCTTCTACCGAGATCGGTGGATATGGCCACGGAGTCGAACGAGGAGAGTTCCTAGCGCCGTGGAGGGGTTGAAGATGGAGAAATCTCTGTATGTTCGGAGCAGATTGGGATGTGGACATAGTAATTCTGGCGGGGTGGATTGGCTGGCCCGTGACTTTTCCGAGTGATGAAGGGTCGCAACTGAGCACGCCATCGCTCTACCCGCCGCCGTTTTCATGATATGCCCGCACCGAGATGATGCTGTGGGGAAGAGGAACAATGATTTAACGCAAAGCTGTCTAGACCTGGGAGCTCTGCTTAGATTTAAGCTCCTGCTTACTGGCCGACTACAAACGTTGTCTATTCCATGCCGTCTCGATGTCTATTCTCACTCTCTAGTAGCCGGCAAGGAAAAGTGTAGCCTGTTGTGAACATCACCACCCACTCTCTTTAATTACCATCGAGCCTACTATTCCCGAGCACAAGACATGCCAACTCCTTTGTTTGACTGCCCAGAACCCAATCGACAACCTAACGCCATCTACAGCTGACTGATCAGACACAGAAAGTCGCGGAAACTCTCCTCCCAAAAGCTATGCAAACCAATCTATCCCCGACTTACGCCTTCAACACGCTTGGCGAGGGGAGGGGCGGTCCCGTCCCGCTCCGCGCCCTCCTCTCTCGCTCTACGGTACCGGGTGGCCCAGACGGTGCCTTCCTCGACTTGAACCGTCCATCCAAACCCTTGACCCACTCGTCATCTGCTTGCCCTCCAAGCCAGTAGCCTTCGCCAATGCTAACCATAAGTCGCCCCAGCTTTCCTTTCCAGCCTTGCCCAGCTGATCTGCCAACTGCAAAGGGGTTGGAAGCGGGAACGTCTACAGTCCCATCAATGCGGAATTGCGTCTTTTGCGCAGTTGATGTTGAGTACATGTGTTGTCGCAGAACCTGTCTTGCAAACGCCATAACAACCAGAATGAAGTAAACCCGGACCAGTGTAATGAGCACGACAAGAAGAATGCTGGGTATGGTCTCTTCAATTCCTACGGCGTCACCCAAGCTTGGACTTCCTGCGGCCGCTGTCGTCGCCGCGCCCGTGACCGCCGCAACGACATCTTCTGCTGCAGTCATTTGGTTGGAAGTCACATCGGCATCGTCCATGTTATACCTGCGGTTTACCATCCCAGCCGCAACGTCAATTGCACCACTCCCGGCCACGCTGCCAGGAGTCTTGGTATGCGTTGTGTCTGCACTGACGGCAATGAGCCACGTTACTGCGAATGCGGCAGTGAAAGCCGTGTTGACGATAGTGTCGACCAGGTATAGCCATGCCAACGCCAGGCATTGGAAGGGAGTCTGTTTTCGAATATGTGGCATGAGGAAGGCGAGAAGGATGAGTGCGGCGAGGGAATAGAGATACATGCAGAGTTGCAATGGCGACAGACTGAAGCCGGTGAGGATAGCGAGGAGGCCGTAGAAGCCGGTGATCTTATTGAATATCATGCTCAGCGAGATCATCTCAGTTCCTGTGCGCAGGCTCATAATGTAAAGGAAAGTCTGTGTCTTGGTTAGATCCTTCATCCATCAAATCACCAACACGGGGACATACTCTTGGGCGCGGAACCCGCAGCCATCGTGGGGCGACGGCCATGTCTGGTACTGGTAACAGTGAGCCTGGCGGGGATTCGAGTCAATGAGTTTTGTGATGGTGGTTGAAAGGAGAGGAGAGAACCTTCTCAGTCGAAGGAAGGCCTAAGATGAGGTGTATGCCCGGGTGGCTCGGCGTTTGAGGCGTCTTACTCAAGTCTGCACATCCTCACGTGACACATCCTTGATGAGGCTTAGACCAAAATCAGATTTTAGTAGGATGAAAATTGCCTTTTACTGATGAAGTCGAGGGGCCAACAACTGGTGATAGGTCTTTTTGAATTTGACGGTTACAAATTTTTGGGAAGGCATTTTGCCCATGTCTTATCTGGAGTTACTTGCTTGTCATTCTAATGCTGCGTTCCAGTGCTTAGCGTGAGACATCTCCTACACACGCCACACCTGAGAAAGGTCCTGGATTAACATAAAATCATTATCTCGCTGGTAAATATTATTAGTACACTGTACATCAAATGGTCGCTCTCGGTATCATAATCAGTACACTGCCAATTCGCTGAACGCTCTGCTTCTATCCTTGAGCGTTCCGAAATTAGACAAGTCCAGGAATTAAACTCTTCTCTTCCCCTGTTTAGCACGCACATCCATCTTGGGCGGCAGGTGGCTGCTTGATATCAACATTGATCACTGTATCCGTGGTTAGCGATTGATGTAGTTCCTGAAGCCAGATTAATATACCTCTGTTCTCAGTAGCAGAAGGATTCTCGGCTCCTTCCATCCCCGGTAATGCCTGTGCTATCCTGCGGAATAAATTCTTGACGTTATGTCCGACCTTGGCGCTCGTCTCGATGAACATGAGGTTATTCTTCTTGGCCTCCTCTTCTCCCTGGGCCGTGGTGACTTCTCGCTTGTCATTTAAATCTGTCTTGTTTCCCACCAGCACAATGATAACATCGTTTCCTCGCTCTCCTCGTACATCATCGACCCATTTCCGGGTGTTTTGGAATGATTTTGCATCTAGATTTTGGTCAGCAGAAGTAAAACATAAATGGTACTATACCTACTAGATATATCGTATACCACCACTGCCACACTTGAGTCTCTGATGTAGGAGGGAATCAAACTTCGGAATCGTTCTTGTCCAGCTGTGTCCCAAAGTTGTAATCGCACCGTTCGATCTTCCAGGTACATCGTCTGTGCCCCCCCGGTTAGCCCATTCATACATGGCCGTACTCTGCGTAGCTCACTTTGGAAAGGAAGTCGATGCCTATCGTGGCCTGGTACATGTTGTCGAAAGAGTCGTACATGAAGCGGGTGATGAGAGATGTCTTGCCAACTGTGCGCCACTATTAATAAAGACCGATTCTTGCCGAGTGGGTCACATACCACTCTGCTCGCCGAGGAAGACCAATCTGTAGAAGGGTTAGCAAGAGAATTCTAGGCGGCTCCATAACCAGAGCATACTTGAACTTCTTCAGAGGGTTGTTGTAGGATGACGGCGCTGCTGAGGTGGCCATCTTTAACGCCCCTGGATATATCTCGGTCGGAGCAGGTCGACGGAGAGGAAATTATATCGTATGCTAAGGTCCGAGTGTCAGAGACTCGTTCAGAGCACGAAGAGTCGGATGAAAAAGGGGGTTGAGGGACAGCACGCGTAGGCACAAGAGATATAGGAAATCTGGCGACTAAATCTCGTGAGCGTGTGGCTTTGCACCCGCTAGGCTCCCCGGAATCCCAACCTTAAATATTTTCGGTCGAAAATTCAACACCCCATCCCAGATCATAACAACGAACCCAATTTTTCTCTTTCCACACGTATAATCGCCAAATGCCTCTTATAAAACCGGCAACGGTCTCTCCAGGGGCACCGCAGCAATATAGGCAATCGTCACGAAAAGGGAAGAAGGCTTGGAGGAAAAATGTCGATGTTACGGATATTCAAGAGGGGTTGGAAGAAGTGCGGGACGAACTGATCAAAGGGTACGATTACACTATATCAGTCATCTCTGAATGACACTAATGTTTGCCAAAGTGGAGTCATCGCCGAAAAGGACTCGTCAGAGCTTTTCATGCTCGATACGGCAGGAGATGCCTCGATAGCTAAGAAACTCTTAAAGTCATCCAAGCCCCTCAGGGCGGATGAGATTATCGCCCGGCGATCAGCTGTCCCCGCCGTTTCTCTACGCAAGCGTTCTGGCGACAAGACAACAGATGGCATTATCCAGCCCAAGCGGCAAAGATCCAGTTATGTATCCCACAGGGAATTGGCCAGATTGCGCAAGGTGGCGGATGGACGACAGGAAGAGAGTTCTATCGAGGTCACGGAAGCTTCCTTCGATCCATGGGATACCAAAAGAGATGAGGAAGAAGCTAAACAGGACCCTAGATATTCCTTCTTGGAGAAGGCCAAGAAAAAGAGGGCACCCGTCACCTTAAAGCATAAACCAATATCGCTGGCTGCCAGCGGAAAAGCTATCCCGGCAGTTAAGAAACCGGATGGAGGATACAGCTACAATCCCATATACACGGACTACGAAGAGCGCTTCCTTGCCGAAGGAGAGAAGGAGCTAGTGGCAGAGCAGAAACGGCTTGCAGCAGCAGAAGAGGAGCGGGTCAAGCTCGAAGCGGCTGCAAAGTCAGCAGCCGAGGCCGAAGAGGCCGAAGCACGAGCCGAATTATCAGAATGGGAGGAGGACTCTGCCTGGGAGGGATTCGAGAGCGGGACCGAGGACATTCGATTGAGCGCCAAGAGAGCAGAGCGCAAGACCCCCGCGCAGAGGAACCGCATCAAGAGACGAAAAGAAGAGGAGCGGAAGGCGAAGATGGCTGCAAACATCAAGAAGAAGAACGAGCAGGCCGCGCAGGTCAAGAAGATCGCGAAGGCTGTGGCCGAGAAGGAGCAATTGCGCGCGCTGATTCGCCTGAAGCAGAATGAGGATAGTAGCAGCGAGGGAGACGACATGGAGCTGCGAAGGAGGAAGCTGGGCAAAATTGCTTTGCCGGAGAAAGATCTGGAGTTGGTCCTCCCGGATGAGCTGCAGGAATCGCTGCGGCTGCTGAAGCCCGAGGGGAACCTGCTGAAGGATAGGTATAGGAGCTTGCTGACTAGAGGGAAGTTGGAGAGTAGGAGGCCGATTAGCTTTGCTAAGAAAGCCAAGAGGAAAGCTACTGAGAAGTGGTCACATAAAGACTTCATGTTACACTAGAGGACTTATAGAGAGTAGATGGATCAAAAGTTTCACGATGATGCCAAATATATCAAGCCTATATTGACGGAACTTGAGACCACTTGCTAGTCCAGTGTATTTTCTCTATTCTCATAACCGGCTAACCTATTTATAAGCATTACCCTCTCACTTTGCGACGCTCATAAAACAGTACAGGCCGCTTCGGTTTATATTCCTATCGTGCCTTAGGATATCTACCAACTCATAAGATCTGTGGGATTTTAGTAAAGAACTCCTAAGAGCATTTGGTACGGCGGTACTCACCTCTTCCAAAGAGTGCTCTCTTCGCCCAGTCCATAGCCAGCAAGATTCTCGTTCTAAAACTCACGCTCTGCGCAAAGTACACGCTCCTCCAGGCATATACCGCCCACAGGCCTCCAGTCATGCTCCAGCCCCCGCCAAGGTCAAAGACGGCCGAGTTGCCAATGTACGCCAAACTTCCCAGGTGGTGATATTCGAAGGCTTTGTAGACTGCTTCGTCTATGTCCCCGTCCCTAACATCATTCACGCTCATTCCGGGAGCAGCCTGGGCCATCTTGTTGAATTTATGGCCCAGGTACTGGCCCTGTTGGTGGGCTCGCTGCGCTGTTGCCGGGAGAGACGTAAGCTTGCTGTCGATTTGAAGCAAGAGCTCCCGTAGCTCGTCGAATTCGAGGGTTCCAGACTGGTCCTTGTCATAAACCTCGAAGAGCTTATCGAGGCGCTTAAGGTGGTCTGCTGCTTGGGGGAAGCGCTTGCGGACTCTAAGAGCAACATCACGCCACTCTCCAAATGTGATATGCACGTTTTCGGGGTCCTTACCCTTCTCCCATGCTATGGATCGCAAGAAGGTGACTAGATGGTCTGCTACGTTGTTTTGAACAGTTGAACAATCGCCGATAGCGTATACATCTCCCAATGGGGTCCCATTCAACCGCAGGTGAGTATCAGTCTCGAGTGCGTGGCGATTAGTTTGAGCAGTTCCAAGAGCAGCTGATGCCCTCTTGCAAAATTCGGTCTGGGAGACTCCAGTTGACCAGAGACAGAATCCCATTGGTATCTCTTTTGTAATTATTTTGCCGTTTTCATCTTGCTGGGTAAATAGGATCTTGTCCGTCTTCACTTCCTTGACCCTTGAGTTAGTAAGAACTCCAACCTGGTCGCGAGAGAAGCGACCTTCCGCATATTTTGAGACTGCCTCGTCATATGTATTGAGAATATGTCCTCTGCTCTGAATCAAGTGCACCGAGATCTCATTGCGAATAATCTTTGGGAAGTGCGCAGTCAGATCCTCGTTCAGGAGATCAAACAGTTCGGCTGCAAATTCTACTCCAGTTGGGCCACCGCCACAGACAACAAAAGACAGCAGCCTTCTTCTCTCCTCATCAGATGTTGTAGGGAGGCAGGCAGTCTCCAAGTTCGTGATGATCGAGTTATGAATCTTCTGCGCATCTTCAATGTCCTTTAAGAAGTGACAGTTCTGAAGGCCTTTGACACCATGAGGGTTTGTTGTCGATCCAACCCCGATGACAAGTTTGTCATATGGGAGGTAAAACCGTACTTCCTTTCCATTGCTGTCTTTCTGCGACAATTCTACCAGCTTTTCGGAAAACTCAATATTTTCAGCCCTGGCCTGGATGAAATGACCTCTGACCCTGTTGACAATGCGTCTGATCGGTTCAATGAGTGATCTCAGTTCCAGTGTCCCAACCGTCGCAGAAGGGAGCATTGGAGTGAAAAGAAAATAGTTCGAGGGCGAGACTAGGGTGACATGGAAGTTGTCTGGTACCAGTGTCTTCAACAAAGCAACGCTTCCCCATCCGGCGCCGAGGATCACCAGCTTTGGCTTGTCCTTTTGCTTTTGCATTTCCTCGCAGTCGTCATCGTCAATCTGAACCTCCGCGATAGGGAGATTCTTCGGCCCGCCTCTTCTAGGCGACAGAGCCAACTTCGAGACCTTGATATCGTTATAGGTCAAATCCTCGCGATATGTTGAAGCATCATATGCAAAGAACCCAACCACGCCCAATCCCACAAACACGATCGAAGCACCCAAGTATGCTGCGGATCGGTATAAGAAATTCAAGACCCGCGATCGTCGTTGCGGCAATGGCTTGCCTGATACGAAACGGATGGTCTGGTGCGAGAGGGGGAACGGCGCATGCTCAGGGAATAGGATAGACTTCGGGCGATAACGAATTGAGTGGAAATTTCGGGCTGCTATGAGGTTGGAGGAGCTATATATCCGCTTGGAAAGGAGAGACGCGCCTCTTGGGGAGCTGAATGAGCGGCCCAAGCCCAGGCTCACAAGACGAGCAGCGGGTTGCTGCCGCAACATTGCTAGGTGAGCTACAATTTCCGACCTGTGTATATAGCGTCAAAGAGCGACTGGCATATTGGTGCGAAGTCTACCAAAAAGAATGGCTGGAGATAGCAATCAACAGTGGCTGTTGGGTTGCTAGGAGGCATGAATGCTCTCGGATGCGGGTGCCGCATAGCCAGTATTAATCCGCTCACAGCTTTGGCTACGTCACGGTAACCCGCCCAGGGTCAAAGACTCTTAACGAACGCCACTAGATCGGACCGTGTTTTCCGCCAGGGGCTTCGAAAATTTAATATTTGATACGTAGAAACACTAAATGCGAAATTAAACTTTCGATGGAAGCCATGCATACATTCAAATCGCTTCAAAATCGGTTCTTGGCAGTGCTTCTTGGTTTGTCTTGCTGGCCAAGCACTTCAATGTATGAAGAAACCCGAAGAGGCGGCTCTTCCGGATGCTACGTGCCGAAAAGTTCAATAAGTTCCACTTTTCAAAGAGAACCAGAAGGGGAGGTTGTCACACGATGAATAAGACAAGACGGAGGCTTCTACCCTGAATAGACTCACCTTGAAATGGCGATGGCTACCACAAGTGTTTGTTTGCATGTACAGTATTAGCACCTATTAGATGTAGTTACTTCCGGTATAGACTGGCGAGCGTGCGTAGCTTGTCGGTTTCAAGCACGCAGACGTGCCCGAAAAGCTTCTGTTCGACCGACCCTCTCTTCTGTAACCCATGCGCCGATCCCATGCCATGAAACAACTCCTATCGGTACACCGTTGATTGAAAACCTCCCAGATGCGGTACGCCTGACCTCGGTTTGTGCCTCCAACGACAATTCCATCCAGACGAGACAACACCGTATCATAAACGCCAATGCCATTCACCCAATCAAATTCGTCATGTAATCATCGGCTCATGACCGTTTTCTTGTGTATCATTACTCTCGTGTGCATCTAGCCCCAATTCAATGTGAGCAGGGAGGTCCTTCTTGCTGTCTCTTGCAGCATTTTCTGCCCATGCCCGAAGACGAACCAGACTTCTGATAGCAGCATCTCTTCTTTGGTTCTGGCACTTCAAAATGGCCCTATTCACTCTGTCCGCGACAGACTTTCGGAGGTCCGGATGCAAGATAGCAGCAAGCTGTGGCTGAAGCTCATTATGGTCGAAAATGAGTAGCCCCATCGTTCGCTCCAAGTCCTCTAGCCATTCTGGATTGGAAGGTGCTCGAGGTGCAAGGTGCGTGCTGGCAAACTCGATGACGGGGGCAATGGTAGGTGTGATGTCACCTTCAGCAGGAAATTTGCACGCCCGAATGAGCTCGACCAGTTGAAGCCGGAGCAGAGCAAAGTGGAGAGCAGGGTCGCTGTCGAGGACCTATTTCATTTTGTCAGTAATGGAATTGATGAAAAGCAATTTCTAAAAACTGTTTTTAAGTTGTTGTCTGCTCATACTGAGGACTGAAGTTGGTAATTTTTCTCATCAACGACCCGAAGGCTATATGAGTGGTGCATGAACTCGTGTCTAATCATAGCAGGGATACGAAGGACAGAAAACTGCTCGCTTACTGACCTGTGGATCAAGCTCATTCAATCCATTAATGGCTTCTTGAATGCTGCCCAAATGTATCGAGTGTTGGATCTGCTGGCGAGCCTTGACAGATTCTTCTTCCTGGTGTGGACGAAGATTTGCCTCCTTCGAGAATCTTGCGGCTGCAGAGGGGTAGCCTTCGGTCGTGAGATAGTCCAAGATTAGCGCGTTGATATCACTATCCAAGAGAGCAATTAGCTTTGACAGATCAGAACGGTCCATTATAAGTGATCGGGTTGCAGCGAATAGTCTGCCAGTGGCAATCGATCAGATAAACAACAGTTAAATTCTCCGCATGCTTAATTTTTAGGAGAGATTCCCAGTTGATGAATGTCATCATGTAGAGTCTGCAAGTAGCTAGAAGCCGAGCAACATAGAAGTCGCCAGCACCGGGTCCGCAAGGCAAGACGTATGGTTTCAAGTGAGAGTAATATATACCTTTTCATCGGCTTAACATCATCGACCCGGGATTCAAAGGAATGCCGTAGAGGAGTGGTTGTTGAAGCAGTTGAGGAAGTCTAGAAACAGTCAGCTTTGTGTGCAGTGAGACACAGTTTGGAATGAAACCGACCATTCTTGCAGCGACATGGATTGTCTAGAGTCCCATATGGGATAAGGGGCTCGTGAAGAAGGAAGGCCGGAGTGTCCAGCACTGAAGCCGATGGAAGTAAGAAACAGGATGATGTGGAAGGAGAATGTGCGGCTCAGTGCAAGCTTTGGCGAAGGCCCGCTAGAGAGCGTAATTGCCTTTCACGGTTAGCATAATTCTCACGTGACCACATCATATCTCCTTCAAACCGCCACAGCCAAACAACGCAGGAAGGGAGCGAGAGAGGATCTGAACACTGTAGACCCTGTAATCTGTGAATATGAAAGATACAGTGAACCATAAGACACATTATTCGCCGCCATGGGCCGATGTCAGTATCATTGGCATTGCTGGGTCTTCAGGGTCGGGGAAATCTACCTTGTCTCATGCTATTGTGTCTAAGCTAAATCTCCCATGGGTTGTCATTCTCTCAATGGTATTCTGTCCTATGAAATTTCTTCATTAGTAACGGATTATTAACCCGGTGTATAGGATTCATTCTACAAGACTTTGGATGCAGAAGCATCACGCCAAGCTTTCTTAAATGAATATGATTTCGATTCTCCAGAAGCCATTGATTTTGATGTCCTGGTCAGTCGCTTGCGAGACCTCAAAGCTGGGTATGTTGTTGCTCCATCTGGGCCCTGTTCGTTTTAGTAATGAGAAACAGCAAGAGAGCAGAAATTCCCATATATTCGTTTGCAAAGCACGCAAGGGAAGAGAAGACGACTTCCATATATTCTCCTCATGTCCTGATATTGGAGGGTATATTTGCTTTATACGACCCTCGAGTACTTGAATTATTAGATATGAAGGTATTCTTCCATATCGCCGCGTATTTATCGAATTTATATATGGGATATTATGCTAACATTCAATTTCTAATCGCGTAGATTTTTTGTGAAGCAGATGCGGACACCTGCCTGGGTCGAAGAAGTATGAGATCTAATATTATTCTCTATCAACAGCAACATCCAAATTTTCCTGACCTACTTCAAGGATCTCGTACTCCTTTCTATGTCTACTAACATCTGCCGTGCAGTTTTGAGAGATGTGGAAGAGCGTGGCAGAGACATTGAAGGCTGCATAAAGCAGTGGTTCACTTTTGTGAAACCGAATTTTGAGAGATATGTTGAACCTCAAAGAAAGGTAGCAGGTTAGTTCTCCATGCCCGGCTTTGTTAGATTGCTAACGCCAAGGAGATGTGATTGTACCGAGGGGAGTAGAGAATAGAGTCGCTATCAGTATGTAAATCGCAACCATATAGGAAAGATGCTGATATTGCGAAGCGATGGTCGTCCAATACATAGAGCGGACGCTCACTGAGAAGTCTAAAAGCCACCGTGCTGAGCTCAAGAAATTAGGACAGATCGCTGAGGATGATCCTATCTCGCGTAATGTTTTGCTCCTGGTGCAAACTCCTCAGCTGCGGGGAATGAGCACTATAATCCAGGACATTGACACGTCCACAGAAGATTTCATATTTTACTTTGATAGGCTAACAACCTTGCTGGTAGAACAGTGAGCATACAAATTCGATACCCTTTGATCTATTACTAATAAACCAAAGTGCAATGAACAACATATATTTCACTGAGAAGGTTGTCGAGACATCAATGGGCACCAAATATCGCGGCCTACTCCCAGCCGGCGAAACTAGTGCTGTAATTGTTCTTCGAGCTGGCGCAGCCTTTGAGGTGAGTCATTCACAATGTTGAAACCAGAATACGTCTGATATAATCATGATTAGACTGGATTAAAGCGTGTTATTCCAGACTGCAGAACAGGCCGCCTACTCATACAGTCGAATATTCGCACTGGAGAGCCAGAATTGCACTACCTGAAACTTCCGGATGATATTGAAACACATGACGGAGTTTTGCTGTTAGATCCACAAGTATGTTAGCTTTCTGCCCATACTGGAGATATTGAAGACTAATTTGATTAGATGTCGAGCGGAGGAGCTGCCTTAATGGCGGTGCAAGTTTTGGTGGATCACGGCGTACCGGAGGAGAAGATTGTCTTCGTGACCTATTTTGCTGGAAGGATGGGTCTAAATAGATTGACAAAGGTGTTCCCGGGGTTGAAGGTAGTTGTCTCAGCTATTGTTGCAGACTTTGAGGAAAGGTGGGTTGAGAAGCGGTACTTTGGCTGCTGACCTCACAGATGAGGCTGAGATAGGTAGTCAACAGTTGAGGAATCTGGTGTAGGAATACTTGGACTCATCCGTACGGGCTTGTTGACATTCGACGATTCAGCAGATAGTCAATGTAAGATTAAGCATGTCACGGAAGTTGATATTGGCTTCATTCAACCTAGCTTGGCCCAAGCTCTAGGACATTTATACAGAACGTGCCATAGTTGTCGTTTTGCGGCTGCCTTGGAATTGTTTGTCATTGGACTATCAAGTCTCTTGCCGTCAAGTTTCAAGATACCATCAAGGCCGATAAGGCTGAAGAGATGCCTTACTATACCCAATCAGGAATAAGTCATCAAATGTTTACATCGAAAAACACGCATGGTATTCGTAACTTTTTATCCATCGGAATACATATGGTGTATTTGGTCCTTGCCTAGCTGAAGTTGCCTTGTGCAGACCCCAGGTGTACGCAAGCCATTCAACGGGATACTGTGTGATGAGGGTTGAAATGCCCTGGCTTAGGCTGGGGACAGGTATAATTTCCAGAAGATCGAGAGTGAGAGGCTACATATGCACGCCACTACAGCGGCAATGTACATGACAATTTTCTTGCATTGGACGTCAGCTCTAAAGAATTAGGTCAAACGACTTGTAGAGCTCAATACAATTCAATGTGTCTCAGCAGCTTTAGTCTCGCACCAAATGCCCCCTAGCCGTGAACTTTACGAAGAGCAATGCTGGACTATTTCTAGGAACCCAGGTGCAACTACCACTCATCTAGGTGATCATGCTCGACATAGTAGTCCCATCGGCGGCTTCGGGTGACATCCCAAGCTTTCCCCCAATGCTGCAGTGCAATGGCATATATTTGGCCGACAGATGTAACACCTACTAATTTGAGGTCGGGAGGAGAAGCGGCTCAGAGCGTTAGGTTCCTAGCAACCCTACGTAAAGTATGTTTATGTTGATCCGTAAGTAAGCAGGCCAGCGGTCCGCAATTGGTCTACCCAGGCTTCCTTTGCAGGTTTCTCAATTAACTCGACGCTGCTCAAGACTCAGTCCTTCATTCACATGCTTAAACGGGACTACCCAGAGCAGATTTGAATGATCCTCATACGGATGAAACGGCATTGATGTGACCTTCGAATCTACTTTCGCCAACCTCTACCACATCTAGGGTACCAACATGTCCGAGAAATAGGCTGGCTGTTATACTCTCTCCGATGCTATAGCCTAGGGCAAGACTCTCACAACTTCCATTCAGTTCGGAGACTACCAGTCACAGGCCTCTAGCTGGCTCGCCAGTATTGACCTCAGCGATATCCAAACCACCAGCACGGACTGGGCTACCGACTTCAATGCATATGTCTGCATTACAGTGATGCCAAATGGTGCCTCCGCACTCAAAGATGAGGACCTATTTACCACCTACTACAAAACCTGCGTGCCAGCCGTCGAGCTTCAATTCGCCAAGGCTGGGTGCAAGTACGTCTCGTCTGCCTTTTGAGAAATGATTGGTTTAAAGAACTAATGAATCTTAGACTCGCCGTTTGGTTGAATTTAATCGCTACTGGAAGCACTGGCCCCTAGATTAATTGAATAGAAGGTGTCGATTAGATTAAGATAAGCGTGGCGGTTTAGAATGGACATGGTAGGCGTTGGCCCAATTTCTCACTTCCACTGTTGGTTGGCAATAATAGTTCTTGCAAATTTTTACTCACATACACTTCATCGGTGTACTTCAAATCTGACTTCGAACAAAACATATATATGACGAGAATAACGGCAAAAAACTGAGCACTAGTGGTGTGATGTGAAATTCTTTACGTCAGAGCATATTATTTTCACAAATATCGCACGGGGCAGCAATCACACATATTGTATTGGAGTTCTTGCCTCCTTAATTCATATGCTACAAATGTTATGTCATTTGTTCAACGTTGGATAAGGTGATGAGCTTGAGAGCATCAGATGGTGAGGTCTGGTGTTGGCTTACTAAGCAGTTATTATCTCACACCAGTCACACCAGGTACGAAATCTGCTAGCCCTTTTCTGGTTCTAGCGTGAGAATGGAAAGACCTCGAAATGTCGCGTCGTTCAGTCAACTTCTCTCTACAACGCAATCCAACTCCAAAACGCAAGCATTCGCCGTCTTTCACGCACCATATCTCAATCCCCGACTGACCAGATATCCCTGGCGCAGTCGCCCTTTCTCTCGCCCAATTACGCCCCCCGATTTTATGCAATCCGACCTCACTGAACTTCCCAAAGAATCTACTAACCCAACGAACCCGTCAGATCTTGGAAATACTTCTCAATATGGCTTGCATTCGGACCAGCTACCATCGCCAGAGTTGCATATATCTCCTCTCGAAGGGGACGCAGTGCCTGCGGGCTCATCCCCCGGCCATTCGCCCAGCGCCTCGATTTTGCGTGACCAATGGTCACGATTGAGCCTGGATGAGAGCGCCGATGCACGGCCCAAACCTTCTTTTCAACGAATCTCTGAGTATGAGAAAGCTTTATCGCCATCACCACCCAGAAAGCCTAATCAAGGCCCTGGTTTCACTGTGGTGAAGAAATCTGGCAATTCTTTGAATGGACCCCAGCTTGAAAATTTCCCGAATGGTAAATTTCCGCTCCACTGAAGATGAGCATTCTAACATGTAGTAGAGGTTTTAACTCATATCTTGTCGCACCTGCCAGCTTCAGCACTCTCTGCCGTATCTCTAGTTTCTCGTCGATTTCATAGCCTTGTTACCACCCCTCATGCCTGGCGCATTGCCTTTTCTCGATTCTTCCCAGGTCAAGTTGATGCTGAAGACAGCGTAACTGCACTGACAAATCGTCGTGGCTCTGACCAAGAGGCGCATAATGAACTTCGATCAGAACAACGCTTTTTTACTCGCTTGACGGCCCTAGCATCCTGGCGAAGTGAATACATACTACGGACGAGGCTTTTGCGTTCGCTTGAGAAAGGCAAACCTTCTCAAATTGCTCCTGGTCGTGGTGCTTCTTCTCGAGCAAATAGCGCCGCCAACAATGCCAACGCAGTAGTTACATATAACTCTCAAATGTTTGCTACGATAAACCATATCCATGCCGTTTTCGGGACAGGAAAGAAGTCACCACGCTTCATGCATGGCACTGATGAAACCGGAACCGCTTGTACCAGCGATCCAAATATTGGAAAAGTCGATAACTGGGGACTCACTGACCCACAGGCGCTTCCACAGTTTTCAGACATCTTTGCCGGAGACCAACCATACGGAAATGGTAATGGACCGGCCGGGCTTCCCAATTGTATGGATCTCAGTCAACCTTTTGGGATGGTATATGGTGAGGGGTTTCCCGGAGGTCAGGCCTACTTTCGTCCGACTGAAGAAATGCGTGGCCGATTTCTCAACCAGCCAGTCAACCTAGCTGGCCATCAATTTGGTATCCCCAAGATCCCCGATCTTACGGAGGCAATTTCTGCTGTTTGGATTGCCAAAACCAAATCTGTCCCATCAATGACTGATGGTCTAATCGGGATCATGACTGGTTCTACCTTGGGGGTTATCACTGCGTATTCCTTGGGTGCCGATACTGCTAATGGTCACCGCATTGGGAAGGGTCAATTGACGGCTAAATGGGTCCTTAGCCCTGGTGTCCCAATTATTTGTCTCAAGGTCGATGATTCATACAGTAGTCAGCGCAAATCCTCTGGTCGAATTTGGGCCGTTTCCTTAAACGCACTTGGCGAGGTGTTTTACCTCACAACTACTCCCTCATCGGCCGTTACCGAGAGTAGAGTAGATGAGGCTACTGCTAGTCGACACGCGTGGACTGCTGGCCGCACAGCCTATTGGTGTCTTGTCGAACCATCCCGCCGCGTTGCTCGAGATGATCCATATCACGAATTTGAGATTCCTGGAAGCTATTCACCAAGGTCGTCGTCGAGCAAGATGAAGTTGTCCCCGGCACAAATTTCAGCAGAAACGCTGGAAGTTGAAAAATTTCTGGCCTATCGTCCATCTCATTTTCGTAAAATCTGTGAAGGTTGGGATATGCGCAGAAAACTCGAAGTTGATTTTGCTGGTGATGATGGAAATAGGGCTGGAGAAGCTATCTGTGTCATTAAATGCGGAAACCATCAGGGGGACCAAGCAGAAATCAGAAGATTTACCAGGTGGAAATCCGAGCTGGCGCCCCTCGATGATTACCCCGTACCCAGGACCCCGCCAATTGCGTCAACCACCAGAACCATGGCTTCATTATTCGGTGGTAGTAGAGTGATAGCCCCTTGGAGGACATCAACGCCAGAGTCGGCTTCAGTAGCCTCAACAATCCGCGGGACCAGTGTAATCAACAGAGCCAGGACATCTTACCTGGACCGTTCACCTACTCTACCACCCAGTCCCATTAGCACGGAGATTTTTTCCAGCACAGTTGCAGAGGAATGGCGATCGACAAACTTGTCTCTCAAAGGCTTTCCCGACGTAGAAATAACTGCCAGCGCCATTGACATGTCTACCCCTGCATTACTCACAGTTGATGAGGATCCCCTTCTCACAATGAACGGTGCATCTAACGTCTCAACGCCCCTTGCTACACCTTCTGACCAAGGTACTTCGACAGCTGCTACTATCCCTGGCCATAGAGGTCGGTTCCTCGCAATCGGCATGAAGACTGGCATTGTGGTGATGTGGAATATGCGTGGGCCACAATCTACTAATCCGGCCATGGTTAACGAATTACAACCCATGCGTACCATCTATACAGACTCTCCTGAAATATCTTGTCTTGCGGTATCTGCGCTTTATGTAGTTCATGGTGGTAATGATGGCCTTGTTCAAACATGGGATCCATTAGGCTCAACCCTCCAGCCAATAAGAACATTAAATTCTCGTTTCTCGTCCCGCGCCAGACGTCGGTTGATCCAAGCTGCAGCTTCAATTCAAGGTGTTGGTATCAATCTCTATGCTGCTGGCGCCATTGCCATAGATCCTGATCCAACTGTGTTGCGTGGCATGGTCTCTCTTGGAACCCATCTTCGTTATTGGTCATACAGTTCTTCATCTGCAGATCAATATCAAAGTAAAAAGCGTCGTCTTCGCCGCTCCGCAGAACGCGGCAGCAATGGGAGCTCGGATAAATTTACCAGTACCGGGAGAGGAGCTTTAATGGATTATATCGCAACTGAACAGGAGGAACTCAAGAACGAGAAAATGCGCAGAGAACGTCAAGATGCCAGACTTAGAGCAAGATTTGGTGTAGGTTTGGGAGGCCTGAGCGAGGAGGAGGCTCTGCGCTATGCCGAGATGATATCAGCAGAGACATTCCAAAAGGACGAGGAACGTCGAACAGTTGACACTGGCTATGCAGCAGATTCAGGCGACCCGTCCTCTACGCAAAGTGTTTGGAGTAGTAGCGCAACAGCCACACCTGAGGGAAGCGTCCAGGGCCGAATGCGCTCTCCGACGCAGAGTACTGACGACCAGTTCGATCAAGACCTTGAAGAGGCTATTCGCCTTTCATTGCTAGATGGCCTTGATTCCGGCGGACGTTCGCCTAAAGCTAGCGGAAGTGGAGAGTACGACATTCCAATCACATACAAGCAGAAGAAGAAAGGTCGCCGCTCAGCGTCTTCGTCGCCTTCTTCTAGTCAGGTTCCCAAACATAGGACGATGTTGGCTTCGTCTGCAGGTCAAAGTCATGGTGTTGCAGCGGATGATCTTGACTTTGCGCTACGGCTAAGTTTAGCCGAAGAGAAGAACCGAATGGGGGAGACTATCGAAGTGGATGCCAGTCCGTGGGAGGAATTCCCTAAGTTGAAGAGTCCAGAAGGAGACAAAGGCAAGGGGAAAGCGCGTTGATGTTTTGTTCAATTGCTGTTTTACAGAGAACTTGCTTCACTTCTCATACTTTTCTTCTGGGCCACTAATACTGGACTTGGCTCATCTATTTGAATCACCAATTTGCCTTTTTTAACTCATCTACTTCATGCTTTTGAATCTCAGCAATATCCTGTAAGCGTAATTCAAGTTATATTTAGAGATAGAATTCGAGTCTTGTTCGCAGTTATACCCTCTTTCTCGCTTCTCCACAATGGCAAGTTGTCCGCGCTGGTGGAGGAAAGAACGACTACAACAGAGTTCGGTCTTTAACCAGGAAATGTTGCCGTACTATCGTAGCTCTCTGTTATCCATACCTAAGATACACATTACACATTTTTCTTCAGCCTTGTCTGTTCAACCTCGTACACGTTATATTCGGTGCTCTCATACGAGCTTGACTCTTGATTCCACCTGCCAACCCCTTCGTTTCACTTTTCTTTCCTGCACCTTAAGATATTGAACGGGGTTGCAAATAAGAACCTATTCTCACAATGACAGACCTTAGCACCCGATTACAAAGTCCGTGCTTCATCCATCGATCCAATCCCACTCTTGGGAACTACCTGGATATAGCGGAAGATACTAATAAACAACATAGAAATACTGGAAAGTACTCGGACAAAGCCAAAGAAGAACAAACCCCAAAGCGAGAAAGTTGGAGATGCTGAGACGGAAGAAGCTACAAAAGATGAAATGACCAAGATCCAAACAGCTTCAGCCGAGATTGATGGCCGCCATAAGACGGCCGATGAGTGGGGTTAGTATCTCTGCGACTTTTTATACTCAAGCATGGCTGAATGAGAGATATTGACTATGTCTGCTTGTTAGATGCAGGCAAGACTCCCCCAAGTCGATTCCAGCAGATGAAGGGATCCGTGTATGCTACGCCAAAGTCAAGAGACAGCCACATAGATCGTCATGCCGATCGCGATGCAAAATTCCACGAGTTGCATGACAGGAAATTTGGCTCTAGCAAAGGAAAGGTCACCGGCTCAAAAGACGAGGCATGAAATTGTACTCTCATTTCTGTTTTAAGATACTCGATGGTGATATTCGTCTTGGCGTTAGATGGAGAGGAATAACTTGGAACCTGGGAAGTTGGCAATAGAGTTCAGTTGTGTAAGATTGTCAATTGCAAAACGGGAATGAAAATGGGCGTATTCATCAACTTTTTATCAAACGGGGATTTACCAACCCCTTAGCTAGTCATAAAATACAAGTAGAAGAAGCGATTCTTAATCACTTGAAATCCCACCAGACGCCTTCGTATGCATGTAGTTGAGAAACCCTCCATATTCGGCCAAACTCCTTTAGTAATGCAGTTCCCTCAGTCATCATCCATGTCGTCCACATCGATAGCATCAGGGTTAGCAGCTACAACTGGCTGCTGGATATTCCCTCCTTGTGGCCCAGTGCTCGCTGCTACAAATCCTACTGGAGCTCTAGCCTGCTCGAGAGCTGCCATAGCATCAGCATCCACACCCTCCTCCTCATCACCCTCTCCGTTGGCCTGCTGCTGGCTTCTGGCCAGTGCTTGCGAGGCGATAAAGTTGACATCGGTGTTATACTGAGCCTGGACACTCCGCTTGATTCGAAGCATCTCTTTGTATGTATCCTCATTGCCGTGTTGGACCTCAAATGACTCCCACTTCTGCCAGAAAGTCGGAGTTGTTCTAGGGTCGCAGAATTGCGAAGCATGGCCATAGATAGCTCTGGCTCTGTCGATCTCGCCAAGCCTCTTCTCCATGTCTGCAAACTTCAGGCACATGTCCCTAGCTTCATTATCAGGTAACGTTGATATAGCTTTCTCATAGATAGCTCGGGTTGATGGGAGACCGAAATTCGAGGCTGATTTTGTGATATAGAAGTTAAACATATCTGCACGGTCCTCGTCCGATACAGCACGAGTCGCCCGCTCGTATATTCGCATAGCGTGCCTGGCAAGACCTCGTTCTTCTTCAAGATTTCCGTACATCAGATACAGAACCTTAGCGAACTTTGGAGGGCAGTCTTCGATTGCCTGCTCAAACAGATCCCGTAATCGTTCAATGCCAATCTTCCGGTCTACAGCCTTCGTCAAGTACAAGTTCCATAGCTCAAATGCCACTGGATAACTGAACAGGTCAAGACCTCTTTCGTATATTGTGAATGACTCTTCGAAGTATTTATTCTCCTCAAGCAGATTGGCGTAATTGGCAACGGTTTGGGGTGTCGCAATCCGAAGTTCGAAAATTCTCTCATAAATCTTCTTCGTTTCTTCCAGGCTGCTCACACTCTCTACGAGGTCAACGTAGAAACTCCACAGCTTCCAACTTTTGTGTACTCGTTGTTGCGGTGATAGTGTTTCATCAAAGTAGTCGACAGTCGACCGCTTGGGAGCTTGGGTTGCCTTGGCCATAATCTTCACAGCTTCGTCGAAATTCTCGTTCCTCAGCTCCATTTCTGCCCATTCAATCCACATATCGGCAAGCTCTGCAACTGACTTGAAGGGAACTTTGACCGCCTTCTCCATGATGACCCTGGCATTCCGTAAATCACCTCCTTTCTCGTAAAGTTTGGCATAGTTTGCCCATAATTCGTGGAATCGGCCAACAGCCTTCTTTGGTTGAATGGCAGCGATTGCGTCGGTATACGCCTTAACCACTTCGGTCTTGTTATCACCCCATAGTCCAACTCGAACGTTCCACTCTGAAACATTGTTGGGGTTTTGTCGTAGGAGAACGTCGTTAATCAGGAAAGGTCTTCTATCCATCAGTTGTTCAAATCTCATCATCCGGATATCCAAGTCAAAATCGGCATCCTCATTCACAACGCCTTTCTCTGAACGTGCCGCCGCCTCTTCCATTAAAGCACCGGTAATTGCCTCTTCGAATTCGACATACGAGTCAAATATTAGCGTGAAGTCCCGAACAGTCATCACTGTCGTAACACCTTCTTCAAACACATCTCGTGCCTTTTCGAAGCTTCCTCGCTTGATCCAATATGTGGCCAAACCAGACCATAGCGTTCCTCGTTGATCTGCGAATCGTTCAATGCCGCTGCAAATAATTCGCTCAACGTCAATGCCAACTTCATCGCCGGTCTCAACTTCTCTAGCGTGGTCAACAAGAAGGTCGATCATCTCACTCCAGAGTTGATAGTGGCCTTTTCCATTCTTACTTCGAAACTTCGGTTTGTTCAATATGTTCATGTATTGCTTCACGGCGTCGGTATAATATCCCATCTCCATCAGCAGCTCTATGAAGTCTTCTGCATCTTCAGGATGTATCTGCATGTAGCGTCGCCAGATAGACACTGCAGTTTTACCCGAAGCAGAATTTGCGAATGGCCGGTAAAGCGCCCAAATCCGGTTGTGTTGGGTGATTGGCAAGGCTCTCAAGGCGCGATCGAATGTGTGTCGCGTCAGGGTGACAATGGGCTGGAGAAGTAGGAATGACAGGTACATCTCCCAAATCCTAGGCATTTTGTTGAGGAGGATTAGAGCGCGTTCGAAAAGGGTGTTGACTTTTGCATATTCAGCTGCAAAGGTCGCCGGGTTCATCTTGCCGAGATGCTTCACTCGCAGATTTAAGTACTAAGAATGTTAGCCGATGCAAAAACATATATATATCATAATCCTACGCACCATCTTCCACAGCTTGTATGATCGCGGTAGCGCCCGGCACGCTCTTTCTAAGACGAAGGCCTGTTCGTGGAGATTGCCATGCTGGAACTTAAAATCGATGTATGTCAACCAGGGCTTGATAGTGCCGGGATTCTGAAGAATGTCCTGCTCGTAAATTGTATCTTCTTCGGACTGGACTCTTGTCAGCGTGTTTGCTCTTGGAAAGGGTAGACCCTGGCGCTTGATCCAACGTACTATGAGATACAGCTCTGGCTTCCTCGAGAGAAGCTTCGATTTCGCGACGCTGGCTGTCGCCATTGTGGGCAAAAGCTCACCAGGCATTCCCTGGCGGCTGCAAGAGACTGTCTAGACAATGCGAGAGAGTGATGGGCCAAGCGTTAGAATACTTCGAATCACGCCGTCATGGTATTGCTACGCACGAGTTAGAGAAATGGGAATTTTAGCGTTGTGGCCTTACTCACTAGGCACCAAATATCAGGAACTCCGGAGCTATTTGGTTGACGTACTGGGAGGATCTGGGAAGCCTTAATTAACGTTATCCGAGTCTCTTTGGGAACACCAACAAATCCAATTCCTCCGTCTTTATGATCCAGCTCGGAATAACGCCACCCTGAATGTGGAGGCTGTGAATTTGTTTTCGCTCCGTTCTCCCACTTTGAATCCGGTCAATCACAGCCAAGATGTCTGGAGCTGTTGTAAGATCAGAGCTCTATCGGTAGGAGATATTCTCGACTAACAATCACGCAGAATCGAGAGGCCGTCTTCCCAACCCGGCAGTCTCTAGGGGTGATGAAGGCCAAGCTCAAAGGAGCTCAGACGGGCCACGATCTATTGAAGAGGAAGAGTGAGGCGCTCACTAAGTGTGTCAACCCCTCCGTTAGAAACAAATCCAACACTAACACGATCTCTCCACAGGCGCTTTCGAGGTACCTAACAGAGCCATCCATCCACTTCCATGATCCTACTCCTAACTTATTTGCAGAAATCACAAGACGAATTGATGAGGCCAAGCGGAAGATGGGGCGGGTGATGCAGATTGCGGCGTTTTCTCTTGCAGAAGTTACCTATGCCGTTGGCGGGGATATAGGATACCAGGTTCAGGAATCTGCTAAATCGGCTCGTTTCCGGATACGGACGAAGCAAGAGAACGTCTCCGGTGTATTCTTACCGACTTTTGAGAGCTTCAATACCGAGGGCAATAATGATTTTGGATTGACTGGTCTGGGGAAGGGTGGGCAACAGGTGCAAAGGTGTAGGGAAACTTATGCCAGAGCTGTGGAGACTTTGGTAGAGCTTGCAAGCCTACAGGTAAGGAACCTTTGATTGGATATTAGAGCCCTTATTGAACTTTTGGACAGACCGCTTTCGTCATATTAGACGAAGTTATCAAGGTTGTCAACAGAAGAGGTAAGATTTATCTGTATATTGTGTGCATGACGCAGACTAACATGTATAGTGAATGCCATGTTAGTAATCTTAGCTAGGCTACTTTAGCATTATCATGCTAACAGAACTCAGCGAGCATGTCATTATACCCCGGACAGAAAATACCATCAAGTGTATGTCTGATATACAGGCCTTCCGAGCTAGCTACTAACAGTCCACAGATATTAACTCGGAACTTGACGAGTTGGACCGAGAAGAATTCTTCCGATTAAAGAAGGCGAGTTCCACCAACCTACGAATCGCGCTCTTTCTAATGCGTCATAACAGGTTCAAAACAAGAAGCAGAGAGATACCGCCGCGCAAGATGCCGAGATGCAGGCAAAGAGACTAGCAGAGAGGAAACAAGAGAGCGACAAGGAAAATGCCGAAGGAAATCCCGATATATTAGGAGAACAGGAAGATGCCGATGTCATCTTCTAATATATTTTCCATGAACTACCTGAGAAGAACAGCCCTCTTAACTACCATATCCTCTTATGTTAGCATGTAGTATTATCGAGGATATATAAGATCCACCCTTATTTGCGCCGTCTCTAGCGCAATTGTTTTACTGCCTTTGATAGGTGACCTTCATGATCTGGCTGCCATCACCTAATGCCATACCCGCTGTATTCTCCTTCGCGCTGATGGCACCCGTCTCCGCTTCATACTCAATGAACGCAATTCCCTTCCTGCCCGGTACAAGACGAACTTCTCTAAAGCCCTCAAAGCGCCCAAAGATTGCCGTCAATGCATCAATGTCATAGCCATCAGGAAGATTCTGGACGAAGAGAATCTTGTTGGGTGGTAAGTACTCGTCGGGAATAACAGCAGCACCAGACGGATTCGAAGATTTGAGGCCAGCACCGCGTGCAGCCTTGACGGGCCGTGCAGCTTGGTCCGGTGCTCCTGGAGCTGCTGCTCTCTTAAGAAGTTTCTGCTGCTCCGCTGCCTCTGCGGCCTTCTTCTTATCTGCTCCACAGTCAGTCGTCCAAATCGCATACTCAAGCCGATGCCCACAAGACACGTACCCTTCTCAGCAAGCCGTCTCCTCTTGTGGCTCTCAAACTCCTCATCGTCACCGAGGCGCTTCACCGTTGCATCACTACGAGTACGCGCGAACGCGAGTTGCATGGGTCGGCCGAAGAGCTCGAAGCCTTGGATGTCGTCGATGGCTTTCTGGGCAGCGTCGATGGAGTCGAAGACCACGAAGGCCTGGCCTTTCGCCTTGAAGTTCGTCTTGGCCACGATATCGACGATCTCGCCATACTCGGAGAAGAGCTCCATCAACGCCTCCTTGAGCTGCGGGATCTTGATCGACTGCTCGAGATTTCGGCAGTATACGCTAACCGATACATGTTAGAAGGTACACGGACGTGTCGGAGTGCAATGACACGTACGTGGCGTTTGGTGGGGGGCTACTAGCTGGAGCAGACATGATGAGGTCTGGGGGTTTGTTGGATTGGTGATGATGAGGGAGCTTGGGATGGGGTGGAAGTTAAGGCCGAATAAAATCAATATTCAATCAGCCTTGTTGCCTCGTCTGTCAGGACCAAATTTCTGTGGTACGGGGATCAAACACCACCCAAACCGTACAGAAATCGAAAGGAGAAGGTTGGAATTCTGGTTTGTCTCTAATTTCGCCAAAAAGAGATCCAAGAAAGATTTCTTGAGGGGACTTTACTTTGGTAATAGCGGCAACTCTAAAATGCACTTTCTGTGGATTTTAACCCCCTCCACCTTTTCTTTTTTCCAACAATATAAGTAATAACCTAATAACTGGCATACACCAAGTGAACAGATTATAAGACTATTTATGTCGTAACTAGATTGCTCGCAGAAAGAGGGTATATTGAACTCCAAGAGAAAATTTGCCTGCAGTAAAGTTTGAAAGGAAGCAGAAGGGAATTTTAAGTCAGTATCTCAATGTGATTGTGCCTCTTTTATGAGCCTGTTTGTTAACGGACTCATCTGGCGTATCTGATCCCAATCTTGAATCATCTCAAAAGTTTTCCACAGATGCTTCGACTTCTGCTCGGC
Organism: Oidiodendron maius Zn; assembly: GCA_000827325.1. Taxonomy (NCBI): domain Eukaryota; kingdom Fungi; phylum Ascomycota; class Leotiomycetes; family Myxotrichaceae; genus Oidiodendron; species Oidiodendron maius. The sequence goes on along the minus strand of KN832877.1, from coordinate 405,180 downwards.
CTCGCAGTATTATCTCCGCTTCATAATTTGCAACTAGTTCCAGTAGACAAGTTTTGTCCAAAAGCTCGTTTATTACCTCAACGAAGTTTGATACATCCGCTATGCAGTTGTTAAGGCCCCGGCCTCGAACTATCACGAAGCATTAGCAAGCCTCTCCGAGCCTGCTTCAGCCACAGGTTGGTTTTCCCTGGGAATAGTGAGGCCAGTGCGAATCGAACCCTGGGTCTAGAAGCCTGGGATAGTAAGTGATATCAATTCTTCCCTATGGATCCTCGTTTAGGTGGCAGCCCCGACTCGCCAATTCATAGCTGGAGATGGCCGAAGAGCTGCAACGTAGCCATGACCATGGGGCTTTCTATCAAGAGCAGCGGCGTGGAAGCGTCGTTGGAGGCTCGTGCATGACACACTGGGGCACTATCACGTGAAAATAGCACGTGACAACGCACCGTTGTTTGGAGATAGGAACATCACTAGTGTCCTCATCTGTGTTAAAAGTTGGGAGGTTGAACAGTCTGGGACGTATAGGGCCTATTTAATTCCCTCGATTGATCAGGCAAAGTCATCTCTCACATTTGGCAATCCGCGCTGAAAGCGTGTCGGGATTGTCGATGAAACAGCCCCCTGTTCGGCATGCGCAGTACACGAAGCTCCAGCGGGATGAGGAAGACGGGAATACGTGCCATCGCCATTCTCCACGTGTAGCGCCATAGAAACCCCGCAGTTGATACGAAGTGCAGCGGACGACGGAGTTCTGGGCGCTGTGAACGGCCAGCAATACGAACCCTCTGCTGTATATTGGACACCGTCTATTATGTTGCACCGTATCTCGTGGGGGCTGCTCCCCACAGGGCCGTATCGGCATGCAGTCGTCGTCGCCACGGCGCATCATCTCGTCATGCCGTGATAGGTTCTCCACTGTTCGCCCGCCGTTGCTAGGCACAATTCGTACCGTTGCCGTGTCTCAACCAAACACGCACTGTGCAGCACGCATATCTCCCAAACATGACCCTCCGTGCTGAGCCTCACCCCTCGCCGCGCGGTGACCCTCCGGCCCGGCCGCGCAATCGATGTGGTCTGGATGCGATGTGGTCTGGATGATCCTGACAGAGCATTGTCGTATTTATTATTTTCCTCCTCTACAGTATCATATGTATTTTTATCCGTCGTAATTCCGAACCGCTGCCTCGACTTTTTTTTGGGCGACGCTAGACCTGATCGGGCGCCCAACCAGATAACAGGAATCGGGCCAATTCCAAGGAAGGAGGACGCAATCCCTCGCCCACTCCCTCTGCTCACTATCAGCCTTCAGCCTTTCTCTCGCCTCCATTCCCTCTCCTTCTCCCTTTTCCAACACAATCACCGCCATTTGTTCCACTTCCCCTTCCCTTCTCTCACGCCTTGGCGCCTAATCAATCCTCCTGACAACAAAAACCCGTCCTCGCGACGCCTCACCCTCGTTTTTTCTGGCCGCGTCCTCCTTTCTCGCTCTCGATCAATGCCTTCACCACCCACTACCCCCCATCCCCGCCTGTGATTGCGCGTCTGCATTTTGTGAGAGAGCGCGAGAGTGGGACTTGCGGAGAGCCGAATAATCATCAAGCACTCCCAACACACTCTTCCTGATGGGTAAATGTAGGTCGCCCCCTATCTTCCTCTGGGCGCGTTCGCCGAGCTGATCTTCTGCCCACAGGGAGGTACGGGGTTATTCTGGACGCGGGCTCGTCCGGAACCCGGGTACATGTCTACCGCTGGCTGAACCACGCGCGGGCAGTCAAGGCGGCTGATGCAGTTGAGATGCACAGCCTACCGAAGCTGGAGACGAAGAAGAAGTGGACAAAGAAGATCAAGCCAGGGGTCTCAACGTTTGGCGACCATCCTGGCGACGTTGGGCGCGACCACCTCCAGCGGCTGTTAGACCATGCGTTAACGGTTGTCCCTGAGGACCAGGTGGAGGACACGCCCATCTTCCTGATGGCGACCGCGGGAGTCCGGTTACTAGAGCCAATCCAGCAGAAAGCGCTCCTCTCTGAGATCTGCTCCTATGCACGAAAGCACACAAAATTCTCGCTGCCAGAGTGCAATCTGCACATCCAGGTCATTCCGGGCGAAACGGAAGGGTTATATGGATGGATAGCAGCAAATTACCTACTGGGTGGCTTCGATTCGCCTGAGCAGCATGATCACGGCAAGGGACACCACACATATGGCTTCCTAGATATGGGTGGTGCGTCAGCCCAGATCGCCTTTGCGCCTAACGCAACAGAGGCTGTAAAGCACGCAAATGATCTGAAGTTATTACGTATGCGGACGTTAGACGGCAAGCAGTCAGAGTACAAAGTGTTTACTACGACCTGGCTAGGCTTTGGCGTTAATCAGGCACGGCAGCGCTATGTCAAGGCTCTAATGGACGCGACCTTCGCTCCCGACACCAAGGAACTGCTCGATCCCTGCCTACCGGTCGGCCTCAAGACCACTATTGAAGGGGAGCCTATCAAGTCCGGCAAGAGCACCGGATCAGACCCTGTCTTAATGGGCACCGGCCTCTTCGAAGAGTGTCTTGCCCAGACATACCCGCTCCTGGACAAGGACGCGCCGTGTGCGGACCAGCCTTGTCTACTCCACGGCCAACATGTGCCGGCCATCGACTTCAGCGTGAATCACTTTGTTGGCGTCTCTGAATACTGGCACACAACGCATGAAATGTTTGAACTGTTGCCAAATGATAGAGCGTACGACTTTACAAAGTATCAGAAACTTGTGAAGGATTTCTGCGGCCATGACTGGTCACAAATTGAGTCGGGATTGTCCGAAGGCACGTGGGGAAATAAAGCAACCGCAAGAACTGCGCAGGACGTGTGTTTCAAAGCATCGTGGCTCATCAACGTTCTCCATAATGGGATTGGGATACCAAGAGTTGGAATCGAGAAGAGCGCGAATGGTTCTGGCTTCAATGTCACGAAGGAGCATACCGCTCATGTAAACGACAAAGGCTTTCTCGATCCGTTCCAAGCTGTTGATAAGATCGGCGACACAGAAGTGAGCTGGACTTTAGGAAAGATGGTCTTATATGCTGCCGGTCAGGTGCCTCCAGCTACGTCCGATGCCTTGGCTGTAGGGTTTGGCAGCAATGTTGCGGGGCATGCTCTCCCGCCAGACTTCCAAGAGGCAGGCTCTAACTCGAATCCGGTATCTATTGATGAAGACGATAGCTTTGCCGAGGCTGCGGAAGAATTGGCAGAGACGGCTCAAGAGCACTCGCGTTCAACCGGGTTCCTCCTATTTGTGATTGTTATGCTCATCCTTGGGTATCTCTTCCGCAAACGGGAGAGGAGGTTGAAACTTGTCAGAGTATATAACGCCGTCCTGCGCCGCAATCGTCGACCAGGAAGTCCTCGCAAAGGTCGCGGTCTGTTCAGACCGGGTAAGATCTTCGGTCGGGGTTCGGGTCACTACGAGCGTGTGCTGGAAGATGGAGAGTCAGCACGTGAATTCGAGCTCGGCGAGGCAGACTTGGACGATAACGATCATTCGGATGGCAGCGAGAGCTCATCACGCACAGCTCAAACGTCTGGCCTGGCCACGCCCAAAGTGAATGTCAGTGGATTCGAAGGTGGTCCGTATTTTACCGATTCGCCTGTTCATGGCCCAGGTGTCGCGATGGGACAGACCAGCCTGCCAAATGCGATGGACAGAAGCGGCCTTGTTGTTCGAACGGAGAGTAGAGAACGACTGGCACCGAATCTGCTGGGCGCCGGACGCAGGAGCAGGACGGGAAGTCCAACTAGGCTGAAGAGTCCTGTGATGGGGCCTTTGGATGAGATGTGAATGCTGATCGTCCCCTACTACAAGTCTCCGGCGCTGAACAAGCATATGATAAACAGGGAGTCGAATTTCCCTTCGACGAGGACATCTCACAAACAAGATTACATCCTGCACTAATTAGCGTGGCGTTTTTACGTTGGACTACGGAGTTTCTGCATGGCCCAGGGCGGGAATGAACCTATGTTAAAAGTCCATTGATGACTTGTTGTACATAAACCTTTGCATAGAGCCAAGAACACTCCAGAGGAGGAGTGGTAATTATATGGATACAGATGAAAGACAAATATGTTTCCATATGACCTGAGTGACCGTTTTATCCCTTTCCTTTGCTTGATATGTGTACATGATATCCTTAAAGTTGAACCTTTTCTTCATATCTGATATCTCACTCTTGGCATCACAATAATTCCACCATTTTCCTTCTATGAGGTTCCCTACATCCCACACGTCGCACCTATATATCCTTTTCCGCGTTCTACAACTCCAACACTCATAATGTCAACTAACTCCCACCAAAACCGCAGCCCTACTCCACATCCCTCTCCAGAAACCCCGGATCCGCCCTGACCTTCCCCTCGAACTTCCGCCACCACTCCTCAAACGCCTTCAGTGGCACGACCTCTACTCCCCCCGCCGTATTCCCACTAAACCCCGCCAGGAAATTGAATGCATTTTTAATAATCCTCTGCGCCAGCGCCACCGTGTCAGGGCCACCTGCCCCCCCCGCAGCAGCAGTAGCCGCCGGAGGCAAACTAGCCATTTTCTCCGTCACTGCACTCGCGTCCTCAATACTGATTCCTATAACCGCATCCCCTCCTGCTGCTGCTGTAGCGCGGATGCGGAACACGGCGCTCTCTTTCCCCGGCCCGATACCACCCAGAAACTTGAATTCTGGCGCTGACGAGGAGGCGGGAGAGGGGAGCTGGAGGTATACGGCGGCGGCGGTGTTCGGGGGAAGGGATATCCCTGGGAGGAGGAAGACCACTATGTGGGAGTATGCGAGGCTTGGGAGGGCGTAGAGGACGGAGGTTGGTGAGGGAGAGGAGCTGGGTATGGTGATGGGTGGGTGGCCTGTGGGAATTATGCCGAAGAGTTGGGGAAGGGGTTGGGGTTGTTCTTGTGGTTGCGAGGCCATTGTTCGAGGTGGGAAGTTTAGAATGTTGTGCAGGAGGGGTTACTATTCTGAGCCTGAGAAATGAGAAGGAGAGACTGAATGGATTATGTGAGAGGGCGGTGGGCTTTCATGACTTATGTCAGATTGAGAATATGGGGAATCGGTTAGGTTTGGATTAGAATAATGGGAGTAGACGCTGAGAGCTGGGTGGAATGTCTGAGAATATGAATTGTGACGTTTGTGTTGTGGTGGGGTTGACAGCTTCGGGCGTGAGGGGCAACAGCTGACCAGTGAAAATGCGCCGAGTCCGGTCGTAAGATTCTCCAGTTAAGATTACATTCCTAAGCCTTGTCAGGCTTGCTCCTTTGCAATTAAAAGAAAAAGGCACTTGAAATCGGGACGAGAGGATAATGAAGTCGAATTTAGATTTGATCGACGAGTGCGATGTGTGAGTTTACTTTCATGTCTACTCCTACCCTTTGGATAAGTCATGGACAAGTCAAAGCAAGTTGATTGCCAGTCTACACCAGCACAGAAAGTTATTCTGTAGTTTCTATCTCCTCTTTGCGTCCGTACTGCTCGTGAACTTTCCTCTTACCCCCCTTTCATCCTTATCAGAATTCTCACACTGGCCATAGCTTTCCTTACCCTGACAAAGACCCCCAAGAATACGCCGCCTTGCTCAGGACTATATATGTCCTGGTCTGGGACGATGTCCCTCTTGGGTATCTTCGTTCCAGTGTCGTTGATCGTCTTGAACAGGTGCCAATCAACATCAGGGGCGAGATTCAGGTGAACCATGCCGCCCGTACTGTCTCTGCCTTCCGTCAGTTTCCAAGTGAGGAGGCGAGGAGCAAGGCTGTAGCCGCTATCGCGGCGTATTGGCGAGACAGCGAAATATTTGAAATTCTTGCAGGGTGGAGGAATGAACTGTACCCAGTCTATGGACCAGGAAATGAACTACTGTTTAGTGTAGAGAGGTCTGCGAGTGCGCTGTTTGGCGTTGTTACCTATGGAGTGCACATGACAGCGTATGTAAAGGATGAGAGTGCCAGCTATGGGTTGAAGCTGTGGGTGCCAAGGAGGGCGAAGGGGAAGCAGACTTATCCTAGTGAGTACTACTTCTATTTAGGATGTTTTATGAGGTTGCATCTTTTACGTCAATAGATTTAGATTGATTCATCAACTAACAAGCTTTTTAGGCATGCTTGATAACACCGTCGCTGGAGGAATCGCTACAGGAGAAGAACCCTTCGAGTCTCTTGTTCGCGAAGCTGAAGAGGAGGCCAGCCTCCCTGAAGCACTGGTGCGGGAGCGAGTTACCTACCACGGTGTCGTGACATACACCTATATCCGCGAGAGTCGGGCGGGCGGCGAGTCCGGCATGATCCAGCCCGAGTGCCAACACGTCTACGACCTGGAGCTCCCTGCGGACGTGGTCCCCAAACCTAATGATTCCGAGGTCGAAGAGTTCTACCTCTGGACAGTGGACGAGGTGCAGGAGCACATGGCGATGGGGGAGTTTAAGCCCAATTGCGCGCTGGTAGTCGTAGATTTCTTTCTTAGAAGAGGCATCTTAACGGGGGAGAATGAGAAAAACTATGAGGAGATTAAGAGGAGACTTCATAGGGAGTTGGAATTTCCTGGGCCACACAGAGATTAGAGTTTGAGATGATACCAAATGTATTATGATAATATGGACATCTGTTGAGCGTAGAAGGGTAGGTTTCATAATTGAACCAATGAATTCTCCTCTAATATAGAAGTTCGAAATGTCTTCATTTGGGAACCATCGAAAGAATCCTCTGCCTAATGCCCCGAGCTTTTGATACGCAAAACGCCTGATCGGTAACCGGCAATCCAGCCGGAGCCATGCATGAAATCGAAAGACATGAAGGGTATGCCATGAGACCGCCATTTGATGAGCAAAGAAAATTTTGAAATATTAGCACCGCAATCCCTCATTTCTTCATGAGCATGTAGAGGTAGTCCACACGTAAAGGCGTAAGTTTCTTGTAAGGACCTTCCAGTGCCATTAACAGCCCGCCGAAGGACACATATGCTTTACTGCTCCATAGTTAGCAAGCAAGTACCTGACAGAGATAGTGATAACTCGCATAGTCTGGCCTGACTCATCGCCATCTTCAAACTTATAAAGCTTTCCATGGCATACATAGTCAAACATATCCGCCAGGGTAGCCTCTCCTCCATGCCCCGCTCTGCCAACATCCCTCCAGCCCTTGGAGTCGTCTTTGCTCCCATCCAGTGCCAATGAGGAGGCAAGGACCATGTGGATGGATTCGCCGACGCCCAGAGGATACAATTCAGTGTTGATGTCGAGGGTCATGACGGTCTGGGAGTCGGCGGAGGTAGCGCCAATGCGTGCGACACGGTCATATTTGGATTGATCGAAGGAGGTGATGGTGAAGTTCTCGTCGAAGAGAGTAGAATCAGCTGCGGTAGCCATGGTCAGGGGTATGCAAGTGGATGATCAAGGTTGATGAACTTGAACTGTCAAAAGTTGTGCTGCAAGGGAAGTTCTAGCTTGGCTATTGAGGAGCCGATTTCTCAGTATAAATTTCGAGGACCGTAGGGGATTTCGGATATAATTCCTCCAGCCTTGGTGACACCCTGGTCGCCAGTGAGTGGCCCTCTTGAGCGTAGTCGAAGATTTTCTGGCGCTTCTGGTGGGAGCCTCGAGAAGAGCTGTGAGCATGGGATAGGGGTTGAATGCTGTGTGGGCTATCGAGGACGGGCTGTGGTGCGAGTTCAAGAGAAATAATTGATGCTACACTGTCTCTCTCGCTTGCCGTATCTGCAAGGCTGCCAGTATCCTCGCCTGAGGTGACGGTGAAATCTTTGACGCTGCCGACGGCGACACATACAGGTTTAAAGAAAGTCATTCCCGACGACTGGGCAACATTGAACATCTTGTCTGAGCAGCTGAGCAGTTGATCATGTCCTTTAGAAAGAGGAATGTGGGTGTTGCCCAACCGGGGGACCTAAGCGCTGCGAGAGCCCACGGCGATAAGGCTCCGGTTCCTGGAGTGCGGCCGTCACCTTTGGATGGAAGGCTGACAACGTCAACTGGGACAAAGTCGCTGGATGCCTTGTTGGCTGGCCATGCCGGGTTAGCAATGGGTACTTCTGTGCTCATAGAGGAGAGTGGCACCACTGACTTCGGAGCTGCCTTGCTGCGCTACTACGCAGCCGAAGGAGTTGTCCAAGGTCACAATGTGCACGTTCTTGGGATGAACGAGTCGTGGTGTCGCGAACTTCCAGGGCTATCTGGTGTTGACGGTGCAAGAGAGAAAGAAGAGACGAGGAGTTCTGATGAGCGGATGAAAATCGCCTGGAGGTATGAGCGACTTGGTGAATTTGGGCGCTCGAGAGGTGGGCATTCCCTTGCTTTGTACTGTAGCTTTATATTCAATCGAAATATTTAATTCCAGAAACTGATTTACATTTCAGATAGGAGTATACCACAGGCATCGAGACAATCATCTGGCTCGCATGCACAGTCAATATTTTGCCATGACTTTGATCTCAGCAAGCGTCTGGCACTTCCCACCCCGGGGCAGTTGCAATTCGTCCCAGCTGCCCTTCGACAAAACCTTGACTTCGCCGACTCCAAAACAGAATTATCTCCATTTACAAACTTCATCTCCCATCTCACGTCCCAGCTATCCTCGTCCCCAACTTCAATCCACCGAGTCATTGTTCCCAATATCCTGTCACCAGCGCTATACCATTCAGAAGCCTCTAGACCCGAGAATATCTTACAATTTCTCCATGCCCTTCGAGCCTTGCTTCGAAAGTACCCAGAAGAGCTCACTGCAATGATCACATTGCCATCGACACTATATCCTCGAACAGCCGGACTAACCCGCTGGATGGAACTGCTCAGCGATGGTGTACTGGAGCTTGCGCCATTTCCTTCCACTGCCATCGCAGCAAAAGCTTCTTCTGGCGTATCAACAGTGCATGAAGAGCCACCACAGGGTATGCTGAAAATCCACCGCTTGCCAATCTTCCATGAGAAGGGCGGAGGCGGTGGAGAATCGAGCGGATTTGGAGACGACTTGGCCTTCACCCTGAGTCGCCGGAAAGGCCTTGTCATAAAGCCTTTCAGTCTTCCTCCGGTTGAGGGAGATTCGGAGGCACAGCAAGGATTAGATGGAAATCAAGGCAAGAGTACTAAAGTAGACCTTGAGTTCTGAGGATGGACCTAGACGGCTCGCGTATGAATAGCATAGGTGTTTGGGTGTGAATTATCGCTCGTTAGAATCCATCGAGCTTCGAGGGCTGTCTCCGAGCATGTCTGCCATTTCAAACTGGTTCCATGTGCCCTGCCCGCTGGATGTGACCGTTCTCATATAGTTTCGATCGAAAATAGCCTGTCGAGGGTTGAATGAGACGTTTGCAAATCGAAGTCGAAAGCTATCACCCAAGCAGGACGAGAGAACTAGCCATGCTGCAGTATGGGATTAGCTTGATGTACAATACTGTAGATGGCGCTGTCAGAGATGAAAAATTCATACCGATGAATAACACGATGGGCACTGAAATGAGGAGGAAAAGCAGCCAGATGGAAGCCATTGGCGATATGATTTATCCGGGCTGAATAGTGCTTGCAACCTATATATTCCGTCCAACTAGCACGAGGGAAGAAGTATTGTACAGCGGCTCTCCCGAAGGCCAGCCCCTAGTCCACTAATAGCGGCGAAAATATAAGCGAGCTTTACTAGTCGTCGAGCAAGGAAGAAAAACTTTCCAGACCACAACATCTTCACGTTTTACACATCTCGCCATTTGCAAGCCTTGGTGAGTACCTACATATTTTACTGCAATGCTCTTACCTGTCGATATGATTATAAAACCCGATCTGTCAATCCCCTGATACCAGATTCTTCTGGACTTGATGTATATTCTATGTTTTAATTAATGATCCACCGCACTCCTTCACGTTTGTTTAGTCTCCTTAACATACACTGCACGGTACTGACCGAGGGGCCAAAGCAGGTGAAGCCATTGGGCGAGCAAGGGTGCCATGTCGGAGTCCTTCGAGACGCCCTCAGAGCCGGTTGCAATCTCTATGATCGCTGGCCGATATTTGCTATTCGATATAAATGTCGTGACTTACCTGCGCAGGACTCACCATATCTGCGGGGTCCTTATTGGCAGCATCCCGCAGATCCCTCAGCAGAATTTATTTCTTGGCCTCCCTCTCGAGCTTATGCCAGAGGAAGCAAAATTTCTAGTAGAGAAAGAAGCCGCGTATATCGTCGATGACCATGCATGGCACAAACAGAGGTTCAGTACGCTAGAGGGATCTGATAAAAGGAAATATCTCGATTCTTTGAGATCCAAGGGCCTAGAAGCAAAGCGGATTGCAGAAGGTGCATCGCGGAAGAGGTCGGAGCACGCACTTGCTAAGCAAGCAGCCCAGAGAAGACGAATGGACGCTCAGCCAGAAGGGCAGATCACAAGTGGTGATATTACTGAAGATGCCGCCTCTGAATCACTGTTCGAAGATGCGCGGCCAACTTCTCCTACCACATCTGCGGCTTCTTCAAAACCGGATATACCTTATGGGGTTACTCCTACTACTTCTTACTCTCCCAGTTCGCTGCCGGAGAACACAACGCTACAACCAACCCCTCTAGTCCCTTCGTCTTACCCGCTTTTCGAGCATCTCCACTCTCGTAACTATTTTATCATGCCTGGGCTTCGCTTTGGCTGTGACTACAATGTATACCCGGGAGATCCGCTCCGCTTCCACAGTCACTTCTCTGCTACCAGCTATGGCTGGGAAGAGGAGTTCTCCATGATTGATATTATAGGTGGGGGGCGGCTAGGCACACGAGTCAAAAAGAGCTTTCTTATTGGAGGCGAGGACCCTGATGGCAAGACAGACGAGGCTCCTGCCGTCAGGACGTTCTGTATTGAGTGGGGGGGGATGTAAGACGAGTAGACAGGACGACTTATTTTTAGATACCCAAGCTGAGAATGATTCCCTTGAATATAATACCATGATCCGAGACTTGTGGATATACCATTGTGTGAAATATGTGCAAATACATGGCATTGATCGAAGTGCGTGGCATGGGCGGGAATAAAGTGCAGCGCTGTCAGATCCCATGTCTCTGTAGACCAGGTTCTAGGCGGTCACTCGGGATGTGGGGAACTACACTGCCGCAGTCGCATCATCTGTCATGCTCCCAATTTACTTTACCGTGGCCCGACATCCAGTTTGATGGTCACCACTCACTGTCTCCCCTGAGGCAATCCACTACCCGACTGTGTGTTCAGATGGTAGACGATGCAATGCGATAGTCGATCTCGATCGACTTAATGATCCAGCATCCCCGCCATCTCTGATCACTCCATCCCCTTGGGCCTTTGAAAGCAAGCAAACAGCCGCAGACGCCATGGATACCATCTCGCCTCTCGATAATGTAGGGAGATTCGACATATCATCATGGGCAAACTGGACTAATGTTACCCAATATGTTCCGTCGGCCAAAGACCTGGCTCTGGCTGGGCCGCGGATGTTCAGGAGGATAGGGTCGTTCCTGACGGTCCCTGAAGCCGTTGACAACATGTTTGGAGCGAGGATGGGCCGAATAATACCTGAAGCCACGGGTGCTGGGGTCTTTGAAGCCGCAACGACTGCGGTTACAACAGCGGGAAATGTACGGGATGTTGCTCGAGCCGGGTCGGAGATATTGGTAGATGTGGACCGCCAGGCCGAAGGGATTGCAGCTCGATTCTCGATAGAAGGGGCTCGAAGCCTGGGGAGCGTTTTCAGCTATGCAACCAGCAAGTGGGCAGTATGCTGCATAGTCATGGCCATTGTTCTCAACCGCACATACATATACGCCTCTACAAGACGGAATCTCACACTGCCATGGAAGATCCGCCTGGCTCTACGACTCATCCCCATAGCTCTGCTCGTGGTCCAGGCGCGTTGGCTTCTGCAATCGATACAATGCCAGACATCCCCGGATTTCTCCATGCTCCGCTGGGGCAATGCATCCAAGACTTCCGAGCTGATGTTCACACAGAATGGGGGCCTACTGCATACCCTCAGCAGTAACCTATTACTGGGGGCGTCGGACGCAGACTCATGCATTGCCGTTCAAATGATACCTCCTTATTATGATGAAGAAATAGCCAAGGCTTCACCAAATGGGAAAATGCCCCCTCCAGAGTTGTCCGGATCATTATCTCTCCTTTGGCCCCTCTTCAAGACTTTCAGCTTAAGTCAACTGATAGAGACCATTTCGTGTGCAGTACAAGGCCGACAAGTAGCAGCAGAGAACGGAATGACTCTCTTCGAGCACTCTTTGGCTTTTGCGGAAGCTGATGCGGCGATTGGCCAGCAGCTTGGCTGGGGCTCGTTCGGAGGCACGAGGATTGCCCATACCGTGAACGCTACTGGCGACGGAACCCAGATTGCCATCACCCGTGCAATGATCATGAAGAGGGTGAACACTACACCGGAAGTCCTGGTGATCGGGTTTTTATCAGCTATGAATCACATAACAAGTCATATTCTTGCCATTTTCAACCTCCAGGGACGCTTGCGGCTGATAAATACTGGTTTCTGGGGTCTATCCTTCATGTCCATCATTGTCTGGAGCATCTCGACTTTCTCAATCGATGACATTCCCAATCAAAGTTTGCTGAGATTCCCGACTGTCTCCATTGTGGGGTTCATCCCTCATGTGCTCGTTTTGTGCGGCATTATCGCTTGCTCGATTATTTACGCAGCCGCATTGTTGTTGTCAGTTCTATCGCCTCCCGATACACGTGATGTGGCCCTTGAAGTCGATCGTGCTCTGCAAGGACAGACCACACTTATGCAGAGGTTAAGAATCGCCCATCAAAACATGCAGGCCAATGTCCCGCTTTCAAGCATCCGAATCACAATGCACATGGACTTTTATACTGCCCTGTTGAGAACAGGCTTTAGTGTCATGACAATGGCAAGTGAAGCTGTGTATTTGAATGAGAGCCGTTCAGTTAGTGTGAAGCAACGGACCTGGCTAGAGGAGGAACGCCTGAGAGAGATTGAAGCTGCTGGAGCTCAATGGCTAGGCCCGAGTTTCCGTGCTCACGATCCAGATTCGGCGTTCAGCGATGGCCTGTCCAATGGAGTTGGACTCGTTGCTGCAAAGGACCAGCCGATGTCTCTTCTCAACAAGACATCGAGTGGATATGCGAGAGAGATGACCGCACAAAAAGTGACCAAAATCTCAGGTCACGATCGAGCCATTAGGGATGGCGTTGGAGCAACAGAGAGGAGCGGAAGATGGGTCATGGCACTAGATTTCTTTGTGGGTATCAACAGGTTGATACTCAGCTGGTGGGCATCCCTAGCTCTGAAATTCATCGCAAAGATAGGATTTCGAACTCGACCGCGATTTCTATTATGGCTAGTGAGAAGACCAAAAAGCGGTGCTGCAGAAATGAAACCAGAAGAAAACAACATCCCTGACTCACTGAATTTCTGGCTCCTCGGTAATGATGGAGAGTTAACTCTACCGAAGGATGACCATGTAGACGTGGAGGTTGAAATGAGGCGGCGATTGCAAAGCGACCAGCAAAACTGGGACGAAACGGAGGAGAAGAAGCTTGATGCAAATCTATACGGGTGGTGGCTTAATGGCGGATGGTGGGGGAGTGATGATTCAAGTGGAACTTTTGCTCCTAAAGAAGATATTGATGAGGACACTACAAGTATGGTGTCACTCTCGACGTCCGCCAGTGAAGTGGACTGGGAATCGGATGATGACGCAGAAGACGGACGGAAAACGCCAACCCAGAGATCTCCCCAGCTATCTCGAGAAGGAACACCGTTCAACGATACGCCCTTTAATTCTGCTGACTTGGCTCAACTTCTGCACCCCAAAACCCCGGAGCAGCGGGCTGAAGCGCAAGCTCTTGCAGCTCATCTGACCAGCGATGCCATCATGACTCGCTCCAGGTTCCGAGACAAGATCCAGCGGGATCGGGCCAAGGTCTTGACCTCCACGAATTTTCGACCACACAATTTTACACCCTCGCAGCCCGGCAAGCTCACGGCAGAAGAAGAAGCCCAGATCCTGGAGCATCTCATCATCACTCGGCGCAATTTCCATGCCGCCACATCTTCAGCCAAAAAATCAACGTCTTGGGCAGAGGGCGCGTCTGGCTTAGGAGAGGGTGGTCCTCAGTGCGTAGTTTGCCAGAGCTCGCCTAGGAGCATTATCGTTTGGCCTTGCCGATGCCTGAGTCTATGCGATGACTGCCGAGTTACGCTGGCTATGAACAACTTCGACAAATGTGTGTGTTGCAGGAGAGACGTTGCATCGTTCTCGAGGATATTTGTCCCGTAGACTCATAGGTCTAACAAACGTATCTCTTTTTCATTTCCAGGAGTTGGAGTTAGGGAACAGAGGCACAGGGATTTATAACCTAAGAATGATTAGGCGACTTGGCATCAACTGCATTCTCTACTTTTGTGTAATAGTTGTAGAATACAGAGCTGTACTATTTGATAACTCTATACCTCATACTGAGAGAGAATCAATTTCAGATCAGTTGCATTGGTGTAAGGCGTTCGTGTATGAAGCTGCTTGCCATCTGATAACCCGCCAACATGACAAGAGACTTCAATTGCGAGTGCGGGCGTGATACTTAGCTTATGTTTTAGGCAAGTTCCAGTTGTCTCGACCTATTTAAATAGCACAGTGTCTGCTGTAGACTCAATATCTCCAGCCTCTCCTTTCCGTCTAGACCAGGTGGCACAATAGAAAATGTCCTTTCCGAAACATGCGGATAGCATTCTGATTAATGCCGGCGTACCCATGTGCGTAAGATTTAAGCAGGAAGATAGTAGTCGAATTGAGGACCTGAGAAAACAGATGATATAGAAGAGCCGAGGCGGAATACAATTGATATCTAGACTCCGTCTTTGGCCTGCTTTCCTCAATGTGTTTTGAGTCCCCCCCTCACTCCCCTTTTTAGCCAGAGTATGAAACCGATTTACTACGTCAAAGTGTCAAGTTTATGTGACGTTATCTAGAGGAGAAAATAATAAGTGCATACTACTCGTAAAGTTCTTCTTCCCTCCAACCTCACTGCACGCGAATTCCCAGCTGTTGTAATCTTCCAACAAGATTATTGAAGCTTGCAATAGCATAGTAGATGTTAGTGCGGAATCCTTGCCTATTCCCACGCCCAGGACCTTTGAGGCCCGGAGATATCAATCATATTGCTATGTTCAGACACATGATTTGGGGAACCGCCAGGTGCTTTGGCCGTAGATTTCATCAACTTCGCCAACGGCATATCATCCTCTGAGTCTTCAAAATCACTGTCACTCTTCCCACTACTTTCGAACCCTTCACTCCCGTCCTCTTCCTTCTTTATCATGCTCTGGCGCTTCATTCTTTTCTTGCTCTCATCTTTCTCCACGGTGTCCTCCTCGGCATCACTCCTCCCGGCTTTCCCAGGACTCAGTCGCTTCCGCTTCTTCCCGGCCTCGGCGTTCTTTTCTACAACCTTATCAGATGGGAAGGGAATCCCGTGCGTCCCGATCAGGGTTCCGGATTCAATTTGTCGGCGCAAACGAGTGTACCGCATACGTGCTGCCGGGGGCTTGAGGTTGGTGGAGGCACCGACGGCTGTGAAGTCAATCTGTGGGTTGTTGTGAGTCTCTGTGGAAAGAGTTTGAAGTGGAAAATGAGAGGAATGTCATAAGGAAC
The DNA here is from genome assembly GCA_000827325.1 of Oidiodendron maius Zn. Lineage (NCBI taxonomy): Eukaryota > Fungi > Ascomycota > Leotiomycetes > Myxotrichaceae > Oidiodendron > Oidiodendron maius. Next base: position 389,490 of record KN832877.1, on the reverse strand, counting down.
GTACGGATTTTAGGTCCGATTTCTGGAGACAGATATAGAGGAACCAGAGATTTTCGTCAAGTTGGATTTTGGAAGGCATATGAGAGGCAATGTTCGATATCTTCAAAGATAAGCTTGAAGCAGCTCAAAAAGTTAAGCCCAGAGTTTTAAATTGTACTGAACTGTTTCACTTGTACTGTATGAAAGGGAGAATTTGAAATATATAGTGTTGATGAGAACAAGATAATGGAGGATCCTTATGATCGTGGGGAGTAAAGGAAATCATTCGCGAGGGGTAGCAAACAACCTTGAGGCAGGTGGCTTGCTTCTGCATGCAAATAGATATACAGAGAGAAAATTGCACCAATGGAAATAAGTGGCACAAATAGAATGATAAAGGGCCTTTGTACGATGCGAAATATCATTGCGCATTAAAGAGTTGTCTCATACCTGATCCATTTGTCAGGCTGCACTGCTACACGAACTTCGTTTTTAACGCCAGAGCCCATTTTGGCCTATGCAGCTCTCCTGATTTGGTATGAACGCCAGCACCTATAATTGTCGTGAAAGTCGATGATTTGCATTATCATCTCATTTTCATATCCGCGGCCTCCTTCAAAGCCCCAACAAGGACTCTGTACGACCCCAGGGCTGCTTGCACAGCATTATCTGCAAGGTCTTCATATGCGTAGTTTTGACTTGCTGACTCCTGGTTCTCATTCCCAATATCTCCTTTAGCCCAGAGGTCGGTAATTTCATCCCGGGCAGGTAGGTAGCCCACAATGCAGGCTGCAAGAATTTCTTGGTGCTCAGACGGAACGGGATCGAGGACTAGGTTTATCGACGAGGGCTTCTCTTCGTTTCCAGATTCTCGAACTATTGCCGCAACTCCACCAGACACAACATCTACACAGTCAATTCCAGCATCCGCAATCGCTGCAGAAGCAACAGTTATGCAACCGCTGAGGACACTCATAATTCCCCACTCCCCCGCGCTGGTAGAGCCTTGACCGCGGTCATCTCCCCACCATTGATCTTCTTCGCCTTCTAAAATGGTGATTATAACATCAACCCCGCTCTTAGGCCATCTATCGCCAATGATAACCCCTCTTAATGCGGTCTCCAGGTGAACACCAAGATCCCTCTCGCTTGCATCGCGGACAAAACCTCGCCTCCTCCTGGTGGCGAATGGCGCATACTTGACATGCGTTGTCAGTATTATATGGGGAGAGAAGGGCGCAGATTTCGGGAGTGGTCGAGGGCCGTGGACGGTGCAGGTCAGCTTCAGACCCGACGTGGAGAGCGTGGCTAGGCCAGGCGAGGTAGCTTTCGGGTTTTTCGAAGCTTCAAGTTCGAGATATGCTGACCCAGAAGCTGAAGGAGTGACGCCGGTCTTCAAGACTACTGACTGTTAGACAGATCCCCTCTTGGAAGTGATATCTACGTACACATTTTCCTCAGGACATTTGGTGCTCTTGTTCTCGTTGGCCGGTCCACGTCGCTAGGGCCTTTGGTAAGGTATTTGGAGTAAACAGGTGCTGAAGTGCCACCAGACGGCCCGTTGATTCTCCTCCTGTCAGTCATTTTGAATTAAACGAAGTATGAGGCTGATGCTTTCCCATTTCATGATTGCGGACTACAGAGACTTTATCTGAAAAAGCACCCGGGTGGCAGTGATTGGTGCGCGCGCTTGTTTTGGCGACAGCCGCGCTCAGCCAGCGGATGGTTCTTCGCCTGAAAATCTTGCCTTCGATTCTCTCCCACAACAATGTTTCTCTGGTCTCGAAGCGTCAACTCCCTCAACGGAGTCAACTCTAAGGTTCCAATGTTGCTCAACTGCAATCACTAATATTCTTACTGACACAGTAAGCTTCTGCGGACCTTCTAGTATTGTAAGCAATATTCTTTCAATTCCTGCCCGCCTTGCTCCTGATGATTTCATTCACACCAGTTCTCGGTGATTTCCTGAGCCATTGAACAAACATGCATCACCATCTGAAGCATTTTCTACCTCATCCATTACTTACGCGCTACATGTTTGGGGTTCTGACGAAGTTATTAGATAACGAAGTTTTAAAGCTTCGTAGACTTGGGGGAATGCGTATGCCATATTTCATGTAAGGGCCATTCTACATACAGGAGATACGCCTACGGGGTGGGTATCGTTCGTCATTGCTACTGGTTAGTAATTCTTAACCTCAAATGCCACCTTCCGTTTCATGATGAAAACCCTTTTCAATCAGTTCTGCTGCTGAACTCCTTGATGATATCCAAAATACCAATACGTTTCTGATGAACACGTTTTGATTCTCTGCTATTTGTCTTGTCCAAGCTATATCATCGCTGACCACAAGAACTAGATCGAATTCTCTGCGATCCCCTGTGGACACTTGCTGGTATGAGCACTCTCTTTCTTAGCCACACTCTGCCCTGATGACAACCAGCTTATCCATTCAATGAACGCATCTCAATCGAACCCCGCTCCCACACCTTACCGGCTGATGTACCTCTGTTGGGATGACGGGTTGTGGAGTTGTGGGTTTCAGCGCTTTGGATGCTCTGCAGGACGTTTTGTAATGTGGAGCTCTGAGGCCGATTGGGATGCCTGACTAAAACGGCTTTCTGAGCACACTATACTCATCTTTGTGTTAATTTAAGTTCTTGTATTTGCATGACGCTGATACATTGTTTATAGGAGCTCGTAACCCCTTAACATTTAAAAGGAGTCCACCAGACTGGCTGGAGAGAACCTGGTGAATAGGAGGGGGTTTTACTGTAGTGGGATAGCATGTTCTACAATAATATATGCAGAGTCAAAATATTAATTATGTCTTTCCCACTTGCAGTTTTCTTGGACAATAGCACTTCCATTGCCATGCAGATTAATATACAGTGCGGATACCTGGCACACATTTAATATATACCCCTCACGCGCTGGGCTGGGCGCTGAAAGCTGAATAAGACTCCATCCCGCGTCCGAAATTTGGGGGTGGTTTGTTTCTTTGCACCAGCTGATACGGTCGTCAGCATGTGCCAAGTTTCAAGACTACGATTCTTTCGGACTTTGGCGCTAGCGGGTCTTTAGCTTTACCCCCTTGAAGACAGGACAGGCTTGCGAATCTGTAATTCAAATCTCCCCAGTGCGCTCGCTCTTTCTCACCACTGCACACAGCGAGGCGCCGTTTGCTGAAGAGATTTTTTCTGGTCACTGTCTTCGTTGCTCTATCCTCTCCTGGCCGATTCCTCAGCATTGGGCTGCAGCCCGGGGGTTGCGCGGACTCGTATTCGGCGTTGTCGAAAGAACTGTGCTTCAGGACATAATTCGCCAAACTGGCCAATTTGAAAATCCAAGGCTACTCCTATTGAATTGACCATCGACAGCCGCCGTTTGGATGTTACCATCATATGCGTCATCGTCTTCTGCGAAGATGATGCCCCGGCATCAGGCAGGATCCTACTCGAATGGGTATCCACGAGCCAAGAGCGAAGCATATTCCATTTCTCCTCACAGGTACGTCCCATCTTCAGAGATGAGGATGCGTAGAGGTCCAGAGAATTAATCCATTTAGATTTCATTCCAGGACCTCCCCTCCTGCACTTCGACGGCGACGACAACTCATCTTTCGATTGGCGATCATAGTTGCGGTTGGCGTGTTTTTTACGTGCTTCATATGGCCCGGCGCCTCATTACTCCCGGTCCTCTCATTAGGGCTGCTATCTTCGAGCGAGGACTTCCAACTTGAGACTGTGCGATATTATGATCTGTCCAATGTGAAAGGGACGGCGAGGGGGTGGGAGAGGGAGGAGCGGATCCTGCTCTGCGCGCCTCTTCGGGACGCAGAATCGCATCTGCGAATGTTCTTTTCACACCTCCACAACTTCACCTACCCACACCATCTGATAGATCTGGCTTTCCTAGTATCAGATTCCAAGGATAACACGCTTTCTCTCCTTTCGGAGCTCCTGGAGGAGCTACAGGCAGACCCAGACCCTAAGCAACCATACGGCGAGATATCAATTATTGAGAAAGATTTTGGACAGAAGGTTAATCAAGATGTCGAAAGCCGACACGGCTTTGCTGCGCAGGCAAGCAGAAGAAAATTGATGGCCCAGGCTAGAAATTGGCTGCTGAGCGCAGCTCTGCGGCCGTACCACAGCTGGGTATACTGGAGGGATGTGGATGTCGAGACTGCGCCAACTACCATTCTCGAGGATCTGATGCGGCACAACAAGGATGTTATAGTTCCAAGTAAGTTTTCGAACTTTTGAACCTGCAACCATTGCTAATTTGTAGACGTATGGCGTCCTCTTCCGGACTGGCTTGGTGGCGAGCAACCGTACGATTTGAATTCCTGGCAGGAATCCGAGACGGCCTTAGCACTTGCAGATACTCTGGACGAAGACGCAGTAATTGTTGAGGGTTACGCAGAATATGCAACTTGGCGGCCGCATCTTGCATACCTGAGGGATCCGTATGGCGACCCAGATATGGAAATGGATATTGATGGTGTTGGAGGTGTCAGTATCTTGGCGAAGGCAAAGGTGTTCAGAGCAGGGGTACATTTCCCAGCGTTCAGCTTTCAAAAGCATGCAGAGACTGAAGGTTTCGGAAAGGTAAGACTTCATGTCATCTCAATTTAACCCATTTAAAGTCTAACATTGAATAGATGGCAAAACGTATGAAGTTCTCCGTAGTTGGGCTACCTCACTACACTATTTGGCACCTGTACGAGCCTAGTGTCGACGATATCAGACACATGGAGGTTAGTATATCATTTCTTGTCCCTAACCTTTTTCCTGACGGTAATTCTAGGAAATGGAAGCGGAGCGAGTAGTCCGCGAACGCGAAGAAAAGGAACGAGCAGAACGTGCGGAAAAGATTAAAAATCAGTTTGCGGATCCAAACAGCCAGTGGGAGAAAGACAAGGCTGATATCCAAAATGAGGCCATTAAGGCAAAGGCAAACGAGGAGAAGGTAGCAAAGGAGAAGGCTGCTGCACGGAAGCCTGCCGATGGAGATGCTAAACAAGCCGTTGCTGGACCTGAAAAACCACCGGAAAAGGCGCAGGAAGGCGGACAGAAGGGCAAGAAACAGGTAATATAGACACACTTCTCCTTGACGGCATGTTATGCTGACGACTGAAAGGACTCAAAAGCACAATGAAGCATTCTGGGGGCGTAGTTGGATGATTATCTGGGGATGTAATGTCTATGGGGAATGCCTGTTACACCTTAACTAATACGATGAGGAGCATCGCTATGGGATCAATGACAGCTCGAAAGAGTTTTGGCACGGAATTGGAGTTTCGAACACTAGACCTGGGAATTCTAGGCAGTCTTACAGTGAGAGAGCGCCCAGAACCATCGTCCGAGTGTATGTAATCTGAATTAGAATTTGTAACAATAGATGGAAAGCTTAGTGGGATAAGATGTCTAGCATCTCTGCTTTCGCATTTTCCTGTTATTTACTACTGTGCAGCCTAATATTCCGAGTGGAAGCAATTGGCAGTGCTTTGGATAGTTTTGGCGTAATGTCACGTGCCATTTTAAGAGCCACCGTGGAAGCTCAACCAGGGTCAGTGAGCAGAGACGACCTGGCCATTCTCTAAGAGCAGTTGTGGACAATCCAACGGCTGCCAATTTGCTCCGCTGTGATCTTAGTCGCATGCTCTGCACCAATCCCTCAAGTGGCCACCGTTTCGACTCAAAATACAGTGCGATCCCCGTGTCCCATGCTACATAAAGCATGAGTGAAGATGATCAAATCCCAGGTCCCCAGACATCTGGACAGACAGTAGATTCACGGGAATACACAATACGTGGCCTCACACCCTCGTCCATTGAAGAGCCTATTGCGGCCGGGTTTCAACTTCCTTTATCTAACAGTTCCAACATGGCCCCGAAGTCAACCATCTCCGTGGCAGTCGATCCCGTGGCCTTGATCACAACAGAATGCATCACAGTTACTTCGGCCATGCGCAAGCATGCCCGATGGGCCCATTCGTCGGTATCTGCAATTCTGGGAGTTACTTCGCCCTTAAATCCAGGTACACAGGATTCTCGGCCGTCCACTCCTCGAGAAGGCGCCGGCAATCAAAAGAGTCTTAGAAGCAGATCTTCTTTGGGGTATATAGAAGGGGGAGATGATGAGGGTTTGGCCAACAGATGGGGCCTGCGGGGGAAGAAAGGGAAAAGCATGCAGGATAATCCGTTAATGGCTGGATTTGGCAAACTCAGGCGCGAGCTTATAGGATGCAAAGGTAATTTCACACTCTGCTCTGAGAACGACTCCACTAATCTCTTCTTAGACATACATCAGTTTGATACGCCCTCATTATTGCACCCTTTCCTTCAAGTTATCCGAGCGTCAGCAACATCCGCACCGATTACCTCCCTCGCTCTCGTCTCTATCACTAAGTTCTTCTCGTATAACCTCATAAGCGCAGAGTCTCCTCGACTGCCCCTAGCTATGCAACAACTATCTGCGGCAATAACGCATTGTCGATTCGAGGCCAGCGACTCTGCTGCGGATGAGATTGTTCTTCTGCGAATATTAAAGCTTATGGAAGGAATGCTCTCAGGCCCCGGCGCAAATCTTCTCAGTGATGAGAGCGTTTGTCAGATGATGGAGTGCGGTCTTAGTATGTGCTGTCAATCGAGGTTGTCAGAACTTCTTCGACGGTCAGCGGAAATGTCCATGGTTAAGATGTGTCAGATCATATTTGAACGTCTTAAACATCTGGAGATCGAAGCCGGAGACGAGGTTGAAGCCTTAGATGAGAAAACTAAAGACGACATGGATTCCGTAAAGATGGACCCATCGGCAAAGGAGCACGATGCTATTACAGCTCCCGTAGCCCCTACTCCTTCCGACTCACGACCATCTTCTAGTCTTGAGAAATCTCGAAACGGTCCGTCGGCAGACAGCGCATCTGAGATTGAAGTAAGGCCGGAATCTGAGGGATATCATGAGCCTTCTATAAAGCCATACTCGCTTCCCTCGATACGGGAACTTTTTCGCGTCCTGGTTGATTTATTAGATCCCCACGATCGTCAACACGCTGATGCAATGAGAGTGATGGCACTTCGCATCATTGATGTAGCACTCGAGGTTGCAGGCCCTTCCATTGCGAAACACCCTTCATTAGCAACTCTCGCTGAGGATCGATTATGCCGATATCTCTTCCAGCTTGTCCGCTCAGATAATATGGCTATATTACATGAGTCACTCATCGTCGCTGGTACTCTACTTGCCACATGCCGAGGAGTCCTTAAGCTTCAGCAGGAGCTGTTTCTGTCTTATTTGGTTGCGTGCTTGCACCCTCGCGTTGAGATTCCGCGGGAGCCAGGCATTGACCCCTCTCTGTATGCCGGAGTCCCGCAAGCACCAAAGCTGGTCAAACCGCCGCACTCACAAACGAGCAGTGGTAGGTCAACCCCTGTGCCTGTCAAAGATAGACAAAAGCTTGGCATGGAAGGAGGTTCAAGGAAGCCAGACGCTAGAGAAGCAATGGTTGAGAGTGTGGGAGCACTTGCTCGAATACCAAGTTTCATGGTTGAACTCTTTGTTAATTATGATTGCGAGGTCGACCGAGGCGATTTGTGCGAAGACATGGTTGGCCTCTTATCACGAAATGCAATACCAGATTCTGCCACTTGGAGCACAACTAGTGTCCCTCCACTTTGCTTGGACGCTCTGTTGGGGTACGTCCAATTTATCGCCGAGAGACTTGATGATGAACCCAGATATGAGGGGTATCTAGATCGTGCAAAGCTACGAGAGCAACGGAGAACAAAGAAGATAATAGTACAAGGAGCAGCAAAGTTCAACGAGAATCCTAAATCTGGAATTGCATTTCTTAACTCTCGAGGGATCATAGATGACCCTAACGATGCGAAATCCGTTGCATCATTCTTGAAAGGCACGACAAGAATATCGAAGAAGGTGCTGGGGGAATTCATATCAAAAAAAGGCAACGAAGCCATTCTCGAGGCACTTATGGATACATTTAATTTCGATGGAAAACGAGTGGACGAGGCTTTGCGTGAACTCTTGGAAGCATTCCGGCTACCGGGCGAGTCTGCCCTGATCGAGAGAATTGTCACTGTCTTCTGCGAGCATTATTATGCAAGCGCGGTGCCCGAAGGTATTAAGGACAAAGATGGCGTCTATGTGTTGACGTATGCTATCATTATGCTCAACACTGATCAGCACAACCCGAATTTAAAGTCCCAAAAGCGGATGAGTTATCAAGACTTTTCCAAGAATCTCCGTGGAGTAAATGGCGGAGAGGATTTTGCAACGCAATATCTCCAAGATATTTACGACTCCATAAAGTCCAATGAGATTATCTTGCCAGATGAGCATGATAACAAGCATGCCTTTGATTATGCGTGGAAAGAGTTGCTGCTGAAGACTGAGTCAGCCGGAGATCTTGTCATATGTGACACTAATATCTTTGATGCAGACATGTTTGCAGCTACTTGGAAACCTGTCGTTGCGACGCTCTCTTACGTCTTCATGTCTGCAAGTGATGATGCGGTGTTCTCAAGAGTCATCACTGGGTTCGATCAATGTGCGCGAATTGCAGCCAAATACGGATTAACGGAGGCTGTTGATCAGGTTATATACTGCTTAAGTTATATGACCACACTTGCCACGGAAACCACCTCAAACACGGCTCTCAACACGGAGATCCAGGTAGGCGAAAATAGTGTCATGGTCAGCGAGCTTGCAGTCAAATTTGGACGCGATTTCAAAGCCCAGCTTGCTACGGTGGTCCTGTTCCGAGTTACTACAGGTAGCGAGGCAGTCATCAACGGTGGTTGGAAACATGTGAGTTTTGATTCTATCAGGAGTAATGTAGTATAACTAACCGAATTAGATTGTGAGGATCTGGCTGAATCTTTTTGTCAACTCCCTAATACCCCCTTACTTTGCACCAAACCGCATAGATATCCCTCCTATACCTCTACAGAATCCCTCTCAAGTCATTGATCGAGGCCAGAAGCAAGGCGAAACAGGACTTTTTTCTGCTTTCACGTCATACATCTCCAGCTACGCTGCTGATGACCCTCCTGAACCGTCGGATGAGGAGCTAGAGAGCACTCTGTGTACAGTAGACTGTGTTAACGCTTGTTATATGGGGGATGTGTTTGCCAATGTAGTGTATGTATTTTTATCTGCCAAGTCTTGAATCTATCCGCTGACATGCACAGGGCACTTCCTGCGACGTCCTTGAAGCCTCTTGTTCAGGCTTTACTAGCTGAGCTTCCTGATGATCCATCATCTATTGTCATAAATGTTAAATCTGAAGAGGACCATCTGGCGCCCACGAATGGCCAGAAGAGCGGATCTAACGGACTTGTGTACGACCCATCGCTGGTATACATCTTGGAGCTCTGCACAGTTCTTGCTCTTAGAGATGAGGAAACCATTGCAGCCCTAGGTGGTGGCGTTGCAGAAGCCTTGCAAAACGTCATGCGACTTGCCTCCAGCTACCATCATGTTATAGTTTCGAGATCCATATTCTATCTGCTTCACGTTCTACAGGCCAGCTATGTAAGAGCTCTCTAGACCGCCACATAGATAATAAGCTAATTTCTATTCTAGGATCATTCGTTCCTTCGTGTTCCAGTTGTACTCCATTCTATATCATGTTTCAAGAAGGATTTATTCGAAAGATCTGCCCCGCTTGTCCTTCAAGGCTTGACACATTGCATCAAAGAACCTGGACCACTCAGGAATGAGATTATGACGTCTCCCGATTTCTGGGTTATTCTTCGGCATCTCACTGCAAATGCCCAGTCGGCGCCAACTGTCTTTGAGATCCTTCAGGGAGTTACTGTTGGATCTCCTCCCACGATAATGGCAGATAATCACGAGTCGGCAGTGAAGTTACTTAATGATTTTGCTTCTGCTGGGAGTATAGGGTCCACAGCTGAGCAAAAGCAAGACCGTCGACCAGGAAGAGGTCAACAAGCCAAGCAGGAGAGGAAGCCACAGTATGTCCTTCAATATTCCCTTCAAGTGACTGCTATACTGACAGAATGTAGGATCGAGGCTGCTGTTGCCAGAGGGGTAAAAGCTATCTCGATAATATATTCATTAACGACACGGATTCCAGATCTGATGAAGCAATCTCACCTGGAAAGCAAGGAGGCCTGGGCTGCCTACTGGTCACCAATATTCAGAGCCCTCACAACTCAATGCACAAACCCTTGCCGTGAGATCCGACACCAAGCGTTTTCTTCCTTGCAGCGTACTCTGCTGTCTCAAGAACTGACGTCGGGTGAACACGAGGAATGGACTGCTATATTTGGAGAAGTTCTTTTTCCATTAATTGTTAGACTCCTCAAACCGGAAGTTTACTCCTCTGATCCCATTGGCATGAGCGAAACCAGAGTGCAGGCCGCTACACTACTTTGCAAAATCTTCTTGCATTATCTAGTTATGCTCTCTCAGTGGGATGGAATGCTAGACCTCTGGCTCAAGATAATTGATATCATGGACAGATTGATGAATAGTGGACAAGGTGATAGCTTGGTAAGCCTATTCATAGCCAAGAACGACTTTCACAGCTAATCTCAATTACAGGAGGAAGCAGTCCCTGAAAGCTTGAAGAATATTCTCCTTGTCATGTCAAGCAGTGGCTATCTCGTGGCCCCGAGCGTCGATCCCACCCATGAAAAGCTCTGGGTAGAGACTTGGAAACGACTAAGCAGATTCCTCCCAGATCTGCGAAAAGAACTTGACTTGGACCCGCCGGTAGAGAAGCCGGAACCCGAGAAGCCGCCACAAGAGGAGGATAGCACTCCTCCGGTTGCACCGGTTTCATAGATGACATAGGACTTCTGCAGTCTTCCTGTACAATACAAAGACTCTCTCGACATGTTTGGACGCTGCTGCCACTGCGGAATGAATCGGCGAATGACGGTTAAGTAGCTTATCACTTTGCAGCATAGTTAGCGCGCTAGAGTCGGCCCCTGTATAGATTTCATTATATGAAGGGACCTTGCATGCCAGTCCCCCCAGACAAAATAAGACATGTATCTCTTGCCATTCTCACCTGCTACAGTAAATAAATGTCGCGTAACCTTCACCTTGTTAATGATCACCTCGCTAGTTCTGACGTTTATCACAGGTTAGCTGTGCAAGTGACCGACTTTTCTGTACGACGTCGTTTCACTTGAATCAATTACATGCATACGATTCTTTGTAAGACTGATAGTCAAGCACGTCTTCAGTATCTTTTCAAAGTTCGGACAGTACTGGTTAGGGACTTGCATGGGAAAACGAGCGTGAAAGTGTTGGAATAGAAGCACCTGGAGAAACACCAGGGCAATTTAGTAGGGCAAATCAACAATTGCCAAAGCCGATTTATTTGCGGCTTTTGACCTGTCTGTAAATTCCTATGTGCAGAACTTTGAACACCAGCATTGCCTCTTCCGGAGGACATCGGTTCTAGCTGTCCGCTTATGATAGCTCCTTGCTTGTTTATGAAACGCCATATCAGAGACTGATGCAAGGGAATGCCACTATAAACTCCCAGAGAGCAATACACCTGCCAGTGAAATCGCTGAGCTGTGCTGTATGAAGAGCATGATCTAGGAATGCATTTAAGTACATAGAACAATCCTCCGCTATACGGCTAACCATCAAGTTACATAGTATCGGGAAAGTGGAAAGGCTGAGAGTCATCTAGGCCAAGATGGATTCGAAAGTTGTCGGGGACAGCTCGGCCAAGAGTAGACCTCCTATCCTTCTGTTTGATGTCGGAAACCTTCAAGTCCCCTCGAGCATTCATCCACATTCCACAATCCCCAACAACTTTGTTATGGATGGATTCGTTGAAGGCCTCTCTTCCTTGAAGGACGGGAAGCAGATGTTCAGTCTCGTACCAACGACCCTTGATATCTCCGAGAAATTTCTTCGCATTCGGTTCCACTATTCGCCAGTCATTCCAGAGGGAATCCTCTGCCGTCCGCTCGACCCTGTTACGGAAGTCAAGGTCATCTTCCATTCGACGTGGAATATCTCGGTCCTGGATACGTGCTGGAATCCTGGTGAGTGTATAAACATCACCCCTGAGAACTACTTCGGCTCCAAAAGTCGCATTGGGGACCTCAATTATTTTTTTGATAACCAGAACATAAATTCCTTCGCCTGGGCCACGGAGACGAACTGGCTCCAAGACCCAGATCTTCTCTGCACCGAGATAGAGACCTTTGTAGAACTTCTCTCCCGTGTTAGACAAGGCGGTCTTGTCTTGTTCGAATAAAGAATAACTTGCATCAATGGCCGCCGCCGAGAGGATGCTGCCATCAACGACAGGATCAGTTGGGTAGTGAGCGATAATTTGTTCCCAAGGAACTTGATCATATTTTGCATTTTGAAGGCTTTGGTTGCCAAGAGTAGGAACACTCCAGGCCAGCCAAGGTCGGAGAAAATCTTGGTCTCTGACCTCAGCACTCGGGTGATGAAGTGGGTGCGACAAGGGCTGGATGAGGTACAGTGCTCTGCCATCTTTGGACTGCCGGCTAGATATCACAGCCAGACCCCATGTACTGACGTTCTTGTTGAACCAAACGAGTTCTCCCGGTCGGTATAAGAATTTACCTTTTGGTTTGCTGTCTAACATCTGCTCCTTGGTTGAACCCCTATGCATCGGCAATGCATGGCCTGAGAGCGTTATTAGTTTAATTCCAGCAACGGCGATCAAAGACGCACCCTTGGAGAATGAATACGGGGAATGTGAGTTACCCTCCTCAATCTTCACCCCATCCTCTATCTTCACCTCATCCAGGGCAATTGCTAGGCTAGCACTTGGCTCTCTGGCTTGAAGGGGATCCTCAACAACCTTATCGGGGTATATGCCGAAACAGAGTCTGCATCCACAGCTTCCTGGCATTGCGCCACTCACAAGCCAGACGAGATGCAGAAAGAATTCTGCAGGGCTCCTGAATTTCTGAGCTGGATTTGAACTCCATCCATGCAGGTACACATCATGGGTGGTGCGCTTTTTGCTACCGTCCTGAAGTGTTGCATTGGGTCTTGCATGCTCATAGAGGACATACCCATCGGGCAAGGTGTCCAGAATGAACTGTCTGTCTTGCAGATGTGAGAACTTGCGGGGCTAAATTATGTGGCCTGGCTTACTGTGATATTTCCCATCAGCATCAAGGGCCATGACTAGCCACTGGCCTAATTTGCGGCACCACTCATTATACTTAGGAGAACCTGGCAACACCCTCAACCCTTGAGGCTGCGGCTCGCATATCACTCCGTCCGAGCGGAGTACGAAGACGCGCTCACACATAATATTGTTATCAGATTGAGACATGGTAGACGGTAGGTGAGGCACAGCCAGAGAATTTAGATCGGTGCTTGCAACACGCGTATCTCCTAGGTTCAAACGAGAGGAGAACTAGGACCTACAGAGCCTCGCTGTAGGACCATGTAAAGGAGGAAATCAGACTAGCGGTAGGTGACGCAGCCAGGGTATGAAAGATTACCACTGACTGGATTGGAAATGCATTGAGTTCTTATAGCGCTAGGTATCAAATCCAGATTGAAAGGATAGGAGAGGTGATGGAGAGTTTATTTGATAATGAGAAGCGTCATGATGGAGTCGCGAAAGCGACGGAAACTTCAATAACTGTAACAAGCGAGCCAGTAGGAAGAGGAGAGGAGAGCAACCAGTCCTGAATAGGGTAAGTAAGAAAGCATGGCACTTATCGATAAGAAAGTTATCAATATTGAGGAATTTTCTAGATCCTTACATAGACTCATATTCTCTTAAGAACTTAAGGATTTAACTGCCTCTGCACGTTGGGAGGACGAAAAGATGATGGCGCTTTACTGCTATCCCTATGGCTTGTAAAGCAATCCCCGACCACGTACTGGCATACCTGCAGAGCCATCCCTGCCATTCATGTAACACACTTTGTCGGTACATTATGGCCAAAGGTATATTGCCGCTATGGACTATCTGAGTGGTGGATGCATTTGAGTCCTGACAAAATCCAACTGTTGAGCTTCTCGGGCGACGACGTGTTTGCTTGGTGTTTGTTTGACTAGGGTGTTGCTTTGGTCTGACATTACGGACTATATCACTAGCTGCAAAATGAGATAGAGTGGATAGAATTGTAACTCTGCTATTCCATTTATTGGTCAGCCCTATCACAGTAGCTTTTGCACGAGATGTGTGTTTGGAGTATTAATATCTTGCTGCTCGGCCATGGCAGCCCGGCCACCGGAGATATAGATAATCCGTCCCCGTGCTCTCGTAACTGAAGCTAGTCCATTTCTGCGCTAGAGCATTACCAATCGCCAAAATTCGCGAAACCCAGGGGGCAACGCGAGTTCAGAGTGACACGGTGATTACGTAGGGGAATTCACATCTCATATCGCACCTGAGATGCCTCCTTAACTAGTTACCCTGATTTTACATCTGTTCCATCTGTTCCCTTACTGTGTTTCTTGATGCAGGTAAGCTGCGCTTTTACACGGCACATATTGGATGGTGAACTCAACTGGGTTTTATGCCACTCTTGTGCTGTCAAACGACACTCTCGATATTAAAGTGAATTAACAAATTTAGCCTCGCGGGCCGTGCTGGCTGGCATCCGATAATTCACTTTGTGAAAACAAGGGGATCTCAACGCTGATATCAACATGCCACCACAAAGCTCTGCCCACTTCAGCACCAACCATCGGACTCGACGCACTGCTTCGACCCTCCTTGCCCAATTTTTACCTGGTGCGAAATCACTGCACAAAATGGATCGGGTCACGCGTAAGGCACAGTCCCCTGTCAACTACGCTGAATCTGAAGCTTCATCCAACCCCACTACTTTTGAGACACCTCCTGGCCAACAGTTGATCGATCTTGATCAGGATGAGCTTCAAGATGAAGACTGGGACGAGGATTCGACCATTCAATGCACCCCAGTTCCGCGTCGAGGACTTCGAGAGCGAAAATCAACGCTCAAAGCTTCGGAGAATGTCCAACTTCCTCAACAGCAGAACCAGACTCCCAGCGATACGGAATCCATTGACAAACTGGCCGGTGGAGACCTAACTCCTGTCATAAATAGTCGCACTGCCATCCGGCAGGAGATTGCAATCAAAACTACTGCATATCGCGAAAGATTCCTTATCGAAAAGAAGGACTTGTGGTTGCCATTACTGCCGCAGAACAACTACATCCAAAAGCTCGTGGAAAAGCAAAATCAATTGTCTGCAGAGCAGATTGCTCGACTTCGTCCCGTGTCACCATACGAAGAGATCGAAACGCAGCCGCATGGTGTCACAGCCACAATGAAGCCATATCAGCTGTCTGGCCTTAGCTTCTTGGTCTACCTGCATCGAAATGGACTCGGCGGGATCTTGGGAGATGAGATGGGATTGGGCAAGACGCTTCAGACTCTATCTCTGATTCAATATCTGAAAGAAAACGATCTAAAGGGTGGGAAAGGAAGGCATCAACGCCCGTGCCTCGTTATCTGCCCCCTTTCAGTCCTCAGCAGCTGGATTGCCGAAGCTAGAAAGTGGACTCCCAAGTTGAAAGTCATTCGCTTCCACGGGCCTAATCGCGAAAGGATTCGTCTGAAGAAAGTTGTTGCAGGAGATATTGATCTGCATGGTAATGTTACTGCTCAAGCAAAGTCTAAGCACAAAACTAGACGAAGGGCTGCTGGCAAGGTCGTCATAAATCTGGATACTGACTCCGAGGATGAGGCTGATGTGGGTGTCGACTTGGTTGTCACCACGTATGAATGCTATCGCGCTGAGCATAGCTGGTTTAAGAAGGCGTTTATCTGGAGATGGGCGATTCTGGATGAAGGACATGCGGTATTGTTTTCACCCCTCTTTACATACTTTAGTTAATATCTTTCGCAGGTGAAGAATCATACATCCCTTGTCGCAAAGTCTTTACAAGGACTGAGAGCCGAGTATCGCTTGATACTGACCGGTACCCCGCTTCAAAATAATCTATCTGAACTGTGGAGTCTATTTCACTGGCTCTACCCTGAAGTGTTTACTGTTCAGACCCGTGAACTCTTTGATCGCTCATTCAATCTCTCGAAAGGCCAATATTCTAATGTCGTCCTTGAACACTCTCGACACTTACTTGAGCTGATAATGCTACGACGGATGAAGTCCTCTCCGGGTGTTGATCTCAATCTGCCATCCAAGACCGAAGTACTGCTCTTTGTCCCTTTAGCTCCAATGCAGAGATTTTGGTACTCGCGCATGATTACCAAGGCGGACCAAGGTCTAGTGGATGAGCTATTTAGAAATATGAAGACCAAGGAGGAGCGAGATATTATATCACAGAAGGAAGATGAGAAAATGGAAGTTGCGCTTTTGCAACAAAAAGCTGAGGCTCTCGAAATTCTAAACAATTCGACCTTGGTGGGTAGTGATGCCTGGGAAGAAACTAGGACTATTCTTGCCCAAACTATCGAACGTGAGCAGCTGAAGGGCGAAGATGGACCAAAGAAATCAGCCTGGCAGAAATTGATGAATCTTCTGATGCAGCTAAGGAAGATTTGCAACCACCCCTATCAGATTCCGCATGCTGAACCGGAGCCATATGAGACTGGAGACCATGTTATCACATCGTCCGGGAAGTTTATTGTTCTAGAAAAGTTGCTCAGGGAATTGGTCATTAATCAAAAGAAGAAAATTCGTGAGTAGGTTTACTAACGTACAAAATTATGACTGACCAGCGACTAGTGATCTTTTCCGGTTTTACGAAAATGCTAGATCTCGTTGAAGAACTTTTGCTCCTTGTGGGAGGAGATGGATCGAGGTTCTTATCTGTTCGAATAGATGGGGCAACTTGCAGGGCACGAAGAAACCTTGGCATTCGAATGTTTAACAACCTTGAGACTAACTATCGTGTGATGCTAATCTCAACTCGCGCAGGTGGCCTTGGAATCAATCTGGCGAGTGCATCCGATGTCGTTCTCCTGGACCAAGACTGGAACCCGCAGATCACTCTCCAAGCAGAAGCTCGTGCCCACAGAATTGGCCAAAAGAATCCGGTTACCGTTTACAAACTAGTGTCGCAAGGCACTGTTGAGGAACAGATGATGGGGCGCATCCAAAAGAAGCTCTACCTGTCCGCCAAAGTCACGGAGACCATGGAGGATATCCATACCAAGTTCGGCGTCTCAGCAGGGAAGAGAATGAGAAGCAACGTGCCTACGAGCGACGATAGTATGCCTCAGTTGAATACAAGTCAACTTATGACGCTGGTACGACGCGGTGCCTCTGCCATTTCGCGACCTGAGATCGACGTATCTGAGATGCTAAGCTGGTGAGTTGGAGTGAGCACATTTGACACCTGCGACTGACGATACACAAGGGACTGGGATACAACAGTATTGAAGTGTAAAGATCAACCTGCAGACATCTCCGTGAAGAAAGATATCGTGGAAGATGGCCAACTGGACGAGGAAGAGGAGAACAGATGGCTCACAGAGATGGAGCGAGTCGAGTCCTCTATCTTCGACGGAAAGAGGCTCAATAAGACTAAGAATATGTCTAACAAGGAGATAGCTAAGGAATATCTTGACCACGCCTCACGTCGCGAGAACAAGAATACCACAGTCATAGTAGATGGCTTCGCTATATCTAAGGAATCGATGAGCTGTGGCGAGTGGGAAGCTGTCCCAACCTTGGCTGGAAAGAATCCTAGTCTGGCCGAGCACAAGCGCCAAGGAAAACCTGCCATAGAGCCACAGTCTCACTGTCAGGTCTGCATGGATGGCGGGGAGTTATACTGCTGTCAACTATGCCCTCGAGCCTACCATCTCAACTGCTTGGAACTAGAGTTTCAAGATAAGGCAAAAAGCTGGCAGTTTAACTGCCCTCAGCACGAGTGCCATGACTGCGCTCAGAAGACGACGGATGCAGGAGGCATGTTGTATCGCTGCCGCTGGTGCGAACAGGCATTCTGCGAGGATTGTATCGACTGGGATAACACTACTTTAATTGGCGATAATCTCATCGAGTACGAACTGTTAGGCTACCCAGAGATCATGCAAGCTTTCTACATCCAGTGCTCGTCCTGCACCGAGAACTTCAAACAAAATCCCGAGGATAAGAAGGTCTGTGACGATCTAGCAGAGGGCTTCTGCGTCGAGCATGAGAAGCTCTTTGGCAATTTTGAGCCGATGGAGAGTGACTTAAGTACCCGCGCAGGCAGCTTTACGGACGCTACGACCATCGAGACACCCGGGGTGTGCACTCCTGATGAGGTCGATGATGTTGAGTTGCTGTCGTCTAGCAAGAAGCGCAAGAGCGAAACCGAGGACCTTGGATCTGCCAAGAAAGTAAAGATGGACGTTTAGGATGGCTAAACCGGCGTTTTTATAGACCTGCTGCTGAACTAGAATATGGAATGGGATGACGGATAGGGTGTGCATGCATGAGACCAAGAGTTTAGTCTGCGATTATATCGGCGTGGGAGGGACGACTGATGATAGGCACTTAATGTGAACAGAGATTGTTCGGACTGGATTGATGCGGCCTACGCTAGATAAATGTACGAATGGAGACGTGGATCACTAGGGAGCTTATCTCCTCACTCGTACATAGAACTGAGCCCAATCGTAAATATGTCTTCCCTCGGAATGGCACTCGGCCTAGATTCTACCAGAAGTGACCTTCATTCACTCATCGTGAAATCATCGCATCACGGCGAGGGAGAAGATGGGGTGAGTAGAATATAGTGCTTTCCTTCATTTATCTCTCATAAAACGCCTTCTCTTTCCTTCCCTTAACTCTCCGTTTATATCCCAATTCAGCGGGTTCCCGTTCTCACTATGTACATTTGAAAACCGCGTGCCTGAATCTCAGCATTGGCCTAGTAATAGATAGGCATGCCATTTTGGGGAAATCAGAGTCAAAAAGCTTCAGACTTTCACATCCAGAACATACTCGCACACTAGGAACCAGATTACAGACTATGCCTATCCAATCTTGTCCAAAGAAGAGGCCTATATATGAATAACAAGAAAATTCCACGCTCGCTCGCTCGCTATAGATGGGTACGGCCATTAGAACACCCATGGTTCGACCATAGGCTGGAGAAGATCGAGTGAAAGAGATGCATGTGTCTCTTCCTGCCGTCGTATGGCGTTGCCGCCTAGGGAGAAAGTGTACCGATTTGCATAAAACAGTGCTTTGCGACAGCCCCTGGCTGTTGCCACATTACTTTTTAAGGTGGATCGTGCTCTGCACCCGCGTCTCTAGGCCGCGCCCATAAAAAATTTTGGTCCCAAAAGCAATACGTTAAATTCGTGTTCTCGTGAGCCCGACGTCCCTTGAAAGTCAGTACTCTATGGCTGCTAGCTTGGCCTCGACGCTTCGCAGGACGTCAGGGTCAGGATCAAGTGCAGGCTCGGGTGGAGGAGAAGGGGTCGGTGCTAGCGGAGCCGTACGTGGTGGAGCGCGCCGACAGGAGGGGCATCGGGTGTGCCCACACCGGACACAGTCTGCGAAAGCAGCATCTCCTATGGCCTGGCCCTCAGGGCTATCGGGGTGCGGGACGGGAGGGTAGCTTTTGCGGCATAGATGGCAGGCGTATCTGATGGGGGCCGTGGACGAGGAGGCGGGTTCGTCGCCGGGATAGCCATCTGGGTACTTCCTCCTCTTCGGTCTGTGCAAGTTAGCATCGACGTCAATGAGGTGTGCGAATTCAGGGGCTTACGGAAACCTAGGACATTCTGTACAGCAGAAATGCTGGCAGTTTGTGCATATCCTATTTCGTGATGTAAATAGCGTCTGGCAGGAGTGGCATGTCCTTCGCACACGTTGTCTTAGTTCCTTCCTGACCAGAAGCTGTGGATTGGCTCTGTTCGCCGCTCTCGTCACTACAACCTGTTGCTGCATGCCGTGGTAATCATCGACTTCGAGATCCACCGCCAGGGGATCATCCACGATCGGGTCCCAAGACGAGAGGTATCTGGGTTGCGGAGTCGCCTGGCATAGAGCACAGGCTTGATGCTGGCATTGCGGACATATTCTAGCACCCCTAAACATCGCATTGCATCTGTGGCAAGTTCGATGAATACGCATCCGAGTCGGCCTGTGAACACGGTGCGGTTCCTTTTCCGGGCCGTAGAAGGTGGCGTATTCATTGGGGATGGGAAGGTTGTAACGCTCGGTCACCTTCCGCAGGCGCTCCATCTGGGCCCGTGATCTCACGATCGTCTTGACCGGAGGTTCCTCAGGGTCCTCCGCAGCCCAGGAAGGGAAGGAGTCTTGCTCGGCCACCTTCTGGCTCACCCTCTCGAATGGGTCCTCGACGGACTCGGGCGTCGTCGTGCTAGAGGGAATGTGAGCAAGCAAAATCGACAGTGACACAGAACAGTCTTACCGACGGTCGCTGACCGAAGCAGAATCTACACCTGCAGGCACGGTGACCTGATACTCAAATCGTGTGTTGCGGTCACCGAAGCTCCTCTTCCACGACATCTTTATTCTCGACAGTAGCCGGCCGAGCCCAATCCGCTTCCAAAAGGTCGTCGCCGTGACAGCTGGCTCCGGGCTCGCGGGAGCGTCCATGGCGACAACCCAGCGAGACCTTACGTGCGGCGAAAAATGTAATCGCCTCATCCGTCTCTGTCTCTGTCACTGTCACCGACTCTCCTCCGTATCAGCAGCAGCAGCAGCAGCAGCACAATAGCTCCCTAGGCCGTCTTCCATTCATTCAATCCCTGCTCCGCGCGCTCGGTCCCTGGGGTCCAGCCAGCGAGGCGGGTGTCGAGCAGCGCGAGGCGCGCAGGTGCCGGATGTCGACGAAGGTCGCAACTGTTGTATTTATTGCAGTGATATCTATTGTTGGTGGTGTCGCGTTGTACAAAGAGTCTCCCTTTTCTCCTCTCTACTACCGCCGTTGATGTGTTCCCTTTCCCGTGGCCGTGGGGACCCTGTTCCGCCAGCTTGGGAAGGGCGCCTGGGTTGTGCAACGCGCAGCAGCAGCACGAATCACGACAGGCCCAAGCAGCAATACTACCCAGAGTGGGTAGCGACAAGGCCAATCGACAGGTCCGGTCAACAATGCAGAGGCAGCGGTAGCAGCATGGCAGCCAGCGAGCAGTGCGCACGGAGAGCAAGAGGGGAAGAGGAGAGCGGAGGGGAGAGGTAATGCGATGCAAGGAGGTGGAGAGGAGGAGAATGTGTGTGAAGGAGAGACGATACCGTCACTAACACACCGCAGGTCTGGACAGGATGGGACAGGAGAGAGCCACCAGTACTGTACCAGCAGGACGGAGGCACTGGGGACAGTATTTCTGACTACGAGATCCTAGGCCGTCCCAAGCAACGGCGGATGGGACATTACAGAGCCCACCATCCCGGCCAGCCCGGTTCCCAGCAATTCCCTGTCCCAGCACGGCCCAGCATGTACCTCGACTCTCCCAGCAGCAAAAGTAGCGCGCAAACCCAGCCGCGGACGATCCGACAGGAGAACCACAGTGCACTGGCCCGCCTCCACCCGGGGGAAGATCAGATCAGCACCACGCCCATGACAAGAGCCTTTCTTCGCCCTATTGGGCGCGCCGCCGAGAACACGATCGCTGGTTACACGACAGTCGGGCTCTCTCCCCGCATGGAGGGATTTGTACTGTACTTGGGCGGCCGTGAGCCTAAGGGGATGATGGAAACTAGAGCGTGGGAGACGGCGGTGCACAGGCAGCAGAAGAAACAAAGCTCTCGGCACCAGCAGAGAGGAACGCGCAGAGGGCCATGCACTGGAAGAATTTGCGGGATGCCTGAAGCAGAGACATCGCCGACATGCGGTGCCCACGAGCCCTCGCGACCCGGCAATACGGCCCCCCAGGAGGGGTGGAAAATACCGCCGCCGAACCAGAGACGGGACCCCCTTTCCCACTCGAGACAGGCAGTGGGAATGGGAGTCGAAAGCACGGGGCAGGGTCCGTTATGTGCACTTCATATCTGATCCCAATACCGAACCAGTTCGCCGTTCAGCAAATCTATTTGAAGGTCAGCCCAAGGCAGAAGGACCCAGGGCCCATTGTTGGCTCGGCGGGGACGGAAAGTGGGAACTGGGGCTCAGCCCGCTGGGATCTCTTGGTTCTCTCCGTGGGACCCGCCTGATTTGCTTGGTTTCTGGCGTTGTCGCGGGGAGTCGGTGCATCTGCCTTCCCGCTGGGCCGCTTGCATTGTTCTTCCGATCCGAAATTACACTGTGCAAGCTGTCCGAAATGCTTCGTGCGTGGTACGGTGCACAAGCATTGTATAGTTTGTGTTGTATTGGGGTACTTGTTGCTCACCGCCTCGATCTGGAGCAATCGCTTCCAGCAAATAAAAAGAAGGATGGACAGCCACGGTAAATAGATGGCCAGAAGTGGGATTAGATCGCAAGGCCAGAGCCCGATTGCGTACGCCACACATACCCATAATCCGTAGCAGAATTCTATCGGATACGGGACAAAATGCCAAAAGTGCTTTCAAAGCTTGTTCCGCACCCCACAGTCTTGGATCAGGGTCGTGGCTTCTATGATCATTTTGTACTGGGCCCCGGAGACGCGACAGGGCTGTTCGGGGACTAGACATCCTACGAGGTAATGCATCATTTTAGGCCGTTTAAGAGTATGGAACGCTGTCACTGCCATTCTAACGAGCTTGGACATCGTCTGACCGAGACCCAACTTCAACGAAGAGGTGATCGACACTGGGACGAAGGATAAGTATCAAAACTCGGCCTCGCCGAGAAATAGGGTGATCGGATCACTCGGATAGCTTCATGTTTCGAGCTGACTTAGAAAATTACGTTGGATCGGATAGTTTGTATCGCCGAAGCACGAACCTCGCAAGATTTTTATCCTAGCATCCCCAGACATATCCCTTGAGGGGCGGAACTGTAACTGCAACGCTAGATCTTATAGCTCTCTTGGCAATTCAAATCCGATCGCAGTCGATGCATTCCATCTATTACCCGTCAAATGCTGACGCAGCCCGACGGATATAAAGACATATTGGGAGAGCCGAGGCGTTCTACAGCTTGTCTCTCCACTCTAGATATCAACCCCTGGGTCTAAATGTGCCACATGAAGGCCAAAATTGTTCAAACGGAGGTTAATGCTAGATGTGCCGGTATCCTCAAACCATATCTGCGACCATGGAACCTGAAGATCGTCTACGGCCATCGCGATTGGGTGCAACTCTCCAAGGACTAGGCAAGTGAAACTGGTAGTTCGCAACCTTCTATTCTCAGGGAGCACACAATTACCAGGACCTATTACAACTGACGGATGCTACACTTGCGTCGATTAGTACCCGACATCCAATTAGTGAAAATGGTTGAAAGGAATCTTCAAGAACAATATATATCCCGTCACACTAACCTCTGCTTTAGCCAAGGACCGTGTTGCACTGCGATCAGGAGCCTTTGATTCCTAAAACAGCAGTGGGTTGCGAGATAACCAGTGAATTGGCTCTTAACGTCCGAACGCTGAACGGATACGAGCATGACTATATTCCCTGTGTGGAGCGGATGAGTTACTCTCAAGATGTTACGGTGTCCATCTTCATTTCCGGCAGTTAAAGAGCCTCCAAGGTCCTTATTTTTCGAATTGTGCTGCTGTGTGATATACTAGCACACCACGTCGCAACCGCTGACTCGTGGAAGCATCTTCTTGAGCCGTTTAAAGATATGCCAGGTGAGAGGTGGTACTACTTTGGCGCAATTTCTTTACCTGATTTGGCATGCTTTGGTGCGCTGGTTTCCAGAAACTATCGGAAGCTTAGCTCCGTGGCGAAATACTACTCCTCGGTAATGATATGCGTACTCTGGTTTAGAACGGCCGGGACGGGAACCGCTTGTGGGAGTCACATTGCATGGGGACGGCTATTCCCGTTGAACCAGACTAAATGCTGGTTCCTCAACACTCAGGATAAGATGAACACTATCGTCAAGACCTAGCCTGCTTCGCACTAACATACATCCTACTTGGTATTTTGGATAAATAAACGCACCCCCTGTATTTCACACACTCTCGTTTCAGGGGCTTTCTTCCAATCAGACACTAGAGAACCCCATCAAGCGAGTAACTGCACAAGACAGGGGGTTCGTTTATTTATCCAAAATACCAAGTATATCTGTCAAAGAAACCAGCCTGGATGGAGACCTGAACAAGGGTCACCCACAGGCATCCTATGAGGCACATGCGTTGGGTTGCCTGCAATCTGTCATGAGAATTGACTGAGAAATGTGCGGAAGCCTTTCGTCTGAAACCTCCGGCCCAGCCTAGCACGAACAAGGATTCGCGTTCTATGTGCTCTTCGGCGCTGACATGTAACGCCGAAGCTGGGACGTGATGTCGCCGCGCGGAAAGATGAATCGAGAAATGGCGTAGTACAACGTTCCGCATAGGAGGTAGAGGGACCAGGTAGGTACATATAGTATAGTATTTTGACAGATAAATAAAACTCTTGTTCCAGCCTTCGACTATTAACCACGGGGCTTACTCTCAGACATGAGCTGCTACCATCTTTCGTCTCCCCAGAGTGGCTCCAATCTTCGATTCTAGCACTTCACCGCCCTATGGCGCAAGGTAACGACACTCGAGCATTCAGGTGCCTAGTTGAAATAGCGCAACTCGAGCTTGATTCTCACCGTGAAGTGGGGAGAGAAAACACTCTACTGCCGGTCTCCTTCATCCCTTCGTATGAGTTGGCATCTGCCCCTGAATATGTCCAATGTTCGAGCAGAGCCTACCCTCTTCATTCGTTTCGCCTCAATTGACGTATCTAAAGTAGAAACCCCCCAATAAAATACTGTCGTAAACTAATTGCCGGCTTGGAGAAGTCGAGAATCCTTGAGTTCGCGTTTCCCCTTATTTCACGTTGCGCCGAGTGGCACCGGTCAGATGTGCAACAAACCGTTCTTACCCCGCTTGCCGGAAATGGAATTTGGCTTGACCTTCCCCTCTGGCTTCACAACAATCGGCCCGCCAAAGCTCCAGAATGGGGACTTTATACAGCAAAGTATAATTAGCGATAATCATAGTCGAAAAATCTCAATTTTTCCTCCTCTATGTCTCCCTTCTCTTCATTCTCTCTCTCGTTTTCCTGCTTCGGTCCCTCGTCATGCGTCTCCCGTCGTTTCTTATAACTGCTCCGCTACTCTGTACGGCGGCAATCGCAAATCCTACGCATCAACCACCCTATAATCAGCTAGATGCATTCGTCAATGCTGAGAGAGCGATTGCATTGCAAGGTGCTCTCTATAACATTGGCCCCAATGGCTCCGCAGTCCCTGGTGCTGGAGCCGGCTACGTCGTTGCCAGCCCTTCCAAGGAAAACCCTAATTGTTAGTCTCAATTGGGGTTTAATAGCTAATCTGATATTGCTAACAATCACAAGACTTCTACACCTGGAGTCGTGACTCGGCATTGACTTTGAAAATGCTGATTGATGAATTCATCTTCGGTAATAGATCTCTCCAGCCCGTGATTGAGGATTATATCCATGCACAGGCCGTTCTCCAGACGGTCTCCAATCCCTCCGGGCCTTTCCTGCCCCAAGGTGTCGGATTGGGTGAGCCGAAGTTCCTGGTCGATGGGACGCGATTCAATGGGGCGTGGGGACGACCCCAGCGTGACGGTCCTGCTCTCCGCGCTACTGCTCTAATGACATACAGCAATTGGCTCATTAAGGAAGGAAAAATTGTAAGAATTTTGTGAAGCATTTCTTTCTATTTACTTTTGGGTCTGGGACTATACTCCAGTTCTATGCTTCAAAGCTACGCTGAGACATCTCGGCCCAAAACCCATGAATAATGGCAAATTTCGGCACAAGCCCCCTTCTTTCTCCACGCCAATGATATACTGACACTCTGATCATCTAGTCAGAGGCCCAAAAAATTATATGGCCAATAATATCCAATGATTTGTCATACGTTGGGCAGTACTGGAACCAGACTGGGTTCGACCTGTGGGAAGAAACTGACGGATCGAGTTTCTTCACCCTCCAGAATCAGTATCGAGCTCTTGTTGAAGGTGCGCAACTCGCAAAAATTCTTCATGTGACATGCACAGGCTGCAACCAGGCGCCGGAACTCCTCTGCTTCCTTCAAAGTTTCTGGAACGGCGCCCACATCGTGTCCAATATCAATGTGAACAACGGCCGAACTGGCTTGGACGCGAACTCCATCCTTGGCTCTATTGCTGTTTTCGACATTGATGCGGACTGTGAGAGCTTGACATGGCAGCCTTGCCACAGCCAGTCTTTAGCAAACTTTAAAGTGTTGACGGACACCTTTAGAGCTCTGTACGATATCAATAAGAATATTTCAGAAGGCCACGGCGCTGCTATTGGCAGGTACCCTGAGGACGTTTATATGGGCGGTAATCCATGGTTAGTTCCAGTGACTTTCCTACATGGTACTAAATAGCTAACTTGACAGGTACTTGATTACTACCGCCGCAGCAGAGTTTTTATATGATGCTGTAGCCCAGTGGAAAGCACGTGGAAGTGTTATCGTTGATAGCACCTCAATGGCCTTCTTCAAGGACATCTATCCAAAAGTGGCTGCCAGGCAATACAATAGCAGAGATGCTGGTTTTGCCCAAATAATGAATGCTGTCACAGCCTATGCTGACTCTTACGTCACTGTGGCCCAAAAGTATATTCCAACGGACGGCTCCCTCTCTGAGCAGTTCGACCGCGAAACGGGCGCTCCAACATCTGCGATTGATCTTACGTGGTCGTATGCCGCCTTCGTCACCATGGCACAGCGCCGGGCCGGTCAGTTCCCCGCCAGTTGGGGATCTAGAACCGCTGTTGCACCTCCTGCTACCTGTTCAGGAACGAGCAAGCAAGGAGTTTATGTGCCAGCCACTGCCGCAGGTGCTCCAAATGTGACGTCGAGCTGTCAAATTCTCGCCCAGTTTAATGTAAACGCAACAACGTACTTCGGTGAGAATATCTACATTGTAGGCAACACCACTGATCTTGGAGCTTGGGATTTGGATAACTCGTACCCCCTGAGCGCAGGTTTTTACACATCGGAACGGCCGCTCTGGAATGGGAGTATTTATTTGACTGCTGGAGAGACGATCAACTATAAATACGCTCGCCAGGAGGACTGTAACCAGCCCTGGATTTACGAGACGGAAAATCGAACGCTTGTCATTCCGCCTTGTGGGGGTGCGTCAATAACTACTGACGATGCTTGGGTCGGACCAGTTGGGACGTCTGGAAACTGTTGATGAAAGGAACAGAATCAGTAATTCAGATTAATTCGTAATATTGAAACTATTCCATTTTATAACTGTCCGCCATCAGGCGAATCGGATGAGAAATTTTGCTGCGCCATGAAAAGAGTTGTCAGCGCATCGAGCTTCTCAGTAAGTTCATCTATCTTTTTATGTATGCCGAGAATGTCCACATGCGCTGTTGCCGGTCTTGTATTATTGCTTTCTCGAGCGGTATGTTCATGATCAAGGTCAGATACCTCACCTTCCGTTCCTAGTTCTAGTAAATGCTGCGAGGAATTTGTAGCAGCCCGCTTCGACAGGAAAGGTGACGGTTTCCCAACCTGGCTCTGTGATTCACGTGATACCCAGGCAGTTGAGAGGGATGCATCCAGCGTTGTTAAGCGCTCCTGTATGCTTTCATAGAACATGATAGTCCCAACAATTGGAAAATGGGTATATTTCAAAAGCCCTATACGTGTTTTTCGTAGCTTCTCTGACGAGACGAATAGCCTTAAAGGCCGGATGAATATTAACGGAATCAAGTTCTGGCAGGTTCATTAGGGGGTTTTGTGGCCTGAAAAACAGTTTAAGCTTACCAATGGCGGATAGAAGTGCGTCAAGCGATTGCTTGTAGATGCCTAAAGAATGTTAATGATTGTACTGTAAGCCGGGTAGGACCTGTAGAATACTTCAAGAACATAAATTGAGTAGACAAATAGATATTCCTCCCTAAAACGCATGTTAGACGTACCACATTCGACGATGTTGGATGCCAGATACATACCGAGCACGAGAAATAACCTTAGAGAAGCTATCACTTAGGATACTGATCAAAGAGGTAATTAGGAGAATATTTGTCATGGTCACGAATATGAGCTGTATACTTGTCAGTATATGTCCCGTCTAGAAGCTACGGTCCAGAAATACCATGAGAGGAGGGCCAAGGTGGGGTGAGATCTGTAACTAGTTAATTCAAAGAAGAGTAAAAGGTAACGAAAAGCGGTTATACTTGATTCATTATGTCCTACCACGTGGTTAATACCAAAGGCTTAGGTGGAATGCACGGGGACTTACGAATCCAATATAGCTTGACCCGAAAAAGACTTTTATCAAAATCCAGCTCATCTCAGACAAAGTAAACGAGTCTCGAGCAAGAAGCGTAAAAGTCGTCAGAAATCCTGAATGATATTAGGATGCTCTTGGACAATTTCATGCTCGAGTACCAACCAATATAGAGGATAGCAACAACGACCATAAATTTAACGAAGTCCTTCACCTGTATTTCTGCATCAGACACTATTCAGAGAAAGAGTCGAATACTTTACCATCGCCTTTAAGCACGGTATCTAATACCATCAGCTTTATCAAGAAACCAGACTTAAAATGCTTACAAGAGTGCCAAAATATGGATGTAGACTGAGGAGAGAACATATTCTGAACATTTAATTAGCAGTATACTTTTCATCGGTAAGTGAGAGGAGTACCTCGGGACCATAAACAAAGCTTCTAGAGAGAGAATATCAAACGACGCATCAATAACACTGGTGTTGTCTTTCGCAAGACCAAAAATCCCTGTTAATTTGATCAGACTTAATTTTTCTGCTTGTTGGTTCTAAGCAGAACTTACTTGTTACGAGGAAAGCCAATCCTATCAATATAATGAGTAAGTCACACCCATTCCAAATATCGACGACATAGAATATTGACCCTGCATCAATAAATTCCCCAAGTTCCTCATACGTAAATGCTGCGAACCATATGTAAAGCACAATTTCCACGGGAGTAATGCGGTTACTAGGGTGGTTAGAGACGATAATATGAAGGAAAGAAGGTGCCTACGGATTTCGCTGAACAAGAACAGCATAATAAAGCGCCAGGAAAGTAGCAAAAAAAAGAACCTCGAATGCCTTGATATACCGCGGAACACGTAATCGCGTAAACGGATCGGGGCGGCATTCGCTGTAAAATTGAGCCCTTTTCTTTGTTGTTGTGCTAAGTGTCTCCCAGAATATGATATCACCCTTCCAGATACTCGTGATTATTTTCTGAACGACACCCTGGCTGAGGAATTTCTTGCAATCAGCCACAGCTGCAATCTCTAAAGCATTTAGCCCAGTGAAAGATGACGTTGGATCTTCCTCGTCTTCGGCTCCATCTTCTCCAGATGAGAAAATGTACCCCATGTGTGAAACGGATCGCAGGAGGTTCATTCTTTGGCTGCTTGTTCCGGGTCTGCTTGGTACATCGTGATCCCGAGCCCGGAACTGCGGCAGTAGATTTGATCGTTCTGTGGCGTCTTCGCGCCATCTTCTTGCCTCTACTGCCTCGACAGGAGTTTGTTGTGGCAAATCATAGAGACAGAAATTCATCGCATCCCGCTCTGATAACTTACTCAGGAATCTCCAAGCTACGATTTCGCATGCATTAGCACGGGTCTCATTGAGCCTTCGATCATCCATTTCCAAAGTAGAGAAGTGCCATTTCAGAGTCCTTGGTATTGATCAGCGAGCTATTCTTGACGTGCTTGAGCGGAACTGACAAAAGGGCATTGACTATTGCCTTATTAGAGACATTAAAAACAAGGTAATTGACGAAGGCCCGGATTTTATTGCCTGCAGGCGCTGTCCTCAGCTGGTCGAATGTAGCAGGAGATTGAATTTCGTCAACGAAGAATCTAGCCCTAATCAGCTATCCTATGCTTTGAAATATTTTGCATAATCGTTCATACGCAGCCAGAGCTTTTACCACCTTCACAAATGGGTCTTGAGGGGCAATTTGCGGGAGCTTGATGGTAGCATCAATGATTGAAGCGCTTGAGCTCGCCATTTTTCGCATGTAGGATGAGCCTCTGATTTCAATATGAGACTATGTTCAAGGAGAGGAAAGATCAATGATCTCTTTAGAGATCATATTCTCTTAAAGACATAATTGTGGTCGAGAGAAGTGAAGTGTTGTTGTCCATCTGACACAATCAAGGCACGCATCGAATCCTGGCAATTCACGGAGCCAGGCGACAAATTGCTACGGTAAAAAGTCTAAACCAGATTGGGTAATGTTAAGCTGTCGGCACCCCGCGGTTTACATCATCACCGTCGCCTTGAGAACCGCCTGCAACATATAATTCAAAGCTGCCAGATCTGATCCACTCTCCTGGTGGAGGATATTGCCACAACCTTAAATTAACGAAACATTTGAAAACAAAGATACTGGATTCTCGATCACTGCCCTAGGTTCGAAGACGAAGGCGTTCCAGTTCTTCATGACAAGTGACCCCCAGAGCTATAACTGTCACAATGGCGAATAGCCTGCTGAGTGTGGAGAGTATCCTCAACCATATGGCGGATGCCCTCCCGACACATGCAAAAGATGATACAAACTCCGACCTGAGCAGTTCGTATGAAGCGATTGCTCTTTTCACGCACGCATGCATGACTGCAGTTGGATTTCGACTGCTTGGGT
Organism: Oidiodendron maius Zn; assembly: GCA_000827325.1. Lineage (NCBI taxonomy): Eukaryota > Fungi > Ascomycota > Leotiomycetes > Myxotrichaceae > Oidiodendron > Oidiodendron maius. Next base: position 358,809 of record KN832877.1, on the reverse strand, counting down.
TCAGCGAAGGACAGAAGATGGAAGCTGAATGCCAAAGCTTGGCCCCACGACTGTCGACTAAATGGAATAACTCCTTTGGCTCCCACGCATTCCTCTATGCGCATTCACAAAGCTCGATGCAATATGTGGTGAAAGTGGATAGGTTAGGAGGCAAAGCCGAGATAAGAGGTATTGGACTGGGCGATGAGAGGATTGCACGGATTGAAGTCACAGCGAAGGATTATATCTCATCTGCGGCGCTGCCCCTACGGATAACTATGACTGCGGATGGAGAAGAGGATAGGAGTGATCTCAAGGCGAAACTCAAGGAAGTCTTCATTTCTCCATCGCGCATTCAAGGTGAGTTTGTTGGAACATGACTTTCATTATAGAAGACTAACTTGCTATAGATTTGGCATCTCTCTTCAAAGTTACAATCATACAAAAGTTGATGCCGGGTCTCCATAAAGAAGGTTACGAGGAAGCACCCAACTCTGCTGTCGAGGATGTCCACGATGAACGTGAAGAGGCGCACGCACGTCGAAACCAACCCCGCGACCCTCTCCGCGATCCTATGCCAGAGCCCGCTCGCCCATACCCCTTCGATGACCCCCTAGCTGCCGGACCTCGCCGTCCTATGCCCCAAGGGGATTTTCCACCACCGGGTTTTGACGATGAATTAGACATGAACCGCCCTTTGCGCGGCATGGCACCTCCATTTCCAGGAGCTGGCTCTCCATTTGGAATTGGTGGCGATGATTTGAACCCTCCTGGACTCGGACCACATGACCCCCTGAGAAGTAGTTTCGTGGGTGGAGGCAGATTTGGTTCTGGAGGCGGAAACGGTGGTATGTATCCAACCTTTGACGACCCGCTGTTTCGTGGGCAGGGTCAAGGGGGTGGATATAATCCCCAGGCACCTCCTGGGTCGAGATATGATCCTACAGGACCTGGAGATGGACCACATCGAGGTGGTGGTGGGAGACCGCCTAATCCATTTGGGGGTTTTGGCAGCGGCGACTTTATCTAGGATGAATGATCATCCGTGGAAGAAAATTTGAGTCGGAATGACGAATAACGACATACGGGTTAGGGATGGAAACCGAGAACCTCAAAAGGATATATGAAAATGAGCTTTGAGCCTAGAAGCTACTGTATTTCTATTGTGGTAGCGACTAATCTGAATCACTTGAGGCCCAGCTCTCCCGTCATGTTCCAACGTGTATAAATATTTCAAGCCCGAAAAGAAATGGGATATATATATATATATATTCTAAAACTTGCCATAAACACTCTCATCATGATATATCCAGGCAGTCCCAAGCCGAAGAAGCAATGCCATCGAACTCCAGGCCGGTAGGTATTAATGCTGCATGCACCTTTACCGTTTGTTGAAACAGAATAGTACGCTTTCCCAGGCTGTATGAGAAACAAACGCCTCCAATCGAAATCTAAGCCTTGACCTCTTCTCGCGTGTCTTGTCCGACGTTGGCTTCCGCGCCTACTGAGATGTCGAGATTGCCTGCGTCTTCTGTAAGAACAGGCACTGCGTCGTTAGGCAAGCCTCCTATTTTCTCATTCAAAGTCAGGCCATCTAATCCTTCTGTAGTGGCTGTGACAATATTGCTATTCTGGGCAACTGTATCCCTCGGTGCTTTGCCCTCCACTGCATGCCCATTCGGCGGCTTATATTCGGCTGCAGGCGGATTTCCGATTATGCACACGACTTCTTTCCGTTGGTGTTCTTGCGTGCTGCCCACAGCGAGGGCTTCTATTTTATCCTCATCGCCATGGACCCAGTACAACGGCCCCCCTGGAAAGTTCGCAAAATCTCCTTGCCATTGGAGAGCATCCTTCCATGCGGGGTCTGGGACCGGCATATCACCAAACTTGAAATCAAGCTCGCCGCCATACTTCTTTGGGATATTTGCAGGGTCGATGAAGGCCGTGAGGGTCTTGTACACCTCGGAGTGAGAGATAATGAAGATTTTGGATGTGGTGATTGGATCGAACCATTTTTTGATCCAACCCCAGACGGTAGGGAAGAATACAGGGGCTCCAATGATCTGCTTTGTCAGTAGTGCTCTTATACGGAATTAATTCGTTGGCAAGAACATACAAATATGCGATCAAGGGTCTCTGGGTAGTGCGCAGTGGCCAGCGTGCTGGCGTCCTGCATATGCGTTCTCAGATTCCAGAACTGTTTTAGACCGACGCCGGATATGTCGACAATGTTATTGCTCTGCGTAATCGGCGTCTCTGCGTAATCTCGGTCCTTAAGAGTCGAGCAGAAAGGCATAACAAAGCGTACAAGATTTTCATAGAGAGCGAAAAGGCGTAGCATCTTTGCTGGTGTTTTTCCATCCGTCTCCGCCTTGGTCTTGGTCTCCTTTGCGGACTTCTCGTATGCGGACATAGTTTTTGAGTTCAGGTACTTCACCTCGTATACGTACACTGGGATACCTCGCCGATCTCTTCGACCTGTCCACTGGGGATACTGATTGACTTGTTAGAGTTTGCGGACATGGAAGGTTCGGGATTCGAGGATTTAAGCTTACCAGTCTCCGAGTCTCTTCATAATGGTCTAAATCTATTGTCTCATAAAGCTGGTCTAATTGCGTTGCCTTGCGCCAATTCTCGGTACTGTGAAATTGCTTCCAGGCGTCTTGGACGACGAAGCGGCGTGCTCGAAGATATCGTCTGGATCCTGTTAGCACTAAACAGGCAAATAGGGCGCAGGAAGCAGACAGCATGGTAGCATCGTCATGGGAGGGAGGTTCAGAGTCCCCGTTTCCGGGACTGTAATAGCCATTCTCCTGACACAACGCCTTGAAGTTGTTCAACGCTTCTTCTTCCTCGGGGGTAAGATGGCCCAAATGACCCCGAGGATATCCGTAGACCTCCACGGCAGACTGGACTCTGTGGGCGGGTCCGGCAGTCGATGGACTTGCCATGGCTGCAATTGATACTCGACAGGCGGTCGAGGGGAGAGGTGGTGTTAGGAGCAACAGGTGGTGTTGACGTTCGAGTAATCGGCCAACTTTGAAGAGGCCCGGCTAAACTACTTTTTGGGGGCTGGGATGCTGGTTTAACAACGCCGAAGGCGCTTCTCTCTCACGTCAGAAGGACGATGGCACATGGCCAAAGCAGACCAGGTCAGATTCCAGCTGTAGAGATGCATGTGCTCCCTGAGGATAAGCTGTGGTGCGGGACGGTTTATCCCGATCATGGCATTTATGGAGGCCATCCTCTGCAAGCCCCTTCCGCAAAATGCATAGATTCTGAGTTGAAGGAAGTGTTGAGGAGGAAGGATAGAGGATCTTCTGTAACAAAGGCTCTTATAATATGTGCTATATACCTCATATTTCTATATTAAGCATGTCCCAATGAATCCTGGATGCTTCGCCTGGTACCTTACAGTAGAGCATCTAGATTCTTTCAGGTTCCCGCAAAAGACCCCGCCCACTTCCCAGCAGCTTGTCCACTTCCTTCGAATTTCTCTCTCAGCATTTTGATCCTCTGCTCACCCCCATGCTCCCACGACTCTCCCACGTCGCCCGACAATTATCTCGCCCTCTGCCGAATCACGGTCATTCCTCTGCGGCACTTGCTATCCGTGCAAACCGCGTCATGACATCATCTTCCGCTGATGAGCGGAACTCCAGGACGATACACACTGCGGCATGTCTGATTATTGGGGACGAGGTGCTGGGAGGGAAAGTATGCATCTATGCAGGCGGCTGAGGCCGGTCAGAGAATTAGAAGGCGTGGGCTGACGCTGGTGGCAGGTCCGTGATGTAGGTTTGATGAGAGAGGTGAGCAGGTCATACTGAACTGATCGGCGGCAGACGAACTCCTCGTATATGGCAAACTTCTGCTTTCAACAGGGCATCGTACGTCTCTCCAGTGGTCTGCAGAGGGTGGAGACTGACTCAAATATAGGACCTTAAACGTATTGAGGTCATTGCAGATGACGAGGGCGAGATCATGGAGGCCGTTCAGCGGATGAGCACCAACTATGATTTCGTGGTCACCAGTGGAGGAATAGGACCAACGTAAATATCATTCAACCGTCACTCCACGGCAGCTGGCACATCTACTAACATATCCAGTCACGACGATATTACCTACCAATCGATTGCGAATGCCTTCGGACTCCCCCTGATTCTACATCAAGAGGCATACGAACGCATGAAGAGGCTTTCCAAACCACACCCTTCGCAACCCAATTTCAATTGGGATGAGGAGTCACCCGCCAAGACTGCCAAACTGCGCATGGTCGAGCTACCTACCGATAAGGCCCGAGATCTGAAGAGCCAGGCGATCTTTCCAGTAGACAATATATGGGTCCCGGTTGCGTGCATCAATGGCAACGTGCACGTCCTGCCGGGCATCCCTATCCTGTTTGAGCGGCTGCTGGACGGCATGAAGCCTTTCCTCCTGCCCCGATTAACGAATCCCGAGGGTAAAGGCACGCTTCGGATATTGATCTCGACGCCATTGCCGGAGAGCGAGGTAGCGCCGTACCTGACGGAGCTGGCAGCGAGGGTGGAGGCTAGAGGCGTGAAAGTGGGAAGCTATCCTAGGTGGGGCAAGACTAGGAACACGGTCACGCTGGTGGGACGAGACGTCGAGTTCATGGAGGGACTGGTTGACGAGGTTGCGCAGAACGTGAAGGGCAGGCGGGTCATGGTCGAGGGGGAGGACGACCATCTGCCAGGTGATGGAGATAAGACGAAGGGCAAACCTTAAGCACGGCCCCGGATACAGATATAGACACATTTTGTATGACGGATGACTTCCTGGTCGTCTCTGCATATACAATGGCGGCTGAGAGACACGCTCACACATGGGGCAATCGGCACCAGAATTATATTATTTTATATTAGACAGCCCAGGTCTGAGGTAAAGTAGCACGTAGCCTCGACCGTTATGGGACCCTGGTCCGGGGGGGAGGGTGCGCCATTGCTCCGTTTCGCCTCGCTGGGTCAACATCTGTAGTCACCATTTCTGGGGCATTGCACCCTCCAAATTTGAAATTTGATCTCGGCGCCGATCATGCAACCCAGCATATCCACCCACGCCTCTTACCTCGGAAATTAAGTTCTTCTAGAACGCGCAGAGGGGCTGGCTGGGGACATTGTGCACTTGGGGATACATGGGCACGGGTGTACAGGCACGACGTGGACGATGTGGCTGCTCGCGCTCTTGCACTCTGGCGCTCTGCATGTGGCAGAGACGGGCGACATCCCCGTCGGGAATAGCAGCAGCACCTGATGGCTTCGTTGGCGGTGGTCGAGGGCGCAGGCACCGGAATGAAGATCGGCTGCGTCGGTACGTGGTCGGTGGGAGGAAGGTTTAACCACCCCGGCCACGACCCTGAGGAGGGGATGCGCGCGTGGAGAGGAGGGCGAGGGAGGGAGCCACGGGCCTGAGGACCCCATCGTGGTCTCGCACCCTCACGAAAGCGCTGTAGACGGAAACACAGCATCGGACCAGCAGAGGGCCGCCCGAGGTGCCGCCAGGGGGCGCCGAGGGCGGTTGTGAGTGGGCGAGGGGTTGAGAAGAGCAGTAGAACATGCATCGAATCCTCCCTCAACCCGAATCACACCCTCAGGGCAGGCGGGGGGTCCTGATTGGGGAACCAGCGAGCCTAGGGAGGAGGGAGGTCGTATTGTTGTAGAGTATATACTTCCGGCGCACAGGAACAACCGCGCGAACGCACGCAAAAGGACTGTACCTCTGGCCAGTTCGTCCGGGTAGCGTCGTCGACTGCTCCAGATAGGATATATTAGCAAGCGCCAGCGGGGAGCTGAAGCCGTCGCAGCGGGAGAAGGACTGGGCCAAAGGGACATATCACATACCACAATAGCCACCATATCCCAGGCGAACAATCACCTCTCATTACCGCCCATCATCTCCCATCACCTCCCCTTCGCCCTCCCATCGCCGTCCACGCATTACCCACTCTGAGCACTACGGCTACAAGAGGCGTAGCAGCCGTCTCCTCGACCCTTCGAACCCAGCGAACCTCCTTCTTGCCGGGGTCCCGCATCATCCCTCTCCCTGCGCACCGACCGTTTCGCCGCGCTTCCTCGCTCTCCCCCGGCCGTCCTGCGACCGCTCCCGTCTTCGCATCGCCATCTTTTGAATCGCCCTGCTGCCAGAAGCGTTTGTTTCTGGCGTGACCCATCTGTCGACGCTGCCATTGACCTCCTGCTGTCGTCATCGCTCCTCACGACGCCGTCCTCGTCGTCCTCATCGCCATTGTCGCCTTGGACCGCCGTCTCTGCCAGGTACCGGCGCTGCTCGTTGTGTGTGCGGTTATTCGTTATTTCCGTGCGCGCATCTTTCTCTCGCCAGTTCTCGAACGACCTGCATCTCAACCACCATCCCCCAAAGCTCCCACTCCTTCCACCCGTCTCCCTCCAACCCTCGACCCAAACCGCCCCCGACAACCGCCCTCGCTCCATCTGATCCTCTATCACCCGCTCGGGTCTGCTAGTCGATGACCTCGGGCCCCGTCATCTCAGCAACCCACTCAATCATGGCTTCCAAGGTGAGCGAGAGCAGAAAAATAACCCCCAGATGGCACTAGCGGAACCCATTGGGCTAACCAGGACCGCGTCGGCGGCCGTCTAGTTCCTGAGGGAGTACAAGCTCGTCGTCGTCGGTGGTGGTGGTGTCGGAAAATCTTGCTTGACCATCCAACTGATACAGAGCCACTTTGTCGACGAATATGATCCCACAATCGAAGGTGAGCACCATTCTCGTGCCGGCGGACAGCCCCCATCCTAACCCCCCACAGATTCATACCGCAAGCAATGCGTGATCGATGAAGAGGTCGCGCTCTTAGATGTTCTCGACACAGCCGGCCAGGAGGAGTACTCGGCTATGCGGGAGCAGTACATGCGGACAGGAGAGGGCTTCCTGCTAGTGTACAGCATTACGAGCAGGCAGAGCTTCGAGGAAATCATGACCTTCCAACAACAGATTCTCAGGGTAAAGGACAAGGACTACTTCCCCATCATCGTCGTGGGCAACAAGTGTGATCTGGAGGGCGACAGACAGGTGTCGAAGCAAGGTACGTCTCTCCCCGGATATCCACGGGGTCCAGCAAGGCCAGGCATGCAGTGACTGACACATACATCTACAGAGGGAGAGGCGCTGGCACGATCATTCGGCTGCAAATTCATCGAGACCTCAGCCAAGTCGCGCATCAACGTCGACAACGCCTTCTATGACATCGTCCGCGAAATCAGACGCTACAACAAGGAGATGGCGGGCTACACAGCAGGAGGCGCCGATCGGTCGAACGGAGGCCCCAAGCAGGACCTGGATATCGAGGGGGCCGAGAAGGAGGCGGGCTGCTGTGGAAAGTGCGTGGTTATGTGAATGAAGTCTGGGGATGGACGAGCAGCGGAGGGCGACACTCCGGACGCCAACACAGGGGACGCGGAGGGTAGGACAGGGCGTGGAAGATGCAAAGAAATAATGGCTCCTACACCTCTTCACACATAAACTGGGCAGGGGGGCGCGCGAGCACCCACGCGAAAATAACTCCAACTGGCGGCATATTTGGGTGTTCTAATCTTGTTTTTGGAGCTGGATCGAAGGGACCATGTTGGGCACGGCATGCATGCATTCGCTAGATATCACCGGTGCGGTGCCTCTTGAATGCTTTCTACTTTTGAATTTATTCCCTCCGCTCCTCATGGTACTGTAGTAAGGAGTCGTCGATTCCGCTGGGCTGTGAAGATGGGTGTTGTTTCTTTTGCTTGCGTCACAAGAGGAGAATGGGAATCGGCACTCTAGTTTCGTGGGGACGGAGCGGCTCTGCATTGCACTTCTTCTCTTAAGTCGGGAATTGAAGTTTCTCTCATCTCGCCGCTGCTGGGAAGGACCTGGCACCTCCGACTTCCTTCATGTTGCTAGATCTGCAATGGAGCATGTTTTCTCTATACCCCCTTGGGGTAGCGCGTGTGTATGTGTTTGTGGGTGTTTGTGTGTGTGTGTGTGTGTGTGTGTGTGTGTGTGATGTTTCTATGTTTCCATGTTCATGTTGCCATATTTCCTAGTCGATGCAAGATGTGGCTCTACATAGTTCGAGTGTGGTCTCCATTCCGCCAAGTAGCGGTAGACATGGTGGGCTGAAGACGAAATCTTCTTCATATCTATACTTCAACATACTGTTTGTTAAATGGCAGAGTTTTACTTTTAAACTTATGTGAACATAAATTGAAGAATTGAACTATAATACCACCTCTTTTCAAAGACTAATGCCCAGATATCCCTACTCGAATCCACGCTGATCCTCTTCAAGGAAGTGTGACGATTTGATTGCAGCATATACACCTCCATGCTCCCGACCTCACATCCTCGGCATTTCTCCTACAATGGCCACAACGAGCACTCCATCCCTTCTGAACAGCTAACGCTAGCTGTTCTTCCATTCTACTCGCAATAGCGTTTGCTGCGTTCACACGATCCGTGTTGCAAACACGAGTCTCCTGCAATTGAGAAACACAATGGCACGTTTTCAGCCTCGGTTGTGGGAGCTCAGGTCTCAACCTCTCCCGCTCCAAATCTGCCTTGCACGGCTTGCAGAGCCAGGACTTTGTCTTTGCGACGAGCTCCATCTCTCTCGACAGAACGGCGGCCTGTTGCGTCTGCAAGCAATTTCTACACGATGCCCTGTTGGGGCATGTCCAGGCGTCGCACACAATCCCGTTCGGGTCTGGGCAAAGGTTAGACTTGGTATCTTTGGTCCAGAAGTTCAGATCCTCGGTGCAATGAGCTGTCCTCTTTTGACTTATTTCGGCCTCCACATCGTGGCCTTTTCTCATATCATCCAGGGACCAGGTGAGAGGATAAATGAAGGCGGAAGTGGCCCCGAGCGCCCTCGCAATATCTTCTGTCGTAACCTGTGCCATTGGAAGGGTGACAGGTAGCGAGGGCTCGACCAAGGACGAGTCGAGTTGATCATCCGGATCTTGAAATACATTATCGAAAAACTCATCATAATTACCATTACCTCTCTCCAGAGGCGCATCGCCGTCAGTCATAACCCAATCCAGGCTATCGTTAGCGATATCTAAGGCGCGCTCCGGGTATAATGAATTCGCTGCATCGTCATACCGATTCGTTTGACGGATCGCTAAAGCACCATGGAAGTTCGCCAGATCCTGGGAGGAAGAGTGTGGCTGCTGAACTTGGCTTCTCAGCACATCTGTTTCAGTCACTGGCGCTTGGGGCACAGCCATTGTTGGAACTCCCTCCTGCCACAAAGTTTCCGAGAGGGACAAGCTCTCGGTTCCGGGTCCTGCGTTGCTTCTCGGCCGTGGGTCCATATATTGGGGCAACTGGCCCGCTAGGAAGGCAAGACGTCGCTGCATATATGCCAGGGCATTGGGGACCACTATCAGGGGCCTATATTCCGGATCAGATAGCCTCAGCATGTTATCCTGGTCCACAAATGCTTGCAAAATTTCCCCAGCGGTCCTGGGCCGTCTCACAGGGAGGCCTCCTAACTGCATACGGCTCTCGTACAGTTGGCCAATGTTTTCCTGCAGGGAGGAATAAGGGACCGCATCATCTGGATCCATAGGGCGTGATGCATCACACGGAAGCCCATATATTGGCTGGTAGTCATATCTGGTATAGACAGCTGGCTGGTCATCAACGACAATTGTATTGTTATCATCTCTGATTACCCCTGGACTTGTCCCGTATGGCTGGTTCTGGCGCGAGGCATCACACTTGAACGCCCTGTTCGTTGCTATGCAGATGGAGCATGGCCTGGTTCTATCGCACCACTCTGGGTGGCCGATATGCTGGCAGTAATCGCATGCCTCGAAAGGTGGCTCAGCGTCTGATCCGGCAGCCATTTTCTTACTGCCACTCCTTTTGAACCCTCTTTCCTTTTTTGTGTTATTTCTCGGCGGGGCCGCCCCCCGCCCTAACGCTTCCAGGGCTGTTTCCCTGGCCTTTCGCGCGGGCATGGCCTTTTTCTTTGGAGGTCCCCAAGGCTGATTGTCTTCGCCATCGTTATCCTCTTTTTTGCGTTTGCTTGGTGTGACTGCGCTGCCGAAAGATTCCCCCGTCGATATATGAATATTTGGGAGGTAATAACTACTGTCACTTGGCGCCGGGATATCTTCTGGCCGCTTCGAACCCTTAGTTGGCCACTCTGCTGGAAGCGTATGATGCTCCAATCGTTCCGGTGGTAGCGCAAATGATGGAATAAATGGCCCACGAGTGTGGGTATCGGTGGTCTGTGTGGATGTGCGTATGACTAGCTCCGCAGTTTCGGGTTTTGAAGACTCGCACAAATTCGCTATACCCAAGTTGACACATTTATCGCAAGGGAATGGTTTAGTTTTATATGAGCAGCGTGCTCTTGAATCAGCGCATGGCTTGCATCGAAATTGCTCACTGCCCTGGCCATTACCGCCGCTCTGGTGTTTTTGATTTGGCATTGAGGGGTCAAAGTAATAATCGTCGTCACTCTCATCCGGGGGTGTTGGCTTTGGTGGCATCTCCCGGTGCATTTGTCTATAGTGTCGAGAAGCATGCTCGTACGCGGCTTGTCGCCGACGATTGTTCTCAGCACGCCTATCCTTCTGTTGCCGTCTCCACGCGTCACGGTAAATGGGATCAAATTTAGGGTGGGTCTCATCCATCTTCCTATTATGTTCTGCAGCGAGTCGTTTATTCTTTGTGACGATGGCCTTACTTAGTTCAAATCGCTCGTTGGATGCCTTCACATCTATAGTAGAACGTGCTGACTTTTCCAGGCGGGGAAGTTTCTCAGTTGGGCGACGAATGATACCCATGTTGGATCGAGCCATGTTGATCCGAAGATTGGCTTTCGTCTCTGATTCCCCTTCCTTGGGCGGTCCGTCGTCAAAAAAGTCCCCCCAGTACTCAGGACAATTAATTAACAACCCTTCGGTGGCCTTCTTGCGCGGGTCGAAGGTCTCAGGGATTGGACCAAACGCTGCTGGATTTAGTCTAAGTGGAGGTGCTGGTGTTGGGATCGTCGGCCTGTAGTGGGAGATGTAGCCTGCTGGATCTCCCCGTTCTAAAGCCTGTCGTGCTCTCCATGTTTGTGGATCAGAGCTGCGAAGACTGCACACCATGCTTATCCATACCTCAGGAGTGACATTCCCAGGTCTGAAGTACTCTTGGCCGCTCAGAAAGAAAAGTCTCCAATCCGAGCTCAAATATGACCAACCGAATAGCGATTCTGGCGTTGTGGTTGGGAGGTTCAGCCTTCGCACCATCTCATCCACCCACGATTGAGGTGTGATGGCAAAGATGCTTCTCGATGCCTCTACAAGTGTCGTCCAATATTCTCGCGTCCGATATTCAGAGGGTATGTCATTATACAAAGGGAACAGTGCATTAGTAATCGTCTCGCCGTTAATACCCGGTCCCCAAGCTGAAGCTTCAGAACCCCATGGAACGCCCTGCTGCAGCCCTTGACCCAGATATTCTTCAGGGGTTAGACTTATGGCAGACTTGTCGCTGTCTATCATGGACATATACTCCTCCCACTCTTTTTCCTCGTCAGTTTTCGTGGCTGCCGCATTCCAGTCTACCTCGGCAACAAGGGAAAGGGGCTCAGCAACTGGATGCCTGGGCAGTTCGCCCTGGCTTCCCTCTTGACCTCCGCTAGTGCCTGGCTGTAGTTGATTTTCTTGCGTTGAAACATCTTGCATTGGTTCCGGTTCAAGGTCAAAAGTCTCGGGGGGGTTGGGGTGTGAGTGTTGATAAGGGTTGCTGGGAGTGTTTTGTCCACTGTTTGGCGGGGCTCCAAAAGGGGTTTGTTCCATAATGGGAAAATCATGAAATCGTGACAGGTCAGGCAGCTGCGCAAATTGGCGACGTCGTGAATCACTTATCGCGGAATTCAACAATGGAAATAACAGAATCTGACTAATATGTCTCTATCTGAATAACAAGAGCAGAGATTTTCAAATTTGGTAAAGATTCGGGTGTCCGGATCCGACGAGCGCCTTTGTCCGTCCTAAGCTCGTTCCTCATCCCTAACCTGGATGCAATTGTAAATTCTTTACTACGTGCAGTGAGAGTCGAGTAACAGTACTATACAAGGTCGCACTCGACGAAAACATTGGAGGACAAAGAAGAGCTCTTAGTATTAGTCTGTTATAGTTTCAGAAAGGCATTGTTCTCTCGACTACCAAATACGGGATTGTAAATAGGGGTGAGGTAGAATAAGCGAGAGTGGCTGCTTTCAGGAGACGGCGGGATATCCCATTCCAAAGAACATCCTTCTTGTTCAGCGTCATTCTTGCTGGGATTTATCATCTTTAGCTATGCATCCTGCTTGTACAATTCCTGGATTCCCCCTTGGGCCAATTATAGGTACAGTGACTTACGAAACGCGCGTACCCTTCGTCTGCGCATTTGATTTCACCTGCATTCAGAGCCATCCTAACCGAATTTAGTTAATCATAAATAAACTACCCCATCCACAAATAAGCACGGCAAGTAGAGTCCATGGTACTAAATCGAATGTACTTTAGCCTTCAATAGAATTGTTCTACTATAGAAAATCTCCATAAGAATTCTGTGCACAATCCTTGTGTGGACTTAGAAGATACTTGATTAAGGAAAATGATGATTGTTCCTAGTTTAACTACATATCTACAGAGTACTCTCATACTAAGCACCTGTTGCAACCCAAGGGTCTGATCTATCATCAGACTGTATTAGCGTGACTATCCCCTCACGCCACTATGAGTCTAGGCTATCGCTACCCAATACTGTGACTACTAAAGGACCTCAGCCAAGTCATATAGGTAACTGGCGCTTTGAATCATAGCACGGACTGTTGTGGGGCTACATGACGTGGAACCACGTGAGGGTAAGCAGCCACAGGAATTGTCAAGGGGAAGTGCGAAATAGGAAGCTACGCAAAATGTTAGGTTAGCATTAAGGGTATTTAGTAGGCGTCTGAACATGGGGGTGTAAGAGCAAGATATCTGGCAACACAGAGTCTATGTCCAACAGTATTCATTTGCCGTCTTAATTGCGAATCCACGATATTGAAAGTGGCAACCGGTAAGTGTGCACATAAACTTCCGCAACTGTTACCGATTGTGTTGGCTGTTTGAATATAAGTAATATAGAGTGTTTGTTTGTGATCTAGAAACCGACTCTAGGTCGCACTGGCGGTTGAAAACACGACGACAAACCTCGCAAGAATATTTTCCTACAAAAAGCGCCCCAGTTTTGGACTGATTGTAGCTCTCCAGTAAGGAAGGGCAAATGTTTGCACCTGTCGGCAAGTCTTTCGGTGATGGTAGTCGAATCTGGCATTAATGACTGTGAGGCACTGTATTCTTCACCGGCAAACTCAAGTGTCAAGATGTCTTGAAAGGAATAGCGTCCGTCTGTCTATGAGAATCCAGAATGCATCTCCGGTAAGCTGTCAGAATAATTGCCTTCTTTTATGAAATCAGTAACAGTTCCGTCCCTGACGCTGCAACAGCGGCCGAGGGGAGGGCTTTGAGAAGTTCTGCGCTCTCCGATAGATAAAAGGTGGATCGCAAGCTCCGATTCGAAATAGACCTTGGATTTAATTTTGAACGTCTGAAAAGGTAAAAGTAGGAGTCGGAAGTGGAGAGCAAAATGTTCTGTATGGCTGATTAGGGACGATTTTATGTCAAGGTAGTTCAACTCACGCTGATGATGGCTGACTGCAATTATCTACACGATGGTCACCACCCCCATTCGAAATAACAGTCTAGCGGAAACCTATAAGGCCTCTGCAACTAGCAAGCATTATTATCGGGCACTCAAAAAAGTGCCAGACACGAGCGGCGCGCGAAGCGGAAGGTAATATCTACCGAGCATAAACACTGGTTGAAGAGAGTTCAGCACATCATGATTAGCGACGCTTTCCAATTCGAGAGACTCAGCCCAATCGAAGAGCGCTGTAACGATGTTACTGCATCTTAAATTGTGATTGTTAATTCAGAAACTCTACTTACAAACTACGAATGCCATCGTGTCATGCTTTTCTCAGCGAGGATCTTGGCGAGATGATGATGTGCTCGGCATATCGGCGGTTGGTGGCACCGTTTCGGAGGGGTCGTAAAACCACAACTACTAAGAGCTTCGTGATATGTTGTGATAGCGCAATATCCCAACCCCACTCTTCCAAACACTTTTCAAAGCAAAACATCTTAAACATATGCCCTTTCTGTGCGCTTCTCGATTTCTCCGCACGCTCTCTGCTCTATCAATCGCACGATCACCCCTCACCCCTTTCCGCACCATGGCCTCCTCTGCAATGGGCAAGCGCCTCGAGGGCAAGACGATTGTCATAACTGGCGCCTCGTCGGGCATCGGACGTAGTACTGCTGCCGAGTTCGCGCGTACGTCGCCCAATAACCTGCGGCTCATCCTCACCGCGAGACGGATTGACACGCTCAAACAGATTGCCGCGGATATCACGAAAGAGGTGGGCGACGGCGTCAAGGTCCTGCCCTTCCAATTGGACGTTAGCAAGCCCGAGGAGGTGAGCAGTTTCGTGGAGAAGCTACCAGAGGAGTGGAGGGATATCGATATCCTGGTTAATAATGCGTCCGCTTGCCTGTCGTCGTTTGCTTCGATCAAAGCTGACTGAAGTGTCGCAGGGGTCTAGTGAAGGGCGTTGCCAGGGCGCCAGATATTGCGGCAGAGGATATCAATGTCCAGTTTGCAACGAACGTTACGGGTCTTATTAATATGACCCAGGCGGTCCTCCCAATTTTCAAGAGCAGAGATGAAGGTGGAAAGGGCGATATCATCAATATTGGCAGCATAGCCGGGAGGGAGCCATACGCAGGCGGGAGCATCTATTGTGCGACGAAAGCCGCCGTCAGAAGCTTTACAGATGCCTTGAGAAAGGAATTGATCGCTACACGGATTAGGGTTATTGAAATTGATCCTGGACAAGTTGAGACGGTGCGTTTTCCTTCCTGGAAGGTTTGCCAGATGAAACTAACCAGACATAGGAATTCTCGGTGGTTAGATTCTACGGGGACAGGTCAAAAGCGGATGCCGTATATGCGTATGTTCCCTGGATGAATCTTGGGAGTTGTTAGTGCTAATCGATGTAGGGGTTGTGAGCCCTTGACTCCTGATGATATCGCCGAGATTATAGTGTTTGCCGCCGGACGAAGAGAGAATGTGGTGATTGCAGATACTTTGGTATTTCCAAGTCATCAGGTAGAGTATTTCTCCTTTATTCTCCAGTCACCATGCTGATCAAATCAGGCGGCAGCTGGGGTCATGCACCGAAAGGTATAGTCCAGTTGAGGTGGCGGCCATCATAAGAGGAAGGTATTTGCCGTAGACCTTACAGTGTAAGAGATAGAGAGTCAACACACAATAGAGTCTGTACTCAACACAGACTATGCATGGACCATAATATCGCATGTAATAAATATGCACAACAATTTGTTTTATCGTTCATTTTCCTTGGTGCTGAAATCCTGACCACTGCAAGTATTCCGAATGAGAAGTAACGAATTCGCTTATGTGTTTATCTATATAATTAAGAAAATTTATTGGCAACGGTTGTATAGTGTAGCGGTTAGCACGTGGGATTTTGATGACATCAAAATTTAGATTTCCCGAATCCCCGGTTCGAGCCCGGGTACGACCTGAAGATCTAATGATTTCTAAATCTTCAAATTTTTTTGGACTTTTTGTTATTATCTCGAAGCTTTACCTTCTCTCCTTTGCACAAAGAAAGGAGCCCGTTTCGAGAGCCGGACAGCTTAGCGAAGAAACAGAGCCTCGCCCCTTTTAGATTTCTACAAGTGCAACACAGCTGTTAATGAGCCGTTAAAAGTCATTTAATTTTGCGTCCCCTTTGTATCTGATTTCCTTTCTCTTCTTTCGTGTCCTGTTGAGCTTCGTGGTTCAAGTGAGAGAATGTGATTGCTGGCTTGAGGGCTTGCTGGATACGCAGCAAAAAGGAAGGAAGGTAAATGACTGCGGATGCTACATTTCAAACTTAAATTTGAATGTTGAGACATCATATGCCAGGCTAAGAATATAGCCAAGAAGGTAGCCGCTGAGCTTACCACTATTCAAGTTCGTAATTTTCCATCCTTTACGCTGTCATGTTGCTTCCACGCCAGAGGCGCCTCGTGGATAATTGCAGGGGCAGTTTCATATTAAAACTACTTTTAGTATTCATTAATCATTCCGTAATCCACACAATCATTTACGGTACAGTACACCTAGCTGCCAAGTGTGACCCACACTATAAACTGCCCCAGCCAAACGCCAGTGCATGCTCCACCAAAATGCAGGATCCGATCATTCTCCTATCAGTAATACTGTCTGGTCACACAGCTATACTTTCAGTCACTCATTCGCCTTAACCAAGGCTCTGGCTGTTAAAAGCTCCCTCCTTAATCTAGCATTCTCTTTCTTTGTTTTTGCCGTCTCTTCACTACTCTCTTTCAGCTTCGCAATAAGTTCCTCCTTATCTTCCTTCCCTTTGCCTTTCAGGGCTTTAACAATCTTTCCAAGCTCTGCGTTGAACTTCTCATACAACAACTCATTCTCTGCACTGCTCTCCTTATAAAGCTGGTCTAGCCCCTTGACCTTAATATCCGACGCCTGAAGCGACCTCTCAAGATCAAGTTTTGTTTGCTCGTTTTGTGTCTGCAAGTCTTTGACTACTTCCGGGATATGGGATTCGAGCGTGGTTAACTTGCGAGAGAGCTTTTCTATTTCGCTTGGGCGTACGGAAGAGGCAGCATTAAGTTTAGCCATTTCTTCGCCGATTTTTGAAAGCTCATTTTGCAGAGATGCCTCGGCTTCTCCTATTGCTTTAGCCTCATTTTGTAGGCGCTCTCGTAACTTCTGCGGGCTTTGCAGGCGTAGCTTTTGAGGAGACTTCTGCGGACTCGATGTTTGTCTGGATGATGAAGGTCCCGGGGTGCTTTTCAATGTTGGAATATTTGAGGTTAGCGAGTTGGTTTTAGAATGTCCCTTATTTCCTGCCCACAAATTCCTAACAACGACTGTATCTGCTGTAGACATGATGTTCTGTGGTCGCTCCGTTAAATTGCCAATATTTCGATACCCTTGGCCTGAAGCTATATTTTCCTTGTGGGTGGGCGAACCAGATCGATACATTGGGCGATTTCCGGTCACCCCACCAGCAACAGGTAGCTTGCTGGGGGATGGGGTTCGAGGCGAATTGGACTTGAGCTCTTGCCCTTGCTGCGGTAATACTGGGCCTAATGGGGAACTTGCGAGAGTGGCAGATGCCATCAAAGCCTTCAGATCGGACAACGAGCTTCGTCGCTTCTTCTTGGCGGATTTAGCTGTATTATCCTTCTCCTCAGGTGGAGGTGAAGCACCGATGGTGCTCAACCTAGAAGACTGTGTGTGAGAGCTGGAAGGTCGCTCATCAAATGCACCCAAAATTGTGGGCCTCTCTCGCGACACGGGACGCCTTGGTGACTCGATTGATCGGGATCTGGTAAGGGATGCTTTGGAAAGGCTGGATGAATTCGACTGTTCTCCGGTAGCTGCGTTCCGATTCGACTTGCTCAGCGTACGCCACACAGACGATCGTGGATCAGAATCACCCTTGTGGCTGTTCTGTCGAAGAAGCGTATCTGCGAATCTCTTCCGTAATGAAGAGGTATTGGAAGTTAAAGATCCCGCAGTAGAGTAATTTGATCTACTTCCAGACATCGATCCATACAAAGAGTTACTATGAACAGGCATAGCCCCTGGCCCGATATCTTCGAAGAGTCTCTCTGAATCCGCGACTAAACGATCCAGAAGATTAATATAATCGTGAGGTTGGCCATCAATCACAAGCAATTCCGCAAATGAGGCAGTCATGGCACCCCGGTCGCCATCATTTCCGCAACCCTCCAACAAGTCGGCAAGTAATTTAATGATAGCGATGAATGCCCTCCTATTCTGCGGTGCCATCTCTCCAAAAGTCATGCGAACATAATCCGTAAAGTCGTTCGCGGAAGATTGCAAAACCCTTTCTTGCAGAGCGTTCAAGGTTGATAGAGACATGACCTCGCCCATCTGATCTCTCCATGCCATTCGCAGATACTTCTCGAAGGCTACGAAGATAACATCCACAGGCATTTCAGATGCCGCTCGAAGGTCGAATGGATTTTCAATGAATGTATTGTACAGCGCGCTGACAGCAAGCTCATCTGCGCCATCCCGATTTCTTAGTACTCTGCCAATGATATTACCTTTTCGAGATTGCAGAGCGGCAACATAACCAGTGAAGGTCTCCTCTAAGCGCATTAGTGGGTTCGGTGGCATGCCCTCAGCAGCTGCTGTACGAACGCTAGACCTCCCGTCCTGCTCTTGCAGTGACTGCGTAGATTTGTTACTGCCCGTTCTCGAAATAGTTTGTATTGAAGTCATTGTGGGGATGTTGCCTAGTAATGGAGTGCGTGATTGTTTTTGCTGGCTTGAGTGGAAGGATCCAAAGTTACTAAATGACGCCGAGCTACTGAAACCAGAATTCAGTAGGCTTGAAAGCATCTTGACTGGTGAAGCAGGCCTAAATGATCTTGATTTATCACCCTCAACTACAACAGGTATTGATTTGAGGATCTTGGTGTAAAATGAAGCAAGAGGTGGGACCAAGCAGGGAGTGCCAGTGCGATTCTGTGTAGCCAGAAGATTGGCAACTAAGGGAACATTAGAATGCTACATCCTCCATCTGTGGCATGTCACTTACCCCGCTGAGCAAAAATCGGCAGAAGATATTCCAAGACTACTTCGTCAATGAACAATGTGTCATGAAGCCCACCCACTTCTATCCGATACTTCGCACTATTAGCAAGCGCGGTGATATTTGCAACTATATTCACGCCATAATGACCAACTGGCGCACCCTTGGTACCCTTTGAGTGGTCCACAACGATACGAATTGGCGCCGGCTCCATTCGGCCTTCTATAAGTGTATCAATACCCTCCTCAAAGATAGCAGTGTGAAGACTGAGTGAGGCGGCTTCCAACTTAATGGACCGGAAGCTCCACTTATCCGTCTCCCTTTCCATCTCAGAAAATCTTGCTTCCACTCTAGCTTTACAAATTTCTTCCGTCAGCTTCATTGCTTTGCCTTCATAAGAGCCTTGTAGAAGGAAGGTTCGGACCGTGGGTGGCAAATTTCGTTCTCGGCCTGATCCGGCATCTTTCAAGTCTTGTAAGGATGTCAGCCAGATAATTCGACCATCATCTGACATGGTAAATCGAGCATCAGCAAGACTATGCCATCCAGCAAAATTTAGTTCGTACGCATGATTGTATCCACCGGCTGTAGCCGTCACGGAAGCCATCATAGTTGCTGCTGACGGTTTATCAACTTCTGCAATGACTCCTCGCGCTGAAAGGTTGCACTCTCTGGTCTTCTTCAGCACTACAAATGAGTCGGCAAACAAGAGAAATATGCCTTGTCGTGAGACATCCGAGGTTGAGGAGCTTGAATGGAAGGGAGCAGAGAGCTCGAGGAAGTCAATAGCTGTGATTAGCCGGCCTTTAGGATGAAGAGAAGTCGGCCATGACTCGACAATGTTGCGGAGGCGATTGATTGTTTGTGGAATGTCAGATTCAGGCGGGTCGAGAGAGCATATAGAAGTGATGATATCTCTAGCTCGCAGCATAGAGTTGAGGGCTGGGTGAGTAACAGGAAGATAGCTGATAATATTGTCAATGAAGAGAGTATATCGCGGAAGCCTTTGAACTGGTTCAATTATTGCTGAGCGGAGACGCTGTTCTCCAGTTTGCTGCAGGCGATCTGAGAAACTTGACTGCTGCTTGGCAAATGAGGAAATAATTTGCGGGAAATCTTGGCTGGCACGAATGTACTCTTGATAGCTATCTGAGAACCGAGGGAACCATTCCAAGAGCACTTTGGCAAATGCAAGCGCTCCCGTTGGGTCTTTCAAGCGCCCTGTTCCCCCATAGCGAGACACAGTAGAGCCTGTGGTAGGTGTCTCAAGATCATGCATAGCCTCATCCTCCGTCTCATCCATGACTTTTCTGATGGCAGCAAGAAACGCAGTATTCGTCTCTAGAATCATATCGAGGGATTTGGGAAAAAGTTTCTGTAGGTCTTGCTCCGTAGGGCTCGAACTTCCAAGCTTCCGCACTTTAGCTTTGGTACGAAACTCATCAGCAATTTGGTTAACTAGCTCATTCACCTTCATTACATATCGTTCTTCGGTATCGACTAGTTCGCCCATCTCTCGACGCAGTGAAATTTTCTGGTCCTTAAGGAAAGATTTGGTTCGATTAATAGATGTAGGTTTCGAAGGAGCGCGACGTAGTTTAGACGTTGGAAGAAAGGTAACTTCGCCAAACTGTTTGATTAGAGCGGCATATGGTCCGTACTGTTTGAATGGCGGGTCAAGTATCGCCTCCTCTTCCAAGTGTTCATCACTGATATTATCCATATCCCGTTGGAAAGGGGAAATTGATCCGGGCGGAAGTACCAGGTCAATATCAACATGGTTGATATTTTGGGGACGTAAGGCCGCTTCAATATCTTGCGCAACATCGCTCGCGTTTTCCACTTTGACCATAGAAGCCGCGAGGTCTGCTGCGTGTTGCTCACCAAATAACGTGGGAGCTGAGGCAGGTCGCTTGGTTCGAGAATTTGAATATTGAAGGATCAAGCTGCTCTTGATTGCCTCTGGGAGCTCTGAGAAATACTTCAACAGCCCGAAGGCAATTCCACGACATGTCTCATCGCCCTGCTTCTCGCGAGGGAGATAATTGACTGACTGGTAGAAGGGAGACTGCGGCGAGATCGTGATTCGAGGATAACTTTGAGGGCCCGCTGAGGAAAATATGTGTACTTGGATGCGGGAGCTGCTGAGAGTCGAATTCGTGGTCGTGGAAGCGCCGTGGAAGACGAAGACGGGCAGGTTTGCCAGATGGGCGTCAGTTGTATGATAAAGAGTGACTTCGTCTCGCGACAAAGCTAACTCCTGTGAGACTCTTACCATGGTGGCAGTTTGGGTTCGTGGATTCGTCCAGGGCTTATGGGTAGTTCGGTCTGTCAATGGGCCGCCATGGCCTTGCGCCAGTCGTCTTCTGTAATGACGGTCGAGCTATGTTAGGTTCTGCGCGCAGATTATGGTGGAAGTCAGGACATCGGAAAGACGCGTTGTGCTTCAGCCGTGTTGTCCTGTGCCCTGATTTCGTGACAGGTTACTGGAGACCGAGGATCCAGGTATTAGCAAGGATCGAGTTCAGGGTGGTGTTGAAGTGACATTGCTCAACGCGTCTGCAGTGGTTAGAAGAAATGCGTGTACATTCGTTCTCAGAGGGGATGCACGCGTTGATTGGCCACTTTGAAAATGTAAATATATGGCACGTGACCTCACTTAATCCTCGGCGCAGTCAATCCTCCACATCAGACCCCAGGTCCAGCATCTAAGTATGATTAAAAAATTCAAGGTCTATATAAATCCAATATTTAAATACTGTAGTTCAGGGCTAAGTTGCTAAATACTGATGTCTTATTTTACTGTTGTTACAATTATCACAGCATGCCTTGTGGTTACAGGATACTAACCTGAGGATAGGAAAGGCTTGCTTGCAATATGGCACTGCAAAATCGCAATTCTCTATGCACGACTACCTCGTTCCAAGAAATATCGCTACATCCTCGATGAGTTCTAAACGAATTCCAATACCACCTTGCCCCTAGTCTTCCCACTCTCCACCCTCTTGAATGCGTCTTGGAATTGGTCAACCGGGAAGACGCTATCAAGCGCAGGCTTTCCGATTCCTGCCTCGATCAAGTCAGTTATCATCCGAAGTTGCTCGCCAACTGATTTCATAATAAAGAAGAAGTTTCTAATATCGTCCTCCACCCCGGCCGGTTTTTTTTGTTCTGGCGGCTGGTAGATACTAATCAGAGTTCCTCCCCCTTTAATGGTCCACCAGGCATCCTCAAGGGATTTCTGACCAATACAGTCAACTGCCACGTCAACTTTCTTGTCTTTTCCGTTTGACCACTGTTTAATATCTGTCTTGGTGTAATCCAGCACTTCGTCCGCTCCGAGAGACTTGACCCAGTCGACATTACTGGTACCACATGTCGCGGTAACGTGGGCGCCAGCCCATTTAGCCAACTGGACCATCCACACTCCGACACCTCCAGATGCAGCAGTGATAAAGATCCGCTTGCCCCTCGCTCCCTCTCCTGCCTTAGCTTCCCATCCGACATGCTCGAAAAGAGCCTGCCACGCCGTTTCAGCCGACATTGGCACGACCGCTGACTCGGCCCACGACAGATTCTGCGGCCGTTTGGACATCTCTTCAGTCAACAAAATTGTGTACTCGCGAGCACAGCCTGTGCGGTTATAGTTTGAACGGGCGTATACTTCAGTACCAGGCTTGAATGGCGAGTCTTCAGGAGCGGTGATGACAGTGCCTGCGACATCATTGCATGGTACCAGAAATTTCTCCGGTTCCTCCCCCTTGGGAAGCGGAAAGTATCTAGACCAGAGCAGCTCCCCGTTAGTAATTGCAGTCGTATGAACGCGAATGAGATGCTCATTGGACGAAGGGTTTGCCGCTGGGACAGGATCGGTGATCATAGTCACCTCCGTGGACATGACATCGGGTTGGAGGATTGCCTTCTGGGTCTTGGGTATTGACATTGTTGTTGAAGAGATAAACGTTCGGGTGAACAGCCTCTGTAAATTTGATGCTCTAACTGCGGTACGATGACCTTGAGACCACATTAGTATGCTTATAGAGATAAAATAGGTTTTCACGACTCTTGCTTGACCTGTTTTTATAACCAGGTCGAGGTTGTTATCGGGGCAGGATATTGCATAGGCAATTCGGAAATCTGCACCGCCATTACTAAGACACATGCGTTCTTCATACGTAAGATTGACCTGTTATAAGCCTTCTCGCACTCCGACTTGGCGTCCATAAATGCACAGTAATAAATTTAGAAGCACCTTCTTTCTCAATTTTCAGCGGCCTAGCACTTATAATACGACCCATTTATTGCGGTAAATATACTCACAATCTCAAGTAATTTGGTAAAACATACGAAGTATAGTTTGTGATATCTGACTAGTAACTGAAAATTGAACGATACAGCTGCGAGTGTTCTGTCTTTATCACCCTGAAGTACCCCGCGACTGGTGGAGGGGTTGTGGCGTTGATCGGCAATAGGCTATTCTTGGCTCCCGAATACCCTGCGGCGCTAACTTCAAGTACCCGATTGCCGGGCCCACACGTGACACAGAGATTGTCTCTCCGCGGATATTGGTAATGCTATTGTGAGCTCTCATACAAGATATATAAATGTCAGCCGACTTTCATTAAGAACTAAGATATAGGTTCACAAATTAATCAGTTTTCCCATATTCAACACAGCAAAATATGGTGTTTTCTAAAGTTGCAAACATGGAGGAGCCGACCTATGACCCAACGTAAGCAGATTCCTAGCGACTTTCTCAAGGCCGCCACAACTGACGATAAAGTTCTATAGGCGACCTTTCCCCTCTCTTGAAGTTCTTTATAAATATAAGCTTCTTAATACCCCTGACAAATCCATCCTCGGGTTAAAAGTCACCTTCCCGCCGGGTGCATCCACACCACCGCATACGCATGCGGGCGCCTTCGTGGCAGTCAATGTTCTCAGCGGCACTGTCTTGAATAAGATGAACGATGATCCTATGACCATTAAGAAAGCAGGCGATAGCTTCTACGAAGCACCCGGGTGCAGACATCGCATCAGTGACAACGCTTCACACACAGAGGAAGCAAGTATCATCGCAACGCTTATTCTCGAGACTGAGACCATGGATGCACTCATGGAAAAGGTGGGTGTAGCGGGGCTAGTTGTAATTGATGAAGAGTATCGAGAGCAAGTCATGGAGCAGATGGTAAAGGTTCAAGCTGAAGCAGCCAAAGGCTCAATCTGAAAAGCAGGGGTCCAAGTCCCCAAAGAATATTGAGATAGATTTGAGAATTCAGTAGATAGGAATATAATGTTCACGAGCTAAATGACCAAGAAATCTTGATTTAATGCTCCTATTTGGCATTTTCAAGTCAACGTAAGAGAAGGTAGACAGAAGTAGCGCTTTTCTCACCCTGGCCACTACTATGTGGATTTGATGGTAGTCTAACAATCAACACAGACAAATCGCCAGAAGGATATAGGACATATATCTCAATCCCACAGTGATTACTAACATAGATCGCTATCCAAATATATCGCATCAAGGTGAAGATACAGACAAAAGGAATGAGACTCTAAATGCCTCAAATCCGCATGCTCCTTTACCTTTGTTGCCGTACAGTTGAACTGCCTTGTTTAAGATTTCGTCCCTTCAGGGATACTAACCTCGTGATGATGCTCTCGGGTGCTTTGAATAGACCTGCTCGGGGGCATTGAATGTGCAGCAATTATGTCTCAGCGACGGAAATCCAAAGCTGACAATGTCTTTATTCTTCCCCTTCCACTTCCAATGCTCGCCATGATAAAATTCAGAGAGCGCCGAGTGACCTCACACATATAGGCTCAAAAATTTCTGATTTTAGATACCTGGCACCCAGCCAGCTGAATGAAGAGAAAACATTTATTGTTACAGAGATCAAGTTCCCACACCGTTGTCCTTAGTCGCTCGATTAATTTTCGTGTAGCCTGTAAGAGATGAGGTGAGATATCACGAATAGTTATCGCGTCGTGTGTAATGCATTCATACATTAATCCAGGTCCATATCACTAAACGCAATACGATTGATACGGTATAAATCTACTTTGAGCTCATATAATTCAAGTCATTTCGGCGCATGGACCGTTATTGTCGTCAGTGTTTGTTAGGATGGCCGTCTTCGGTAACGAGAGAGTTTCTCGAGCAATGATCTGCACTTCCTTTACAGTTTTCTGAGCAACAGGCCACACCTCGCCCATAGTCTTGATTACGCCCAGTCCCAACCGTATGCGGTCTCTAGCAGCATTGTATACTAACCCTTTTAGCTTCAAACGGCAAGCTGCGATTTGAGCCAATAACAATAGCGTCATGGAGCATATTACCAGCGGGGTGTGTTTGAGAAAGGTTGTTGGGAGAGTAAAGAGGCCAATAGCAGACTCTGAGGCCTGAAGCACCTTCGTTGTATGAAAATCATAAGCTCGTTGCTGCTCTTCCACAGACTTCTCTGAGGGTGGCGGCGCACACTTTGAAGTTTGCTCGACGGAGCCATAAGTTAACAGTGATCGAGGACGGTGGAGATATACCATCTCGCTGTTAACTATCAGCCAATTTTACTAGCAACTCAAGCAGGGAGAAAATCTGACTGCTCATAAAATTAACCACTTACGTATTATAGAGCATGTGAGCCTGAAATAATATCTTGTCAACTTTTCCAGGTTCCTCTACAGGAAGACGCTTCTCCTTTGGGAGATACAACAACCAATTCATCAAGCTTGCATCTGCAGCAACGGCATCTGGCTCTAATGGCTCCCCTAGCGCAGTTCCTAGAGCAAGGAGACCTCCAAGGATCTGGCCTAAAGCAATTAAATAAGTAAAAGAGGAGAATACGACTTCCTCTCCAGCGAATTCGCGGGCACTATATTCTTCTAGCGTGCGGGGTTGAGGTATTATCTGCATGACATTAATACAGACTCAGTACACTCTGACGAGTGAACTTGGACAGCATAAATTACTTACTCCCGACTGATACTCGGCCTCTTCGCAAGGTAGATGGACATCTGACAGGATCTCGTTCATTGAGAACGCGGAACAATGACGTATAGCAGCAAAAGATCCGTCAACGATGAAAAGCATCCACCAAGTCCTCCTCCAGCTTTCTTCTAAAACGGCGCTTCCCTCTCCATTCACTATAGCAAAAGAACTTGATCTCATGCCAATCTGGACAGCCATTTGTATAGCACGATCAAGAATGGCACGAGCATGTTCAAACTCATCGCATGAGTGGATAGCAATGGCATATAACTGAAGCGCCTGGACGGTAAATCCGCTTTCCGGAAGGTCGTCAGACTGGAGCATATTCTCCACTTGCAGTCGCGAGTCCTCTTTTGATGCTTTTGACGCGAATAGCGACCCGATGAATTCCATAACCAGAAGAAGTTGAACCAAGGAATGCCTGTTTGTCTGCAATCGTTGTTCAAAGAACTTGCGTGGGAGTATAATGGGATGCGAATCATGAAATGAAGCGTAATAGAGGTCCAGGAGGTTGGTTGAGTCCTCTTGGTCTGACACTGAACCTGCAGTCGTCTGGTGCCGAGAAATAGTTGGCCCGGCAGAAGTTTGTCCTTGACTTTGGCCACTATCTGTAATGGAAGCAGACGATGCATCACCGCTACCAGAGCTTGATTGGGTATATACTCCTTGCAGCTGGTCCACAGCAGAATTCTCTCTTTTTCTTTGCGGCTGCTGGCGACGCTCGACACGAGCCAGCTTAACTCGGCCTCGCCGAGATTGTGTGTACGAGCACGACCTATCGCTGGCACAACATTGAGAACATATGGGTGTAATGGCGTCACATCTAGTGTGCCGGTTGCGGCATGGTATGCAGGCCAGGGAAACGCGACTCTTCGTCCGGGCAGAGCCATTAACTCCAAAGCATTGCAAGTTAGGAAACGGTGCCGGCTGTGGGTACAGATCGCAACTGCTATCTAAATTTGGAAAAGAGAAGTCATACCCTAGTGCATCCATTTGGAATAAGACATTATTGGCTGAAGCTGAATCGGTTGGTTGTGTTTGGTCATCAGACTGGAACCATGCAGTTTCATTGAGAGGTTCCATCATCCCAGGTGCATTGAGCATTCCACCTTGACGAATATACTTTCAGCCTCAGTTGTAGCAAAGAAAAATGCTTCAAGGCACAAAATATACACCTCGAACTTGAAACTTTTGACAGCGTTCTTCAAAGAAGTAGGTGTCAAATCCCGACTTGGCGTATTGGCGTAATATTCCGGCACAGATGTCAATCTTACTAAGCATTGCACTCTCTAGCCAAAATTGGCACCTGATGCACCATCGCGTCTCCCGCGCTCGGTTTGTGTCTGGTGTTGTGTCTCTCCAGACTCTCCATATAAGAAGTTCAAGGCGTAGTTATGCCGTCACAATACTCCGTCGATATCCCTTTCACAACAAATCTGAACCAACAAAATTTCAAGTTAGTTGAACTCCCTTCAGAGCTCCTTGCGCTACTTGAATCCGACGATAAACCAACGTTAGTGCCTGCCTTCACTTTCACACCTTGAAGTATCTCTCTAATATATCCTCCCTAGGCTCACCGTAACCTCCTCTCCTTCCTCCTCGGGAGCGCCTGGTAATGCTCTACTAAACACGGGGACGAAAAGCTACCAGATGCGCCAAAAGAATACGTCCAATCCAATCATGCTGCTGAAGCCTTCGTCTACTGGTCCAACGGAAACGGACGACCCGGCTACGTTTATTCCTGAATCTTCCGTGTGCACAATAGCCAAGATTGAGGATACTATTGAACTGATTCTTCAAGACCTGGAGACCGCAGAGAGAGCCCCGCCAAAGATCAATAAGTGGCATGAGAAATTTGCTAAGGGAAGAGCAGGAACAAAGTGAGGGAGGTGCGCGTGGCTTCATTGCTCATTCCAATAAGTCCCACTTTCTCAATCAGAGATATATGTCTAACAGAAGGCGCTCCTAAGCCCAAATTGGTAGCGTGAAGAATAAATCTCACATGCGGGATTATCCACGCGCCATACTCAGGATGCACATGCGCATGATGGATGTATGCTGGAAAGAATTTGCGGTCTAAGAACGGCTGGCAGTGCACCCTCCGTGAACTACGTGTACTGTAGGGTATTGATAGTGGCTTATTGCCGCTTTGCTGTGGCTCGCCAGGATTTGGTGTAATGACAGTTAACGAGAGATACCATTTTATGTCGACTTTACAGTCCCTATCTACCCAACCATCTATCTTCCTTTAAGGTAAGATCCAATTTAACACCAGCCGTGCTTCTCGTTTCCTACCCACTCGATATTTTCCACCCCGCCACTTCCATGTCCATACCACCGCAAACTGGCAATGCTATCCTTCTCTCTCTCGACCTCTGAATGTTCCACTTCCAAAGACTGCACCAAGCTCCTAACATAAGGCGTTGGATTCCATAGCTCTATGTGTCCCGAGCGCCACTCCTTTGCCTCTCGTTGTGCTACCTCTAGAATGGACTTCAACTTTTCTGCATTAGCAGCGGTCTCTTGGGCAGAGTCATTTTCAATAACCAGGCGGAGTATATGTAGTATGTTCTCCGAATCAGACTTATCCGGGGGTCCTGTATACATCCTAGTCCAGACAGCCCAGACTCGAGATCCCGACTCGCCAGCAATGGCACCCTTAACGGTTGGTGAGCGACCGAACAGCTTCTTCGTCATGAAGTTCTCACGCATGTGGTGCCACACCATGGTGTCATAATCCGGGATAAGAGCGACACGGACTCGATCATCCTTAATGTTGGAAAGCTCTTGGCGGATATACTGCTCATCGAGATCGCACAGTGGGGGCAATTCCGCATCAGTGAGGGGTTTGGCAAGGCCGGCCGTTTGTTGCGAGGATGTTTGCGGATTGGGAGGAAATTCCACATGCGTAGATGGGAATGGTACCCATCCATGCCCAGCATAGTATGTCTTGCCAATGTCCGAATACAGGATCGAGAATAGACACTCGGTTCCTTCGTTGGTCTGCCATGTCTTCAGCTTTTCGCCGACATCACGCAACATGCGGCCTGCATAGCCTCTCCCCCTATATTTGGGATCGGCAAATACACTGCCAATTCCATGCGTGATAATATCTTTTACTTCCCCGTCTGCACTTCGCACCAAGGCGCGCTTGCGCAAAGTCTCGCATGTTGCCAAAATAGGCCGCGAGTCAGGAGCAGAAGCGTTGGGCGTCAGAATCCAATGGGTGACTCCGGAGTTACGAGAGAGAGGAGTTTCCATTAGGTGCTCTTCTCGTTGGATATAATCGTCAAGACTGAGGGCCACTCCCCAGTTCCGGGAGTTGAGCGTCCAAGTCACTTTCCGCTCATCAGGAGTTGGGTGAGTTAAATGGACCAAGGATGAAGTCGACGAAGGGAGTGGATCGTGGGTTGGCGAGTTGGATCCCATTTTGACATATGCTTTTCTGGGATCTGGTTACTGATTTGACTTTAAATAGGTGGAGAAGCCTTAAGTTATTTCACTTGTATATGTGACTAATCTAGTGGATGACCACGATGCCAGTGCACTATGTCTGGGTAGCTGACTCGAAGGGCGTAAGATTGCCGTATCTACTTTTGTAGTTGACTTCCTGGATATATATGCATATAGCAACGACTGAGTCCTGGGCTTTGTCCCTGTGTCCTGGGCTTCGTCCTTGTGTCCTCTTTTTAAGTGGGGCGCGGAATTCTGCTACTCGGAATTGGAGAATGAAAGAAAGCTAAGAACAAGCTTCGAAGAGTTTGATCAAATGAATAGACAGCTAGAGGTAAGGAGAGGTATACTTGGGCTTCTTGCTCCTCATGTATATACCAGGTGATGCGTTTCTCTTAAGTAACAGTAAAACCTCCTGCCGTTAGAGGCGTAGGTGAGATCCTAGGTCAAGAAGGTCGCGGAAGTGAAAAAGCCGATGATAACCACCAAAGCGGGTGGTGTCTTATCTTCGATGATTAATGGCACGTGTCATAACGTCACTGTACCTGTGTTTCTAATCACGTGAAGATTAGATAGCCGAGCTGCAGCCTACAGTTTCCTGTGACGCCTTACAACGTCCTCTCCATCCCCAAGTCAGCTAGACGCTGGACACGATCGAGTAGAAGATGAGTTGGTGACATCAAGATAGAGATGGGCGACTGCGGTAATACCACTCACTTTCGCATCTCTCCGTATCATTGATTTTCGTCTCGTTCATGCCATTGTTTGCTGTTGGAATCCCCTCGTTCGTTTTTTCTTCTGTGTCTGTTTCCGGTAGGACATGAGACGGCTAGGTGCATCTCTGCCTGCAGGCCTGGCTCTCATAGCGTTTTTAACTCTGTTCTGTTTCCAAATCTACTTCCAAATGCAACTTCCAGATTCCAAACTGAGCAATGACACGGAAAGCATGAGTTCCGCTCATCAGAGCCTACTGGCGCCGCTCCGAGGCCCTTGATGCAAAAGAAACCCCACCATTCTCCGCGTCAGGCGCAATGTACAAGATTCCCCACCCTCAGATAGATCCACATTCTGGATTCGGACCCGATCTTGTGAATGCTGCCTGTCGCCTACCCTATCACAGCGCTAGCTCGTCCGAGGAAATACTTTGAGATCTCCTCTTCCTCCATCCCCTCATCTCCTCTTTCATCTAACACCAGTGAATGTAAGAAGGCGACACATACAGAACCACAAAAGGGCAGAGGTCCTCTACTTCAAAAGCTTCTTCCCGGTCATCCGCCACTCTCAACTCAGCGGTCTTCGTCTCCATCTTCGCTGGAGCTGTGTGCGATTCGCGCCGCCGAACATATAGTTCGCATTCTTGACAATTTATCTTCACGGTTAAGCCGGCCATTCTCTTAGTTGAAGAGAATCTCTTCATACATTACGACGAGATGGATCTCAATCAGAACTTCAATAATTTCGACGCCTTAGATATTCAGGACCCTGAACTAGCACGTCTCATGGAAGAGGAATTCCGCGCCCAGATAGGACCTAGACGAGCCGACAATGAGCTTTCCTTCTTGGACCTGCAGACTGATGGAATTCAAGACTCGGTAGAAGCAAAAGAGACGTGTCTTAACACGGTCTTGATGGTATTTCCTGATATTTGCCTTAAGCACGTCTCCGATCTCTATGACACGATTTCACAACACGGCGATAGAGTTGTTGCCTACGTTCTTGAGAATATGGATAGAGGAAAGTTATATCCAAAGGCGAAAGATACTAAGAGGATTTTGAAGCGAAAGAGAGAACTTGATGAAGATGAGGACGCCGCTCTGAAGTATGATACTCCTCATCGGTCAGCCGCTATTGCGAAATACCTTCGACGCGATATGTGAGTCGGAATATTATTCCTTCCTTCCCCCGGCAATACACCTACTCTCAGGTAGCTAGTGGCGCATTCTCTATCCATCTAAGTTGAAATAGATGATAGGTTGTAGCGGTTGCATCATGGCCCTCTATAGTTGCAAATTAAAACGCTTACTGACTCGCTGAAGACGCACCATATTAGCTTTGGAGTTCCCAGAGACGCCTATGATATTCATCGATGTCTGCCTTCGGCAAAATGAACACCGCATATTCCGAACATATCGTGTCCTGGAAGAAGCTGAACGAACTTATAGCGTTGACAATCCTCCGTATAATAAAATTAGAACAAAGCGAAAATCGAACGGACAATACGACGATTCTTATATCAAGAGCGTAACTGAATGCACTTCAGACAATAAAGATCAACAGTATATTGAATTACTTCTGGAGCTTCAGGCAGCGAGACGAATTCGAAAGAAGGCTGAGGCTAAACGTGAAGAAGCACGTCAATTGGAGCTCGCGGAAGTAGCAAATCTGATGAAAGCGCACGCTGACGGAACAATTTCCGAGTGTCAGTGCTGTTTCGGTGATTATCCAATGAATCGAATGGTTCATTGTGATAACGAGGAGGCATCGCATTGGTTTTGCAAGGACTGTGCAAAACGAAATGCAGAGTCTGTCATCGGCCAGTCCAAGTACCAACTTGTGTGTATGGCGACGGATGGCTGCGCTGCCTCATTCTCAATGGCGCAACGGTATGCCACATGTTTTGATCCACCAGATTTAATGCTAATTGTACAAGACCAATTTTTCTAGATGATACGATGGTCATTGCATTAGAGCGTAATGAGCAGGAGGCAAATCTACGTTTAGCAGGCATCGAAAACCTCGCGAGTTGCCCATTCTGCCCTTATGCTGCTGAGTATCCTCCCGTAGAGATTGATAGAGAGTTTAGGTGCGAAGCCCCTGAGTGTGAAAAGGTCAGTTGTCGTTTGTGCAAGCTTGAATCTCACATCCCAAAGAGTTGTGAGGAGCACGCACGAGAGGCTGGACTTTCTGTCCGTCGCCAGATCGAGGAAGCCATGAGTGAAGCTCTAATCCGGAAATGCAATAAATGTGGAACTCCATTCGTGAAAGAAGAAGGATGCAACAAGATGACTTGCACCAGGACTGGGTGTTGCAATGTCCAGTGCTACGTTTGCTCCAAGTCTTGCACGTATGCTCACTTCAATGACGAAACACGGGGTGGCAAAGCTGGGAATTGTCCCTTGTTTGAAAAGACATCACAACGTCATGAGAACGAGGTCAAGAAAGCCGAAATGGAGACCCTTGCAAGAATCCGCGCAGAGCATCCTGAGTATACTGAAGAAGATTTAGCCATCAATGTTTCAGAAGATGTCTTGCAGGACGAGAAGCGACGACGTACAAATGAGATAAGGCCCTTTGTAGCCGGGTTCCCGGGTTAGTATGGCGTGTTGCCTTGTGTCCTACTACATATCTGTCAAAGGGGCGAAAGATCATAGCAGACCTTGCACAATTTTCGGGTGCCTATAGTTTCTCTGCACTACAAATGGGCTTTGGCGCAAATTTACTGATTGTAGTGCTAATTTCTTATCAAGCTTATCCAGGTTATGAAATTCATCGAGTGGGAAGGCCTGCAGCTGTCGTGCCGGTGCCGCAGGTCGCTCCTGGTGCAGCCCGTCCTCATCAAGTGCCTCCAGCTCGGCAGCTGGTCGGCATACAGCCTCCCAAACCGCCTCGAGCAAAGCACACATTTGATGAAAGTGAGTCCAATGCCATATCTTCCTGCTGAAGTGAAAAAGTATTTTGTTTTTTTTTATCATTCGTAATTCGTCCATTTAACACTTGATCTTCACGGCTACTGACTCTATCCTAAAGATGCTCCAACTGTTTTCCGCCTGGCCAATACTGGCCGAGACCTTGCACAGAACATTACACGGAAATATCCGCAAATTGAGCCGCCCATTGCACCATCAAAGGTGCTTTCCCCGGCTCTAGCAATGGTACCTCTCCCACCTGCGCTTCTCCCTACCCTTTTTGGGGCCGAAGAGCAGCCTGGTTCGCAAATATATCAATCACGTACCCTTCGTCGAGACGGCGGCTCAGTCGCAGAGCCGAACCTTAAAGCTGCTCCCCAATCCATTGCAGAACTCTATATAGACCCTAGAATGCTAGTCTACAAGGCTGAAAGCAGTGCTAAAATTCCGGAACACCACGCTATAGGGCGGCGCGTGGAGGACAATCGATTCTACTTTGGCAATAAAAGATCTGAATCCCCCCAAACCAGGAAGGAAGCCCTCACAGCATGGGATGCAATAGGCGAACTAAATGTTGGAATGCGTCAAGAACAACAAAGGATCATCATGTCCAGCGATATTGCATCGGCTCATCAGGGAAGGCAACAACATGAAATGCAGCCAATCCTCAATATGAATTCTCCACGACCAGTAATCCAAGAGACTGGGCAACTAGCTTCACAAGCCGGGGAGCCAATGTCACCACATGTCCTGAGGCGTCATGACTAGAAACAATCTATGTCGAGTCCGATGTACGGAAACTTAGCATATAAGGGAACCGAAACAGCTATAAGCGAAGGATTACGAATACGCCAGTCACACACTGCCTTCTGATAGCCAGAAAATGAAGTAGTTGCTGACACCTAAGCTACGGAGAATCTATTTGCAGATGGGGGCCAAGGGTAGGGATGACGGAAATAGCGTTAATGGCGTTGGCGTTGGAGAAGGACGAAATAAGAGCACAGGGCCATTCGCTCTTATTTTTTTCTCATATGGAAAGCAGCCTCCCATCAATTTGACTGTTGTTCACTAAGAATTGCGATACCTTTCATGTATACTTCCTAGACACACACTGTAGCCTAGCTCTATGCAAGGAACGCAAAATCAGCTGTGACTTCATCCGTGAGAAGAGCCGACAAGTGGTAAACTTAGCCCATTGCCTTCCACGGCCTACGTCCTACTTCCGACATCCTCGGCATTTTCAGACTTATGAATCTGCTGATGATGCTTGCTTACGAAAATCATGCTTCGCCTTGCCCTCCTCAATCCATGACTCCAAGATAAATTGGCCTGCTTCTACAGACCTTACTGGAACGCTCTTAACACCCCCCACGTCACTTCCGATCCTTTCACTGCTTCCCTTCTCTCCCGTTTGTAATGATGGTATTGAAGGCACCCATGGTTGAGGGTGCTTCAAAATATCAGCATGGCTCCAAACTCAAATCGCTGAGCAACTTACGCCAATAGGTGGGTCCATATTGTCTTTCAACTCTACGGCGAGAGTATAAGTGCAATCTTCTGGTAGCACTCCAAGCTTTGCTCCGCAATAGGCAAGTGTCCTGATTGTAGCCCGAAGCTGCTCCTCCACGTCCACCCTGCTGACCTTGACTTCGCCTTCTGCACCAGACTCAACCCCGAACTCGGTATATGCATCCTTCTCTGGAACGACTGGAAATCTTTCCACGTCAAACAGAAATCGCTCCAGTACCTCCTGCCGGTCTGAGTATATTACGAGCACAATACGTCGGATAGTGCCTTTGAACATCTGGTCGTGTACCGCGGAAACGGCGTCTTGAATCCATTTGCAGACCAGAGGATGCCGGTTTTGACGCACAGGAAAGTTGTACGCGCGGGTCAAGAGGAAGGTCTCTGGAGGGTAGAGGCCCCGCTCATAAAGGATGGTATGGATCGCCACAATGAGGAAGTCTGAGAAGGCCGTCAAGAGCGACTGGTAGTTGTTCAGCTGGAGCGGTTCTCGTGGAGGTGCCATGGTGTTTGCGGGGATTGTAGACGCGTCAAGGGTGGAGGATATGGCAAGACCGTAACATAGAGAGATGTACCACGTAAGCTGAGAGCATTCCTACGGCTATCATATGGATTAATAAATGTATATTGAATAAATCTGTAAATTTTAACTTCAATCGAGGTCTATAACAGGAGCCGAGCCGAGCCGGCACTAATTGTCTCTCGTCGCGTAGCCACACCGACCACGACTCGAATAATTCCTCGATCTATTTCGCCCTCTCCGCTCCTTCTCACGCGATCCTCCTCCCAACGTCCCTGGACGACAGGATAACTTACCAGAGCCTATCCGTTGCCTGTGCACCTCTCAGGATGGCGGGCGCCATGGAGGATCAGCTACTGCAGTTACTGGCAGACACGCATCTCCCCGCCGAAGGACCCCGCAAACAAGCAGAGCTGCATTTGCGACAGGCAGAGACCAACCCAGCATTCCCTGGCAGCCTCACAACGATTGCCACTCATACGTCGATAAGCACGGAGATCCGACAGAGCGCGTTGTTGCTGCTCAAGAGCTTCGTTGAGAAGAATTGGGGGGGAGAGAATGTCGACAGTCAGAGCACCACTATCGCAGACTCCACAAAGGAACAGCTACGCATGCAGCTGTTAGAACTTGCTATTAGCAATGATGCAGATCGGAAGATAAAGAGCGCTGCAAGGTTTGTTCTTGAACAAGCTGTACTGGTATCGATTATGCTAATGCGCCATGCACAGTTACGTCGTGAGCAAGATCGCCAATGTCGACTTCCCAGATCAGTGGCCAGCTCTCCTCCCTACACTCCTACAAGTGATTCCGAATGGCCCCGATGCTCAATTACACGGTGCACTCAAAGTGCTGCTAGATCTCGTGGACGATTCCCTTAGCGATGACCAGTTCTTCTCTGTCGCACGTGATATTGTCACGGCAGTCTATGGTGTGGCAGTTAATGATAATCGGAAGGGTTTCCTGCGAGCTCTAGCTATCTCGGTCTTCAGAAGCTGCTTTGAGATAATGGGAATAGTGAAGGACGAACATGGGCAAGAAGTTAAGGGTTTCGCGGAAGAAACCTTGAAGGCATGGTTGCC
Source organism: Oidiodendron maius Zn (assembly GCA_000827325.1). Taxonomy (NCBI): domain Eukaryota; kingdom Fungi; phylum Ascomycota; class Leotiomycetes; family Myxotrichaceae; genus Oidiodendron; species Oidiodendron maius. Next base: position 322,880 of record KN832877.1, on the reverse strand, counting down.
ATTCTTCTTGGATGTCATGAAGAAGTCTCTCCCAGCACAGCCTAAGGGAGGGGATGAGGGATATGAGAGTGGTAGAGGAGACCAACCAGAACAATATCAAGGCCTCGTCGCGGTGAAGGTACAGGTTGTTAAGACCTTGATGAAGATCAGATCCGTCTTCCCACAATTGCTCCTCCCACAGAGCCCGACGTTGTTCAGCATCACATGGGGAGATTTGTCCACAATTCAAGCACCATACAAAGAGGCATATATTGATAGCGACGACCAGGCCCGTCTAGAGGATGCGGATGGCCTCCCTTATACCTTGGACTTTTTAGTCCTCGAAGAGCTTGACTTTTTGCAATCGTGTCTAAGAGCGCCACCGGTGCAGAAGGAGTTGGAAGCACAGCTGCAAGTGAATGGCGGCATCCACGCGACTCCTTGGGTTATGGACGTTATGAAGTTGGCTGTGGGATATGCCCAGATTCCTACCGAAGAAGAAGCTCTGTGGGATATCGACGTCAACCTTTTCTTGGCCGAGGAGACATCAGTCACCGCAAATTATACTGCACGAACTGCCAGCGGGGATTTGCTTATAAAACTAGGCGAATGGCTTCACCAGGGCGCTCTGGAAGGCCTTCTCTCTTACTCGCAGACCCTCTTTGCCACAGAAGGCACTCCATGGAGAGAGCAGGAGGCATCTCTCTACCTTGTAACCCAACTTCTAACCGACTTCCTCGATGTAGACAAGCCGGTCTCCCCAGAAGTTGCTGCCTCATATTTGGGTCTCATCGACTATGCTATCAATCGAACAGATGAGCAATTGCTCCGGGCAAGGGGCTACCTAGTCACTGGTGTCCTCGTCCAGAGCATGCCAGATATTCCACAAGCGCTGCTTGATCGAACAATAAAAGGCGTCAACGGTGACAAGTCAGAGGTCGTCAACGTATCGTGTATTAAAGCCATCCAAGGCTTTGTCAAGGCCAATACTGTGCCCACAGAAAAGCAAATTGGAATTATCGGGTCTATATCCGAGTTCCTCAACTCTAAAGACCTGACGGACCTCGAAGATGCCGATGACCTCTTAGTCACTTTAGTTGAGACTTTGAGAGCTGCCATTGGCCTTGAACCCAGGATCGCCATTTCCGGAGATCGTGGAGCCCTAGACCTTCTTTTCGTACTCGCGAAGCATGGTGCATCAAACTTCCAGCTGACTATGTTGGTTAGCGAAGCCTTCGAGGATATTGTCGAAGCCCTGGCCGGTCCAGAAACATACACCCCTCTGTGCGAGAAGGTTCTGCCCTCATTAACTGGTGCCCTCGATGTTGGTAATGTGACTCAAGATGATCCCTTAATTAAAGTAAGTTTATAAGAGTATGCCTAAATCTACATTCTAATGGTAATTCAGCTTGCCACTGAACTTCTTACAAGCCTCACCGAAAATGGTTCTGAACCACTTCCTCCTGGATATATCCAAGCTACGATGCCAAAATTGGCTCGCCTGTTGATGAGTACAACTGAAGGCGGAATTCTTCGACCTGGCGTTGAAGCAGTCAAGTTCATGCTGAGACATGATCATCAGCAACTCTTTGCCTGGAATGACGAATCTAACAGATCTGGCCTTGAGGTATGCCTGATCATTATTGACAGGTTGCTAGGTCCGACCATGGAGGATAATGCGGCATCAGAAGTTGGCGGTCTCGCTGCTGAGCTCGTTGAAAAGGCTGGTCAGGAGCGTCTTGGGCCCTTTTTGGATCAACTATTAAAGGCAGTTGCCTCTCGTCTAGCCTCTGCTGAAGCCGCACCGTTCATCCAATCACTAATTCTAGTATTTGCCCGTCTCGCGCTTGTTGGCGCCCAGGATGTGGTAGAATTCCTGAGTCGTATCGAAGTCAATGGCCAGAATGGTCTGTTGGTTGTTCTTAGCAAATGGCTCGAGAATTCTATTAACTTTGCGGGTTACGATGAGATTCGACAGAAGTAGGTTTCGGCTCCATTCCTCACGCCACTTACTGATAATAATAGTGTCATTGCCCTGTCAAAAATATATGCGTTGAACGATCCGAGGATTGTTCAGACAATGGTAAAGGGCGATTTGATCATTCAGGCAAGTGATCGGATCAGGACGAGATCGCAAACCAAGCAAAGTAAGCTGGCAATTAATTTCCAGCGCCTGATTCTAACAAGGCCAGATCCTGACCAGTACACCATTATTCCTGCCCCGTTAAAAATCATCAAAGTACTCATTGAAGAACTCCTCTCTGCCTCTGGGGTCCAGAACGCAGCCTCCCAGGCCGCAGCCGCAGCCGAATTCGCTGACGACGAAGATGATGACGGCTGGGAAGACGTCCCCAACACCCTTGATCTCGGTCTGGGCATGACAAAAGAGGAGCTCATGGTCTTCGCCGACGGCTCCGCCAACTTCGTCAGGCAGCGCGATGACGAGACGCAGGCCTATTTGACTGAGTTCTTCATCAAAGCCGCAAGCGAGAATACTGCAGGCTTCAACGATCTTTATGCGGCGTTGACGGAAGATGAGAAACGGAAACTACAAGAGCTTGCTCATCAGTGATAAGTCCTTCCAGGGTATCAGAATTCCCAGGATGGTATTACGACGGGATAGACAGTGGAAAGAAAAGAATCACGCAGTACATAAATCCAGCCAGAACCGCACCCCTTCTTTGTATCTACAGAGCATTCCCTCTTCACTCATCGCCATTCTCTCAGTTTGATCACCCACCAAGAAAGGTTTCAACCAGAAGCATGGTGTACTTGTTTTTCTTTGCCGGGAGGAGGATAGGAGGGAGGAAGGAAGGAAGGAAGGAAGGAAGGAAGGGAAAGTAGCACGGGAAGGTTACTTTCTACCATTTCAAATCTTCAAACTCTCGTTTCCTTTCAGTGAATGGCAAATCATTTTATTAAAGCTTTCCCATATCTCATGCCCAATCCCACACCATGGCAAGAGCTGCATTTGGTGTGGATGCTTTCTAGTTAGGCAGTTTACTGCTTGGTTTGTTGGGGGGCGGGGGCGGGGGCGGGGGCTGTGATTTAGAGAGAGTGGTGGTATCTATATACAAAGATCACTTGAATGCATTCTATGAGATATGTGATTCATGATTATTTACGACATCTGAGGACCACAAAAGTGCAAGGCTGGAGAGAAGAAATTGAGGATCATGTCTTCTCGGAGATGTTTGACACAAACTGAGCAATGTTCTCTTCTCTATGTGATTTCAAGGTATCACCTGCCATCCATTTTACGTTAACGTACCTCGTAATCTTTATATCTAAACGATAAAGCCGAGAAAAAGAAAGGGGGGGAGGGGCGATTAAGGCTTTCACATTCCACTCTACTATCCCCGATGATATGAATCATGTAATAGAACGCTCCTTATTTCATTCGAACATGCACTATTTCATCTAATATATACATTGACCCGATAAAATCTCCTGATGGGTAATATATAATCCGTTTCTAAGCTCGGGGGTTTTAGGTCGTTGAGCCTTGGAAGTGAAATCACCGAAACTGCATTCTATCCATTATGCCTGGATGGGGGGGCAGTCAAAAGTACTTTAAATTTCGTGCAAAATCACAATTTGCAGTCTCATGTATGCGCTGATGGCTTCGGAATGGCATTTATTAGATTACTTATGTCATTATCCAATAACGGTCGGTTCGTGCCCCTACCCACAACCTATATATCTTAAATCCCCGAACCTAGAGTGTCTGGATATGCCCCAACAGCCACTGCAAATGGCGGTAGCTGCTCCTGGGCTGGTACTGAGGCTCCATATGCCCGCTCAATGCCGTCTGCGCCCACATAAGTCCACGCTCATAGTGCTGGACGCCCATGGTGCCCATCGGATTATCAAGGCCCCCAATACCATTGTCGATGAACGCCTGGCCGTACTGCAGATCTGGCAATGTGATGATAATAGGCTTGCTGGGTTGTGTCTGGAAGCCCATCTTACCGTTCCAAGTCATGTTCTGGATCGAGAGCAATGTGCCGTTGGTTAGAACGATCATGTCGAGGTCACCGTTAGCGACTAGCACGCGGTTTGTCGCCTCAATGACTTGGGGAAGGACGTGTTGGATCGGATCTAGCGAGAGGTCACCCTCTTGCATCGGCCCCCCATCGCCAATGAAGACTGGACCCGAGCACTCAGCCCAGTTGATGTCAAGCGGGGCGTGCATGGCCTTCTTCACATCCGTGCGGTTGAAGTAGATGGGCTGGCCTCGGTAGGAGTACGCAATATCGGTGGGGAAGCCGAGCACGTCAGCGGGAATGGGGCACATTGTGGTGATCTCGTAGACATTGGAGCACGGGTTGACGGCGTACCCAGCGTTGATCACGATGTCGAAGATGTCGCAGGCCAGATCGGCGTCGCTGCTATAGTTGAAGAAGGTGGGGGGCTGCTGACCTGCAGGAGGGAAGTGCATCCACTTGTCCCGGTATTCGGCGTAGCCGCATTTCTTGTCAAGCTCTTCGATCTGGGCCATAAAGGTGTCATTTAGGCCGAAGACATTCTTGTTCTGTTGTACGAATGGAAGAGTTGGCACCTCGCCTTGGACATAGTCACAGGAGCCAATGCACGGGTCGTACGTGAGGGCGCCTATATCAGCAAAATTAGTCCTGCTATGAAATTGGGAGAGGTGACTTTACCGGAGAGGTCATAGAACTCCTTATTCTTTTCATCCAACATAGCCGCAGAAATATATGGCACATATCTCCCAGCGTAACTTTCACCCGTGACGAAGATCTTGAAGTTCTTGATGCCGAACGTCGTCTGGAAATTCTTGAAGAATTTGACAAAGTCCTGGGCAACGTCTTCCTCGCTCGTTGCTGTTACTTTGCCGATACTGAATCCAGTGCCAACGGGCTGCTCAACCCAGAGCACGTTGCTGAGGTTGACCCAGGAGTATGGGTTCAGCTCGACCGAGTACATTCCTGGACCCCAGATGAACCTGCCGTTTTCTTGAAAGAATCCTTCTAGGGAACTGCATCCTGCACAGTCTATTAGCTAGGGGAAGGCTTGGTGTATCGCTTAAAATCTACCTGGTCCGCCATTGAGCCAAATAACAATCTCATCAGTGGGGGGGCCAACTGTGGGCTGGAAGACGAAGAACAGAGCTCTTGATGGGTCCTTCTCATCAATTGGCATCAGCCCAGAGTACATCTCGCCAATGTCGAATGGGACGTCAGGTAATTCCTTGACCTGGAAGGCTATTTCGACTTAGTTTCTTGCAATTATTGATAGCGAGTGGTGTACTAACCCTCAGTCTCCTTGTTGAGAAAGCGGAATCTGTTGTTCTCTGGTGGGTAATCCTCTGTTCTTTTCTGGAGCATGGTTCGTTCCACATGAGCACCGTATCCCCCTCGTTTGGCATACTGGCTGAGGCGCCCTGCAGACGCAGTGCCGAGGAGAGCTAGGACGGCCAAGGCCGCGCGAGAAGCGTTAAATAGCATCGTAGCAAGTCAATTGCGTGAACCAGCAATCGACAGCGAGAAGGAGAGGTGTAAAAGCGAGGAGAGATCAGGGCAGAGGAGTCTCCCCATACCTGTATGATCCCACCTATGCGGGCCATCGCATTGCGCAGCTGGTTGATGGAATCTCTGCCGCTGCGACTTTCCAGGACTATGCTCCGAAGAGATAAGCAATCGGGCAGGCCAGGGTTTGGATTCTTCCGTAATGACGGCGTTGTACATGAACCACATTCGCAGCACAAAATAGGCAGGCGATGAAGGAAAGCTAGAAGAGATATGGAAGCCCAAAGAGAGGGGAATGAGGTGGTTGACTGGGCAACACCCGCGTGACAAGAATAGAAGGACGGAATCAATTGTGTTTGTACATGTGACTTGGAGATGATTCTCATCTCTTTTTCGAGGTATCTTAAGGACGGACCCCCGGCATGTCAGTGTAGAAAGCTTGCTTCTAATTATATAGGGGCTACGCTCGATTACCGGCTGTTTTACAGCTTACGTTAGTTTTACGGGTGATTTAATGGGTTGTAAATGCCTAAATATATTTACAGTCTATAATTAAGCCTTTACAGCCACAAAAAGACGTTCTAGACTTCTAGCGGCTATTAAACTCATTCCTTATCCAAATCTCATTCTTTATTTAAATCCTTTACATCTTCTTTATCTACAATGTATACATATGCATACACTAGCTGCTAAAAGAACTTAGCTAAACAATGTATATAGTAGGCTAAATAGATACGTGTATAGTAGTAATAATAGGTACTAGATAAACTAAAAGATATATTAACTATAGTCAGTTAATATATATACATATCTATACATGCTCGTACAGTGTTTACAAGAGATGTACCTCTCGAATGCCGTTTGCCTCGTTTGCCAACCACAAACATGCTTGCGCTGGTATGGAAGTGCTTGTTAAAAGTCATGATGATCCATATCAATACAAAATAGCATCGAGAGCGATAATGGACTTAAAGAATCCATTCCTTTGACAAGGTCAATTCAACTTGTTATGGAAGCATGGTTCAATAATCCGTATGCAACAATCGTCGCCGACTTCAAGTACAATTCTCAATTGCCTGATACCCTGGGCCACGAAGCTATTTTCCAGATTGCAGTTTCAAACGCCCTAGGGGAATGGATTATCCCCCGTCCTCAATCAATCATCGCATGCCAACACGTGAATATTTCGAGAAATTGACATCATGCAGTGAGAAATATCGAGGAGGCCAAAATACTTATCATGGGCTTTTTCATCAAGGACCATTTGAGAAGTACTATGGAAACATTGACGAAATGACTACCCAAGGGCTATCGTGGAGTGAAATGGGCGACTTGTTTGATTCTTACACAAAGGCGAGCAATTATACGTAGCTTTTCGTATGTCCCTAATATATCTTCAGAAACATGGGAGCTTGCAGGTCTTTCTTGAGTGATCGCAGAATTGTGGAGACCACCGATGCTTACAGAAGGGATTGAGGACAACTAGGAAAGCCGACTCGATGCCGCCGCAGCCGAATAAATCGGAATGCCCTTTGGCATAGTGGAGAGAATTCAGAAGACTCTCTAGTCTTCGGCACGATCTTTTCCCCTGGTGCTGGGTAGGTTATACCGCATCGTATTCCCAGAGCGGTTCGAGCTTTCAAAGCATTGATACAATGCTAGAGCCGATGTTATTATCGCTATACAGCTCATATTTCGATAGGGCTAGAAATTGCCCAATCGAGGGGCAGATCATGGCTTACTTCTCAGTCAGTCAAAATCCTCCCAATTTCTCAGGTCAAGAGGAAGTTTCAGAGGAACCAACTCGGCGATCGATAACCACGAGGATGAGGAAGAGTATGACGAGGACAAGGAATAGTATGACGAGTTGCTTGATGCTGAAATGGAATATTTATATGAAGAGCAAGGTTCATTCGATGAGGATGCCTGTTAATGCCGGGCTCATCCCATCAGCAGAGGAAGATGAAGAGTGGCAGGAAGGGGGGTTGAATGAGTATGCGGCCTTTTGAAGTTGGAGTATAGATTGTGTGGGGTTGCGAGTCTTGGTCATTCTGCTTTGAGCAAGCTTGGCAAGGGATTAGTCACATCTGGGAGCATATTCTTGAGCAACTTTGCGAAGATATCAAGACTTTCGAAATTCATACTATACCAGTGTATACTTCGCTAATCTAAGGCACCACCCTAGTAGGGTCTCGCGGAAACATACTCGTAAGTCTAATGTTTGGAAGTCCCAAGTAGAATTGCACAATCCGCTCTAGCCCAAACCCACCCCCGCCATGAGGTGCGCATCCATACTTAAAGCCGGCAACGTAATCCTTCAGCCCAGCCTGTTCAGGGTCCATGTTTAGTTCCCGAATCCTTTGGACAAGAATTTCATAAGAGTGGATGCGCTGCGCTCCTGAACAAATTTCTTGCCCCCGCATAAACATGTCGTACGAATTCGAGTAGTTATCTGGATCTGTAGAAGACGGCATGGTGTAGAATGGGCGGAGAGCCTTAGGGAACTGATCCAGGGTGTAGAAATCCGAGCCATACTGCAAAAGATTAGCAATCAGTAATAGTGCAGGTCAGGGGAGGAGCTTAGAGATCATACTTTTTCGAGAACGAGCTGACCCAATTTTTTTTCTTGAGGTGTCGTCAGATCGTCGTAATCTTCGATGGACTCACCAGCCTCACGAAGCATTTTGATGCCCTCAGCAAAGTGAAGTCTCGGAACGTTTGCAGGGAGCTTAAAAGGTTGTACCGGATAAACTTTGCGTATCAGCTCTGTTTCGTTACTGTAACGCTCTTGGAGACCCTTGAAAATGAAGAGCATCAACATCTCCAACAAATCTACAACTTCATGATAGTCCTCTTCAAATTCCATTTCAACATCAAGGCCGGTGAACTCAGTCAAATGCCGTGCCGTGAATGACTTCTCAGCTCTAAACACTGGTCCTATCTCCATGACTCTAGGAAATCGTGCTTGAATAGCCATCTGTTTGTACAGCTGAGGACTTTGAGCCAGATAACAGTTGCCTTGGAAGTAGTCGAGACGGAAAACATTGCTGCCACCTGGAAGTTTGTTAGTTACTCATGGAATAGTCTAATTGATGGATGTAGCAATACCTTCACTTGGAGCGCCGATGATCTTCGGAGTATGGATTCGTATAAATCCTCGAGCTCGCAGAAATTCTTGGAACAACGAATCCACGCCGTCCTGAAGAATGAAGATACAATGGTTGATCTTGGCTCGTAGGTCGAGTACCCTATTGTTCAGTCTTGTATTAAGTGACACGAGTGGGCTGTTAACGTCCTCATTAGTCTCCGAAGGCAGTGCCCGTTCTGAGTCCGCTGGTTGTAAAGGTAGCGGCGTAGAAGCTTTAGAGACGAGGTAAATTTTCTTAGCTTGAATTTCGAAGTCTTGGACGGTTGTACTTTTGATCTGCTCTGTCGTTCTTTTTACAATTCCGTGTATAATACAGAGCGACTCTGCCGGAATATCTCCAGCAAATTTGACCATTTGCCTTGAGACGTTCTCTTTATCCTCAGCTATAACCACTTGAATCGATTGTAAACCTTGGCTCACGGTAAGAAAGGCTAGCTTTGTCGACTGAATGCGGGCATTCTCGATGGCACCCCGAAATATGCATAGCCGATCTTCCCATTCCTCAACCTTGGCGAGCTGTATCCATTCGCGATGGGAGCCAGGAGCCGTGGTCGAGGAATGTTCGCCATAATTGCTAGCAGCAAAGTCATTTGCTGCTTCTTCCCGCTGTCGGAGCTGGAGTTCTTTCTCGCGAAGTCTGGCTTGTTCTGCCTTTTTCTGGGCCTTTTCAGCTTCTTTCGCAGCCTTCTTTATGGCATTCTTCGATGGCTGCGTTGACGGTGGTTCAGCCATATCTACGCGACTAGAATATGATCAATTCGCAAAAAGGAGGTTACTCTGTGGTGGTATGGAAGAGGGAATTATTCTGGAGAATGAAGATGAGGTGGGGGAGCAAGAATTGGCAGGGTTCCCGAAAAGTGAGTCAAGGCCGCTGCGGAACGGGAAAACTAATTTGCCGAGAGCGCATGCTTCTGTTCAAAATGGTGCCAGCGTATTTCCTCCCTCTACTTCTTGCTGATTGCAGACAAAATTGTATCTATAAAGCTACTCCCCACCTGTTGCGGCAGAACTTTCTGAAAAGATTGAACAGGTGCCCGCCATTCTCGCGTCGGTTGGCTGGTAGAGCCGTGGTGGGTTCGGGTGGGAGCTTCCACCGCCGCTTTGCAGGTCGTGGATCATCGTCCTCCTCAGCACTTGTGTTGTGACTGCAATCGCCGCCTAAGGAGAAGTCCTTATTACCGCTATCTTTTTAGGCAGCCATCGTCAGGTCTCCTGCCTCTTGCCGCTGCTGATATTCTTGTGGCTCACCCTCCTGGTCTTGACTGCGAAGTGGAGTGCTTGTTGCGTAGATATCCAGCCCTTATTAGCCTCGGTATCACCGAGTAACGGCCATATTAACACCCTTTCTAGCTCAATACCTCAGCTGAGTACAGGCCAATTCAGCTTAATATTACTCCCTTTACCCCTTTATTTGCTACCTAGTTAGGTATATAGTCGGGGTTGATCCCTTTAGATTAAGAGAATCACAGCACCTTTACACCTTATTTTCAGGCAATACGTGATTGCTCTCTAGAGCCTGGCGACAAGAAATAATCCTGTAATCGACTCTCCTGCTTCTCACTATATCCACCCTATCCCTCAAATTCACCACCTCTATAGCGCTCCCCTCATACGAATTTTACGAAAGCTTCCGTAGCTTGATATTCTCATATCCAGTCTACTAGGGGGATCGGAATTTAAGAGAATGAATTATCGGAAAACCAAGTGCTTTCGCCTCTTGGCACAAAGCTGGATGGTGGGTACTACCCTTCCATTATTGTCTTGGCTTATATATAGGTGGTCTTGGTGAAACTGTCTCGGTTCCATGACTTTCGGTGCCAGCGACACTTGGCCTCAATCAATCTCAGCATGTGAGGATTGGGCTTGGCGGTGCTCGTTTTGTCGATTACTCGTCAATAGAACCGGCTGATGTGAAGTTTTGGCTGGCGCGCCGTGCATGAAGATAATCGAATTATCCCCTCTCCTGCTTTCCGTCTTGTTAGCTGGATTCGCCATTCATGTGATTGACATGTGGCAGCTGAACTGGCCGCTCTTGTAAACTCACTGAGATGTGTTTTATCTACTGATGGCACAAACTTGACTAGAGCCAGCTACTTAACGTCTGCTGGCACGTTCGGCGACACTTTTGCAACGAGTTCGCAGGAGCCGTCCCTTTAGGGCGAACGAATGCACTAGAACTGGAGATCAGCGCAGCCAAGGCGCCCCAAGAAGTATTGCTGACGATGGCCCTTACAGAACAGCGCTATCTACGATCTTGGGTAGCTGCATTGCGCCCGAGCTTGGCAGTCCGCACATCGGCATCTCACAAAACGGTTCTGTGCCTCCACGTGCATCCGTTTATGGGGTCCGGCGTGTCCCACTTGGGATTAAAGCGCAGGCGGGGAGGATTGAAACATATCGTGGTAAATAAAAGTGAGGGAGAGAGCAGGATACACACTCTAGAGAGATCAATAAGGATTCTGACCAGAGCTGGCTAGGTTGGAAAGAATGACGGCTGGGAGAGAGATGTGTCACGTGATCAATTTCTCAGATGCAGCCAGCATCACGTGCAGCAAATCAACCCCACGCCAAGCCGGCAGCTGTCGAGAAGGAATGGGCGCCCTTGCGCATCATCTGCAATGAGAAACAGCTCCGGGCACAGGCTATTGGCGGAGAACACGCGTGTGCGCGGGCCTCTTCGCGGGGGCGTGGGAGGAGTGAAAAAAGGTGCGTGGAGGTTTGTTATTGTTATTCGTACTGTACTATATTCTACCAATGCCTGTGTATATTGAGTTTGGGGGATACGGTATGGGTCCCGTGGGAAAGGGGACCCTGCTATGAGAGATTGAGGGAGAAGGGAGAGGGCCTCCCTCGTACGTGCGGCGGGTCGGTTAGTGATAGATACATAGGTGAGCCGACTGTGCCTGGGCTGAAGGGCTGCCAGGGGACAGAAAGGTCAGACAGGCTCGCACAGGTCTAGGTCGTCCGAGAGCAAACTGTTATCCTGAGTACAGTATCAGTCCGCCTCCTGTACGAGATTAGGGACAGCGACACAGCAACGGCGCCGAGAACAGCCAAGTGACCCGTCCTCTTATTCGCTAGGGACGCGGCGGGCAAGGAATGGGCGCAGATAAACAAACCCCGTCTGAAACATTTGCTGAGGCCTGGCGCGGCTGATACCGTGTATGTGAAAGTGACGAGAGTACTGTAATAGCAAGGGATAATAATATGAGAGGATGTTATCAGTGCCTCGTCTCTCCGTCACGCTCGGCCAGCAGTGAAACAGCCAGTGCGCGCTTGGCCCGCGACGGGGGATCGGATGGATCGCGATCTCGAACCGGCGGGTGAAAACGAAAGGGAAAAATTGAGAAGGGGCCCAAACCATCGGCCCCGCTGGAACCCTACCTGGTGTATGGAGAACGGGGTACGGACGGAGCCATAATAACAATAAGTGGTGCTGTAAGTAGCGTCGTACTGTAGCCGACTGGTTGCCTGAGAAGGAAGATTCTGCCAGAGGGGAATTGCGTGCCAATGGGGAGCGAATACATCTCCGGACCTACCGAGCCTGGCTACGGAATCCGATCGTGGAGGGCGGTTAGAGTACGGTATGTAGTGTCCTTTTGATTACGATCTGGTGCAGCGCGGTGGTGAGGTAAGGGCATGTAGCGTGCTGAATCCTACAGTATATGAAATGGCAGAAGAGCAATGGATGGGACCTGGGACAAGGCGGGCCTGGCGGATGGGGCGGGAGGAAAACACGACAAAGAAGCTCTCATGGGGGCAGACGTAATGGCAGAATTGAGATTGTCCCTGGTGGTCGCACACAATCAGCAAAGCAGAGAAACGCTCGATTTTGATTCCAAAGAGAAAAAAAAAAAAAAAAAAATTTGGATCGCATTTTTTCTCTCATGCACGTCGGTGGTTTTCCTGGCGCGACGCGATAAGTGATCTGCCGTGCGGTCCGTAGAGCGGCGGAAGGGGAACAGAGCAATGGGTGAAGCCGGGTGCCAGTTTGGTATGGTATCAATGATATCACGTGACTGTATAAATGCCTCATAGAAGCCGCAGCTGGCCAAATTGGAATGGCGGACGTGGGAGACGGCGCCTCTGACGTGGGTGTCAGATACGGAAGGGCCGATGTACCGTCTGTACAGTAGTTTGCGACGTGCTTCCGCACCATGCCAACCGACGTGAAAAAGTCAAGTCAGTCGGTCGTCGGGGAGGGAGCACGGCAGCGCGAGGAGTTGAGACTGCTGATGGTCGCCGCCGAGCGTAATCAGCCTTACTGTTGCGGGTGACGTCGCGAGGGAGAGGCTCTGACGAGGCGTGGTGTTTACGGAACGGTGCCACGCCCATTGGGGAGAGGGCCTGTCCCCATGTATCAGCAGCCAGAAGTGATGGCGTTGTCGGAATGGGCCCCAGGCACTGCACGACACGATAGGTCGCGATGGACGTCCTGGACCGCAAACCGCATGCACCAAAAGGGCAACAGTAAAATTGCGGGTGGAGCGGTGGAGAATCGGGGCGACGACGACCTTCGGCACCGATATTCCGTGCAGGAAGGGTCCTTACCGCGTCGGGCATGGCTCGGAGAGTGGGATCGATGGGCGTCTCTCTATCGAGATGTCTATCATGGTGCTATCCGCACTCCTGTGCGCTGCTGCGATATCCCACGACGGCCACAGCCAGCCCTTCACCTTCCCCGGCTGGGCTGTCTTATTATTATTGCTCGCTGATTGGCCAATGGCGATGTCACCTCGCGTGAGTTGCTTCGGGCGGAGATGCAGCACTATGACTAAGATTCGATTAGCATCATCTGCATCAGCAGCATCATCGCCAATTCTGCGGGATGGGCGTTCGACGGAAGCGTAATAAGAGATTACTACGATGACAGGCCTCCCTTCGTATCCACCCATCGTCAATACCGGCGACGACATTCTGGTGCACGACGGTCCTGGTGATGGATCCCGCAAGGCCACTAACCGCCAGCACATTTCTGGTATACGTCCTGGCCGGTGTGATGAGCAGACGGCTGCCGGCAAGCCGCTGTCATGCCCGTGTCATCTGGCATCATCGTTGGGAGTGTCGGTGGGTAGTATTTTACCCAGGACGTGATTCCATTCCAGCCTCATTGCCACCCCATCCTCAGCATCTTCCTTTTTCATTCTGCTCTGCTTCTCCCGACTGCCGCGTTCCAGCCGTTCTGCCCAGTCGCCCACGGCCACTGTACCTCCGCCGGGAATCTTAGGGTCCTGCTACTGGCACCAGCGAGAGGGGCTTCCCAGATCCGCTCGCTGGCCTGCTCTGTTTCGCGCACAAATAATTCCCGCATGCCAGCCCAGTCTGTGTGCAAAACAACCCTGGACGCACCCCCTTCACCCCCCCCGAGTGCCGTGCTGTCCGAGCATTCGCCGCCCTGCCTCAGGCTCCCAAGCACCCCGAACCGGTCTCCATCAAAACTTCACCTTCCAGCAATCCGGCAGAACCGAACTTCCCACACCGCCTTCTTCTCGCGGCTAGCCCGACCGTCCACCACTGCAATAGAAAAGAAGCTCCCCCCCTGCGCTCCTCGTCCGCCCGCTCTTCTCGTTTTCCTTTCTTTCTTCAATCCACTTCACCTTCCTCGCCCAGATCCTCGTCGTCGCCTCGCCCGCTCGTCTTGGTGATAGTGGTGGTTGCGTGCAGTCTTCTCTTCTTCCCTCCCTCTCCACTCTCCTCTCCTCGCCATCAACACCATGGCTCCGCTCAATGAGCTCGAGAACGGCAATGCCGAAAAGGAGATTGGCCGCGACCCGCTCACCCAGCAGGCCGTCGCCAACAACGACGACGAGGGTGAGTATGGCAATCTCGTCCGCTACATCTCGCAGTATCGCGATGGCCGCCGCGCCTCCACTATTGGCGGCGGCGGCGACGACGACATGCCCAAGAAGAAGCACTGGTGGTCGCGTCGCGCCAAGGGTTCCTCGGGTGACGGCTTCGAGACTCCCGACGACTGGTTGAACACCGACATGAAGCAAGGCCTCAAGCAGCACGATGTTGAACTGCGCCGCAAGAAGACCGGCTGGAACGAGTTGACCACCGAGAAGGAGAACATGTTCCTCAAGTTCCTCTCCTACTTCACCGGCCCCATCCTCTATGGTATGTATTGCGCCGCGCGTCGCGACGAGCCCCCATATCAATTGGCATCGTGGCTAACTGCTCATAGTCATGGAATTGGCTGTCCTTCTCGCTGCTGGTCTTCGTGACTGGATTGATTTTGGTGTCATCATCGGTATTTTGATGCTCAACGCGATCGTCGGTTGGTACCAGGAAAAACAAGCTGCCGATGTCGTCGCGTCTCTCAAGGGTGATATTGCGATGCGAAGCATTGTCGTTCGTGATGGTCAGGAACAGGAGATCAAGGCTAGAGAGTTGGTTCCCGGTGACATCGTGAGTCCCCCCCCCCCAATTGACGCGTCAATTGCTTCGTCGCGCCTGCCGGACGCATCGGAACATCAAAACTGACCTGCTCCAGATCGTCGTTGAGGATGGTCAGGTCGTCCCAGCTGATGCTCGCATCATCTGCGCGTACGACGATCCCAATGGCTATGAGACCTATGTCCGGGAACTCCAGGCGCAACTCCACGACTCCCCCGAAGAGCGGGGTGATGATGAAGACGGCCACGAGAAGCACGGCTCTGGATATGCGCTCCTTGCCATTGATCAATCTGCCATGACTGGTGAGTCGCTCGCCGTCGACAAGTATGTTACCGACGTGATCTACTACACTACTGGCTGCAAGCGCGGAAAGGCATACGCCATAGTCACTCACTCGGCTAAGATGTCCTTCGTCGGTCGCACCGCCTCGCTGGTTTCTGGCGCCAAGGACCAGGGCCACTTCAAGGCCATCATGAACTCCATTGGCACGTCCCTGCTGGTTCTCGTCGTTGGCTGGATCCTAATCGCCTGGATTGGCGCCTTCTTCCACCACATCAAAATTGCCACCCCCGAGGACAGCCAGAACACCCTGCTCCGATATGCCCTTGTCCTTCTTATCGTTGGTGTCCCGGTCGGTCTGCCTGTCGTGACAACCACCACCCTGGCGGTCGGTGCGGCCTACCTCGCTAAGGAGAAGGCCATTGTCCAGAAGCTCACTGCCATTGAATCTCTCGCTGGTGTCGACGTTCTCTGCTCTGACAAGACTGGCACGCTCACCGCCAACCAGCTGTCTATCCGTGAGCCATTTGTTGCCGAAGGTGTTGATGTCAACTGGATGATGGCTGTCGCTGCTCTCGCTTCTTCACACAATGTCAAGTCTCTCGACCCTATTGATAAGGTCACGATCCTCACCCTCAAGCGCTACCCCAAGGCCAAGGAGATCCTCAGCCAAGGCTGGAAGACCGAGAAGTTCACTCCTTTCGATCCCGTCTCCAAGCGTATCACTGCTATCGTTCTTAAGGATGGTGTCACCTATACCTGCGCCAAGGGTGCCCCTAAAGCCATTCTCAACCTTTCCAACTGCTCAAAGGAAGATTCCGACATGTACAAGGCCAAGACCACCGAATTCGCCCGACGTGGTTTCCGATCCCTTGGTGTCGCTGTCAAGGAAGGCGACAACGACTGGCAATTACTCGGTATGCTGCCCATGTTTGACCCCCCTCGTGAGGATACCGCCTCCACCATTGCCGAAGCCCAGGTTCTTGGTCTACAGGTTAAGATGCTTACTGGCGACGCCATTGCCATTGCCAAAGAGACTTGCAAGATGCTTGCCCTCGGTACCAAGGTCTACAACTCGGACAAGCTCATCCACGGTGGCCTCAGCGGCACCACCCAGCACGACCTCGTCGAGAAGGCCGATGGGTTTGCCGAAGTCTTCCCCGAGCACAAGTACCAGGTCGTTGAGATGCTGCAACAGCGTGGCCATCTCACTGCTATGACTGGAGACGGTGTCAACGATGCTCCCTCTCTGAAGAAGTCCGATTGCGGTATCGCTGTCGAGGGTGCCACCGAAGCCGCTCAGGCCGCTGCCGATATCGTTTTCCTCGCCCCCGGTCTCAGCACTATCGTCTCCGCCATCAAGATCGCTCGCCAAATCTTCCAGCGTATGAAGGCGTATATCCAGTACCGTATCGCTCTCTGCCTGCACTTGGAAATCTACCTGGTCACTTCTATTGTCATCATCAACGAGACCATCCAGGTTGACCTTATCGTCTTCCTTGCCCTGTTCGCTGATTTGGCAACTATTGCGGTCGCCTACGACAATGCACACTTCGAAGCCCGCCCTGTCGAGTGGCAGCTACCTAAAATCTGGATCATCTCCGTCATCCTCGGCATACTCCTCGCTCTCGGCACCTGGGTTGTCCGTGGCTCTATGTTCCTGCCCAACGGTGGTATTATTGAGAACTTCGGTAACATCCAGGGTATCCTCTTCCTCGAGGTCTCCCTTACTGAGAATTGGCTCATCTTCGTCACCCGCGGTGGCAACACATGGCCCTCATGGCAGCTCGTTGGCGCTATCTTCGGCGTCGATGTCCTTGCCACCCTTTTCTGCGTCTTCGGCTGGCTCTCTGGCGGCCTTGGCGAGCCCTCTGATCCCTCCGACCACAATAAGCTCTTACTCAGCGGCGACACCAGCATCGTCACTGTCATTGTCGTCTGGGCTTATTCCATCGGCGTTACCATCGTCATCGCCATCGTGTACTACCTGCTCAATAAGTGGTCGTGGCTCGACAACCTCGGCCGTGCCAAGCGCAGTCGTGCCGATACGCAGATGGAGAACATCCTCATGCACCTCTCCAAGGTTGCCGTTCAGCACGAGCAGGACGAGCACGGAGATCGCTGGCACCTGGCGCCGCGCGCCACTGAGGCCGAGGAAGACGACTAAGCACCCGTCGTTCCCTTGTGTGTCTAATGTTTTGTGTATGTGTTGGGAGGTTGAGCGTATCAGGGTGATGGCAATCAAACCAGAGCAGGAGAACTTGTGTTTCGCGTCCTATCGTTCCCTCCAATAAAAAAGCGTGGCGGTTTCCGAAGCCTCAAATCTTGTGTCTCGCAGGCTGCCCGACATACATCAGCACCGCGCCAGCAATCCATCTGCTCTTGTACACGTTGTCGGTACCTGGCCTCCCTGATATCAATGTTGTTTGTTAGACTGGGATCTGGTGTCAGGATAGATATACCACTGTACTTAATTTTCTTTGTTAATTCTTCCATCTTTTTGAACGTGTCCTTAGTACTCGTGTTTCATCTGACGGCGGTCTTCGTATCTCTTAATACTGATTATGTGACTATAAAATTAGCTTGAGCCAAGACCTTCTGTACTTATACGTACTTGAAACCCTCCCTCCTTATATAATAAACCCACCTCGCCCAGCCCCCAGCCCCCTGCCTCCCTGCCCCTCCGACGAGTACCCCTCCTCCCCCGCCATCCTTCCACGCTGCCGGCAACTTCTTAACCTCCGTACACAGCCCCCTTAATGGGTCCCCACTTCTAACCCTCCTGTTCCCTCCCGAGCGTCGCCCCTCGGCACCCGGATATGCATGCAGGGGGAATTCCTTAATGTTTAATTCTCGTCTGAAGACACGTCCGTGACGTCGCCACTGGCGTGACGGAGACAGAAAGGTGGCGGCTCCGCGGGAGGGGCCGGCTGTTCGGCGTGCATGAGGAGCGAGGGGGGGGAGGCGGGTATGCAGAGACGGGATGGATGGGTTTGTATGGGGTTCCTGAATGCATTTCGATAGGTAGGGATGTGTTGTATGGACAGCTGGGTAGATAAGGTATGGAATGTTGGAGTTGGCTTGGCGCTTGGGAATATGCGGTGAGAGACGCCTAAGGTGGGCATGGGAAGAGAGGGAAGGTGTGGGCGGGTATGGTATAACTCAATAAACCTCTTATTAAGGTATATATCAATTAGTAAGACTACTACGCCAACTTTAATCTATTAGATCCGAGCTATTCTATACCATCTAGTAATAGTGTAAAGGCGGTTAAATTATACTATAGCTAGAGAGCGTATAGTACCCCTTAGGTTTGCCCCTACGTTACCATGTTTATACTATACTGATACTCCACAGGCTATTACTACATATATAACCTTAGCATAGATCTCCCTAGTATTGTCTAGGCTATACAACTAGACAATAGCTATGATGGCACGGTAGGGTTATAGTACAAGTATAGCATGGAGGTATGTTGGGACATTTAGATGTGCATGTTGGATGAAAATCAAAATGGAGTATATTGCCTTCAATATTGGACTAGATGTAGCTAGCTAAAAGTTTGAGTGGAACAGAGAGGAGGGACAACGGAGTAAAGACATATAATGAAGATATAAATTAACAATGTATCAAGGAGCTCTCCTGTCAAGAGGAAAGTCAACTGCAAGTTCTATTAGCCGCCGCTTGGCGTTGCCCGCTCTCTACCACGTGGAGGTTGAACTTGTGTAAGAGAGCGCCGGCGTAGCATTTTTGCTCTACGCCGACCCCTTTCGGGAGTTGATTTTTTATTTTTGATTGGTGGTTTCGTTTGAAGGATTGGAGGGGGTTTTTTTTTTTTGGAAGGATTGGTGTTTTTTAAGGGTTGGTGGGTTTTCTTTGAAGAATTGGGGGTTTTTTTTGGGGGTTTTTTTGGGATGTTTTGAGGATTGATATGGTTTTTTTTGGGTTTTTTTGGTGGAGGTGCCTAGTGCATGTTTTTGTCTGCAAGGAAAGGCTTGTGATGACGCTGATTGAGTCCGACGCATATATTGGTCTGCAAAGCCGGACAGGCGAAATCAAGATTAATCTGGTACATGTTTACGTCTGAAACGACAGATTGGCGCGGGCGAAGCCCTGAGAGGTGATTTTATATTGTTCCGTGCATGTATTTGCAATGGACTGAGAACCGGTGCATGTTTGGGTCGGCAGCGACGGCTCATTTGCGGATGAAGCCCTGAGAGGATATAAATGATCCTCTGCGTTTGAGTTTTGCAGTGATGGATCATGGCGGGCGACGCCCTGAGGGGGTATGTGTGGTTTGTCCAATGCATGTTTAAGTGTTCAGCGACGGATCGAGTTAATATGTGGCTGTCCTTATCGATGATGAGACTGCAGCGACCAGTCGCCAAGTTGTATCCGGTGCATTATTTGACTTGATTTGCAACAACGGAGAGTAGCAATGCTGCCCTGAGGATGATGTGTTTGGTCTGATACATTTGCATTTGTAGCGGCGGACATGTTATGAATGCTCATGGCTGCAATGATACGCTGCTTGTGATCCACTCTAAGCCTAGGACTCTCATATTGATGTGATCATCACATGCAGCTTTCTTTGAAATGAGATCATTAAGCCTGGCAATAATATCGGCAAGGATATCTGCTGAAGTTGTGAAGCTTGAACGTTTGTATTCCTCTGGGATGAAGCCGCATTTGGTTTCGTCCCATAGGTGTCGTAGATTGTTATACTCGCGGCGATGATGGTATTCAATGCGCTTCAGGCCCCGAATCTCTTTTAGGAGCCGTGATTTGCCGTCGTTGTCGACAACGTCTGGAGCCCAGTGAACGGATTTTTTGGGCCGGGGATCAGAGATATGGAGGCCCTCAAGGGCGTTTGAGAGATCTTCGATTTGAGAGATCATTGTGAAAGTGTTCCCAATAAAGTGAAAGGTATGTTTGAGATTGAATATCCGTTGAACGAGTTGCAGAGTGATGAGAAAGAAGGGAGAAGAGAGTGGAAATGGAGGGAAGAGGGCGTGGATTTATGTATTACCAGAAACTAAAGGATTAAACTGCCAAAATAGAATAATCGATTGCGTCTTCTGATAAATAAGAAAATGAAAATTGCAAATTCGACTGAGTAAAATGAGGTTATGACTTTAACAACGTCCTTGAGTTTGAAGCTGCTGTAAATTATGTCCCATATTCTGTGAGGAGATATGCTACCTCTTAAAGCTTTGTAAATCTTATTGGCTACAGATACATCTGAAATATATTGCAACCGCTGTGCACGGCATTTGGGAAGAAGAGCGGCAATGAAGGCGATGCATTGAATAGAAATATAGTTAAATCAGCTTCAGAAAATGGAAATCCTACAATGGAAGCTCCCAGATGGCCTATGATTTAGTGTGACAGCTACGACTATGAGAATTATTGGTACCTTATGCTGTCTCGATGCTTGAAAAGCTAGTTAGATATAGGATCAATGATAGAGTTTGAAAAGTAGTGCCGAAAAGCCTAGCTATTCTATCGTCCGGTATGCTGTGCAATAAATGCTGACCAGGCGCATCAGAACTTGTCCCAACATGCCACATGACGATAATTTTGGTTCGGACTGACTGTGCGAGTCTATGACAGCCAAAATGAGAAATATAGTTTGCAAAATGCATTCACGACTGAAAGTTCAAGCTTGATGATGCCGACTTGGGGAAACCAACCAGAAGATCTCTTTTAAAGACGACGTAAAATGTAGCTCAGATTAGGAAACTGCATTTAGACGATCTTCTTTTCCTTCTATATTAGCCAGATACATCTCAAGGCATGGTCCCAAGACGTAGAATGTACGTCAAAGACCCAAAGCAGACCACAAGTTCAAAGAAGACACTAAGATGCCTAGACGCGTAGATGCGTGGGAAATTACCACTTAGCAATCCGGACAATTTACAAATTCTTTTCATATACAATCGTTTGCAAAATCGGCTTCCCCTCCCAGCGGTCAGCGAGATTTTACCTGCGCCACTCTTTGCGATCGCCTTCCTAAAATAAGTTAAGCTTCAAACAAGGGTGGGAACCTGTGGGCAATCAATTTGGAATATCCACAAGGGTCCTGTCAATAATTCTCCACGCTTTTTGTACCTAACATTCACAATATGTGAAGGAGGCTGATAATAGAGCTGGTCACGACCGCGACCAGCTCGTGTTATATGCTTGCTTGGCCAGCGTGGTGGCGGAAACGTGCATATAAGCGAGTCCGCGAATAAAGCTCTTCGTCAGCAACTTGCAGTTTGTCCACCATGCCCCAACCTCCTTTCCCGCGGCATGGAACGGTTGTATCGTCCAAAAGAATCCTTCGCCTACAAGCCCTTAAAAGCCACCAGGGATGGTCCTTCTATTCGCCTGCTCAGGCTTCAACCTGGCTCGAGACAGGCACCCGTCGTGTGCGATCTTACAGACGTCGCTCTCGTAGAAGAACTAGTATATGATGCCATATCATATACGTGGGGTATCCCGGGACGGGACATAACACAAGTACAGGTCGTTTGTAATAATGGCACCCTAATGATCGGCGAGAATCTCGAAGCCGCCCTAAGGCATTTACGTCGGGATAAGGAGGTCGTTGTGATCTGGGCCGATGCGATATGCATTAACCAGAAGGATAACGAAGAGAAGTCTCAACAAGTCCGGCTAATGCGACAGATCTATCAAAAGGCTACAGTGGTTCACATCTGGCTTGGCGCGGCTGGTTACTTTGGTCATCACACCCTGGCGGGAATGGCGACTCTCGCATTGTTGGCATGGGGCAGAGGCCAAGGCGACTTCCCAGTGAGGTATGGGAAAAGAGCGCCCTTGTTTGTGACAAAGCATAAAGATCGAATATTCTCATTTATTTATAGTTGGTGTCAAGCTCGTGGGCCTACCCCAAACGTCCTCCAGGTTCTGGACAACTATTGGTTTTCTCGAATATGGATCATCCAAGAGCTTGCCGTATCATCTAATGTTGTAGTACACAAGGGAGACGTAAGGATTTCCTGGCCCAACTTCCTCTACGGCGTTTCACTGTTTTCGGAAGCGAGTGAGTTGCAGCGGATTTATGGCCCACGGAGACTGCAGTTTCTTACTAGCCTTCAATCCTGC
Organism: Oidiodendron maius Zn; assembly: GCA_000827325.1. Lineage (NCBI taxonomy): Eukaryota > Fungi > Ascomycota > Leotiomycetes > Myxotrichaceae > Oidiodendron > Oidiodendron maius. Next base: position 300,479 of record KN832877.1, on the reverse strand, counting down.
AGGGCATCCTTCACTGAGGGGGGTCGCAAGCAGCTCTTCGATCTTGCACTGGAGCACCGCAATTGCGGGGCATCAGATCCACGAGACAAGATATTTGCCCTCTGTGGACTGGCATCTGACGACGGGCCTGAAGGATTGGATGTGAATATTGGTTATAGCACCACAGCGCAGGAAGTCTACAAGGCTTTTGCAACTGCTATCTTAAAAACCTCCTATTGCATGGATCTTTTAAGCGTTCCAAGATTGCCTGTCGGACAGAGACTACCTGGTCTGCCCTCGTGGGTCCCAGACTGGTCCGCAGCTAGCGCCTCGATCTCACTTCGACACCGATTTGCACAATACGGCTACTTGTTTGAACCAAATGCTTCAAAAGATACCGAAGCGACGTTTGCTCTATCCAATGACGGAGCGCGGCTGCAGTTAGAAGGCTTTGTAGTAGACGAAATAATAGAGGTTGCGTCCCTCCTCTCGGCGACATCGTCCTCTGTGGCTACTATGTCGAAAGCCTGGAGCGTCATCGATAGCGTCTGTAGAAGAGACAAGATCCTGTTGGAGTGGGAGAACCTGGCTATACACGAGCCAGAAGGATTGTATCCTACTGGCGAAAAATTATTCGAAGCATACGTGCAAGTTCTTCTGGCCTCGTCCCCGTTTCAACAGGTCTACAAAGACGACTATATTAAATTTCACAGCCTGAGTCACATATATGCATGGCTTCTGAAGCGCTACGAGGTAGATCCAAAAGACTCGTTTGCGAAACTTCGAAAGGGGTACATTGGCGCTATGGTTTATCTGACCTCTTCCTTAAATAAACGACTTGTTGATAAACGCGAAGTAAGCAAATTCATAGGGAGAATGGAGCATTTGATCGAAGGCAGACGACTTGTCAAGACAAAAGCAGGATACCTTGGACTCGGTCCGGAAGAGGCACGGCCAGGAGATGTTATTGCGCTAGTTAAGGGTGCGAAGGTACCTTTGGTTCTTAGATCTTCATCTTCAAGTCTATGCTGGGAGTTAGTGGGCGATGCATACGTGCATGGGATGATGCAGGGCGAGTTATTTAACGCAGATCTGTGTAAGGCCTTACGGATTGAGTAGAGGCAGGAATGTGAAGAATACTATAGACCTGTGACATTCGTTCCCAAGTACGTTCAGACTTGCGTGAAGTATGGTCAGATAATGATCGAATCCCATTGAACGGGAAGCCATTTTCGCAAGCGACTGTACTATTATAAAGCATTATCTTAAGATTGGAATGTTATTTTCTTCAAGCCTATTATTTTCTTGTTCATTGTCTAGAGTCCCAATTTTTGTTGTTCGAGGGCTAGAACTAGATGTCATTGGCTGGTTCTCGACTATTAGTGTTGATGGAATATAAGGCAAAGGGGAAGGCATTTTTGCAAACGACTGTACTGGTAACCGACGGGAAAGGGCTGTAGGGCACCACACACTGTATTTATAGTTTTGTGAGAAGGTTAGAGGATCGACCAACTTGGGTTGAGGTAGTTTAGGAGGCATCGCTTAACAATGCGCCTGTCCGGATGCGGGTACACGGATCTGCGTGGTCGAAGCCTTTGATTTGCTTGGCATCAATCTGCATAACCTCGCAAAGGACCAGCCACTCCTTAGCAACTAGACTCTTTGCCCACTTTCTTTGCGCGTCGGCTTATAATAACTCCACATGGAAACAATGACCGTCCTGCCCCACTGTATCTGGTGGAGATGGCCATTGATAGAAGCCAAGGTTCCATACAGGCAAGACGCTCGTGGGCTTTTTCCAGAAATGATCGCCCACGATGACTGTTACATGAATCAAGCGTCTCCCGACCGGTGCCAAATATCCCGAAGATGTAAGAGCCGAAGATTTTGTGGAGGGCCATGCGGGGACGCGGCTTTTGATGGTTTCGATGGTCGTGACTTAAAACCATCGAGGGAATCCCAAGACTCCTCACCAAGCCCACTCTTTCTATGTAAAGTTGCACCATCTCAAGGGAAATTTCAGGTGCTGATTTCTCTTATATTTAGCAACTTCACGAAGCAGTCATGACGTCAAGACTTGGAGCCAGCTTTCTCCAAGGTCACCTGCTAGTTGCGGCCATCACCTCAGTATGCTCATCAGGGTTTCTTGTTTTTGGTTATGATCAAGGCGTTATGAGTGGGGTTGTAATCTCCGATTTTTGGCTTTCTTCAATGGGCCATCCAAGTACCCTTATGATTGGCACAATCACAGCATTATACGATGTTGGCGCGGTCTTTGGTGCTATTGCGGCGGCCTTCACCGCTGACCGATTGGGCAGGAAACATACTCTCTTCCTTGGCGCAGCGATAGTGATTGTTGGTGCCATTATAATGGGATCGGCTTTTGAGAGAATTCAATTCATGTTTGCTCGCGTCATTACGGGTATAGGTATCGGATACATCACCTCAGTCACACCTGTTTACCAGAGCGAGATTTCTGCTGCAGCACAGAGAGGATGGCAAGTCTGTTGTCAACTCACAACCATGTTGTTTGGCCTCATGCTGGCGTACTGGATTAACTATGGTGTCTACCCTCGAAAGAGCGACTTCCAGTGGCGATTCCCCATCCTCTTTCAAGCGATATTTGCTGTACATATCATAGCCGTCACCACTTGGCTACCTGATACACCACGATGGTTGATACAGCATGATCACAACGAAGAGAGAGGCCTAGTTGTTCTGGCAAGATTGAGAGGGCTCGATCCTCATAGCGAAATTGTCCAAAAGGAGAAGGACGATATCGTTGAGGCCATCCGGATAGAGTCGAAGGAAGGAGGGATATGGGGAGATCTGTTTCGAGACAATGGCATTGCGGCAAATAAAAGATTTTATTTGGCGTTGGGTATTCAATTTATGCAACAGATGTCTGGTAAGCTTCCCGCCCTTTGGAGTGAGTGGCCTGACAGCAAAATTCCAGGTATCAATATTGTGACATATTATGCTCCCACCCTATTCCAAGAAAGCCTAGGGATGAGCCAAGAGCGCTCTCTGTTTCTAGGATGCTTTCTCCAATTATTTTATATACTCGCTTCATTCTTGACGGTTTGCTTTTCATGTCTGAATCTATGTTGTCATTTCTCACGCATTCTTAGTGGTGGACAATTGATCGAGTGGGACGACGACAACTATTCATATTAAATGCCCTTGGCATGTGTCTCGTACTTATTGCGGAAGCAATCTGTGTGGCCATTAACACGCCATCTTCAAGCATTGCTGCTGTTGTGTTTGTATTTGCTTTCGAAGCCTGCTTTACTTGGGGTTGGTGTCCTATTCCTTCTATCACTCCTCCTACCAAAGAGCGAACTCTAACGTACGATCTCAGGCTGGATGGCAACCGTCTGGATCTATCCGCCTGAAATTCTCCCATTAAAAATTCGAGCGAAAGGCGCTTCTCTAGCTGCTGCTGCTGACTTTCTCGGCAACTTTCTAGTTGTTGAAATTACGCCGCCCGCGCTGAAATATATTGGATATAAGACTTACATTATCTTTGCAGTGCTTAACATTGTCAATGCGGTTTTGGTCTGGTGTTTCTATCCTGAGACAGCTGGGCAGACCCTAGAAAGCGTCGATCGGCTATTTGTTGCTGAGTGCCAAGAAGAGACGCCATTCACGGACGCGGCTTCACTTTTTAGGAAGACACAATGGAGAGTGGTGAGAAAGGCGAGATGGATGGCTAAGACTGAGGCATTTGAGCGGCGAAGCACAGCCAGGTTGGATGTTGCGGCTCACAAGGATGATACACCCCAGCAGCTGCGTGTCGATGCTGCGGAGTGTGAATTGTGAGAGAACAGAGTTAAGCCTCTTGTGACTATCTATAATTCTTGCCTGTCTGGAATATGGGAAATCGAGAATAATTTGCTCGATTACCCTATTGATGTTGCTAAGCGATAGGAATAATCATAACTTGCAACCCTAAAGTGTGAACTCAGGCTGCGGGATGAATTTTAGTTATCTAATCCATGACTAGTCATAGTTGGCTTACGGATAATCCGTCGTAAGGAGACTTCGCCTCTGCGGGCATCTATCGTCGCGAAGACTCAAGCTGACAGGATGGCGAATACAACCTAGCTGCTCATGACGGCTCAGTCATCTAATTGGTCTAGATTCTTCATATTTCTTCTGATTGACTTTTCTCATAGGACTATCAGTACTGAGATGCTCGCATCAGGAACTGAAGAAGGGAAGGCGGTAAGTAATTCAGGTTCTCGTAGCACACTGATAATCCAACCATATCAGTCCACGCTGCGACCACATATGCAGGATATCGCACATTATGCTGGTCTACCTGACGTACCCATGAAACAATATGCTGCGGTCAAGCCAATTATGACTACTTTTCTTGTCACTTATCCACATCCTCAAAAAGGTAGGCAGTAGAAACATTGCGCGTGAATTTCCCGGAAGTGGAACACTCTCTACGCCAGGCCTCCAAAGGCAACTAATCAGATACCAAGATATATTGTAATTTCCGTGAAGTCTCTGATCCTTTGCAGAACGTTACTGACCTTAGTCGGATATCAAGGCAAGCGTGTGTAACGTCACTATATCTAATATCAAAGTGAGACAGTACATCCGGATGCAATATGTAAATCCACCCAATCGGTGTATCTCGTGTGTACAACGACAAATAAAATTGACTGCGGACATGTTCCGGTATAGGTACATGAAGCATCGTTATGCAACCCAGCGTACTCGGGCGGGACTATCCGCAATATAATTCGAGGAGAGGGGGCATGGAAGACAGAGGTTATCGCGGTTTGCTTTCACAGATAACTTCCAAGATCATTGAGAGTGAGAGCTGTTTGCGCTATTATTACATTCGACTGTTTTCTCATGAGGGAAAGTTTCCTGAAATGCTCCTCCGACTGAGAGACCGCAGTTACCAGGAAGAATCGACGGCGCTGTCCACAGTCCAAGAATTTCTCCGAACTTCGCGGAATGCGGAGTTGTCTTCGAGAACAATCTCACTCTCTATGCCAACTATGTCTATAACGGACCGGTCGAAGGGGCATGGAAAGATAGCTTCGGTTCTGCGTTAATGACTTTGGAGGGCTGTTATGAACTTTGTGGCAAAGGCCCAGATTATTATTCCTGGCCCGACAGCTCTGCGACAATCCTCACTTGGGTCCTGCCCGTTATTGGATTAATAGTGCTCGCTCCGTACGAAAGCAATGCCAAAAGAAAAACACTATTTCTGATGTGTAGATATATCGGCTCACCACTTGCTTCTCTGTCCTATATTTTATGGAATATAAAAGTCACAGGAAAATGTGGGTTGATTGTCGACATGGCGACGGGATTCGAAGACGTGCCGGATCGAGACACGGCATTTGGGAGAATACGAGATTCTCTGTAAGCCACTTCTAAATCCAACTAGCTGTATTTCACTAATGTATGCATTAGGTATTTGCTTGGAGTAATGAATCAATATAATCTGCGACCTGGCATACCGCAAGTAGAGGCAGAGAGGCTATTGAGAATTGCTCTATTTAACGATACCTTAAAACTCGCTCTGAACGAAAACCCCACAAAGACACTTCAAATGAGAAGACGAAAACTTGCTGACCGATTGCGAAGAGGACGCAAGCAAGGGGCGGTTCCTGTATTTCTGACATCAATTTGGTTCATGTTCGCCATGGCTCTTTCAATCGACGCAGCATTCGGAAACATTGGATCTAATGCCACTGCACATAACCTTGCAATGGGATTGATGCTAGCCTGGTTCCCAGCAATCATTCTTTGTGGCATTGTTGATATCAGTCCAGGCGCTAGTGACGAAGTTCGCCTCAAGCTCAATCATCTACTTGAGATTGTTAAAACGGCTCTCCTTGATGAAAATCTGTCCCAGGCTTACATCGAACAATCCCATCTGGAAACAGGTGGCCTTGCATGGACTGCTATCCTTCAAGAGCACAGTTTTCTGGGCGACTCAGGATTTTTCACTGGATTTGCCGGCCAAGGAAGAGTCAGATGGCACCGAGGGGTTGCCCACTCTGTGCTTACTGACATCGAAGATGCCTATGTTGCCGAAAAGGGTCGAGGATGGCTTGGTAGCAGTCAAGAAGAGACAAGGCATGCTATAAATACCGTTATGTTTGGGCCGCGTCACCGAGATAATCTGCAAGGACGTAAGCATTTTGACCCTCGCGAGTTGATTGCAGTCTGTTTGGCGCTGGCTATTGTGACTGGGTCCATCGTAGGGTCATTTATTATATCATACTTCACACCTACCATTGGGTTTGGCTGCCGTTCTGCCGGATATATCATCTTTGCCATTATTGATTTCAGTATCGCGCTTTTTGAAGGCCTAGCTTGGTGGCTGCTGAGAGAGCCACTCTCAGAGCCCCAGTGCCGGTCATATAGCAAAATACCAGTCTTCCCTCGGTCATGCGAGAAACTATCTATCACTCTAATGCTTCTTTTACCTGCCCAGCGAATAATCAGAAGTACCAGGGAACTACTCTATAATGACCCCCGTCACTTACTCGAGATCTGTGTTCTCATCCCAATGGAGGTCACTAACACCTGCTGGCTTGTGTATATTGTTGTCGCCCAAACCTTCGGCATATACAATACGTGCTACTGTCAGGCATCCACGTGGGCTGGAAAAGGTGGATATATCAACTTCGAGAATTCTACATACTATGAACGTCATGGGATGAGAATGTACTGGGCTGTTGGAACAGCGATATCATGCAACGTCATGGCATTCACAATAGCATATGTTTTGAAAGAGTGGTGTGTGCAAAGCCATCTTAATACTCATAATTACGAAGCTGCGTCCCAGGGTCTACGAAAAACTAGGAGATTTAGGAAGTATACGCAGTTCTTGGGCATGCCCAAAGAAGCCACAAAGAGGTTCCTGAAAATAATTTGGGCAGAAATAGGAGCACCAAATCATCTTGTGGGAAGAAAAGGCCTGGTTTGGACAGAGACAGTGAACAGAGAGACTTGCAAGAAAGCTCATGCTCCAGGAGAAGCACAGTCAAATAGTGCAATCCGCAATCCTGGGGAAGGTAGCTTTAGCAAGGATGTTGGGACCGTTGAGATTTCCTCACACATAACGAGAGAAATAAGCAGATAAGGCTCATGAATGAACTTGAGAGGCAACTTTCCTAAACGTCTACAACCCGCGTAAGGAATCAGTTATTTAAAGATTCGGAAATGTCGACTGCTTATGGCTACTTCTTCCACGAACTCCCACCGTAAGATAGGACCCACTTATCCATGTATTTTTTGGGGCAATATATTCGAACTAGGTGCCTTACACCTAGATTCAAGATCATCTGAATAATCTCGTATATAGATGCCATAGAGGTCAACAACCCAATATCAGTATTTTACGAAATTATATTCAGTATGCACCTGCCAATTTTTGGGCATAACATAGAGAAATAAATGTCTGGAGTATCTTCATAAATTTGGAACACAATAGTTAAAGATCTTGCAAATAAACCTCTTAAAATAGTGCATTATCTAAACCTCCCAGTTGAGATATCACTTCAGTCTAGAATTTCAAGGTATCGGAGATGTCGCATATTCTCACGGAGGAGCCTACACAACTTGTAGCTCTCTTGCCGTCGACGATTCATAGGTCGTTGTTTGTTATCTCATCAGGATTCACCTTGTAGACACGAAAGGTGTAGGCCCAGAGTCATATGTGAGGCTTTAACACTGTAGGAGTCCCCTCGAAAGCCTCATGCTGATAAGAATCTGGAATTCGTCCATAGAGCTGCTAAAAGCAATGCCGCAAACGCTGATAGCGGCAATTGATAATTTGTTGGGAAAGACGGCGGCTGAGGGGCCACCAACTACCGTCTTTATGAGCATGATATGTTTGAAGTCATAAACAGGACATTGATAAAAAATATAACCCACAATTCATTGCACTGCCTTAAAGAGATTTGTACGTTGAGGGTTTCATAGAGTCGAGCAATTTTCACCGTTGAGTACTGCCGTCCATAATTTTAATGCTTCCTCACACGGAAGTGGTTCTGAAAATCAGGTTGAAAATCCAGGCCAATCTGCATGAGAATGTTAGTATCAAGTACGTATGAGAAATTATCCATTCTGAAGCACTTACAAAACCTTGTTCGCTTATCATTCCTTTTACTGACTGCAACCTCATCGCCAACTGCCAGAGTCTTTCCCTGGGACTTCACACTTGCAAACCCGTACCTTCCAAATACTGGACTATACTTACAGCCTTGATCCACTCTTCTATCTTTTGACAATAACTTTAGCATCATTCCATCCTTCCCTGTACCGAATTTTCCAGTGCTGTAATCAATATTCAGGGATATACATCTCCCACAATTACCAGTCAAAACAATTTTTGCATCCTCTCCAAAGATCAACTCACCCCAAAAGTCCTCATCATAGGGAGATAAAGAATTTTTGAGGACAATATTAGCGCGAAATTTTGTGATATCAACCTCGACATCGTCCGGTAGCCGAGTCGTCACTTCGGCCGCAGACTCCTCAGTGATAACAAGGAATGGCGCCACATCGTTAAAGGCAATGACCCAATCTTCTGGGACAAGGGCAGATCCGATTAAAGGTATCTGTCTAAGAATTCTTGCTATAGATGAACTTGGCTTCGAAGAGACGTTTGAAGCTTTCCCTGGAAGATTTCCTAGAACCTGCCGTGGATTCCCCCCCCAGTATGCCAAAACGACTTTGAATCCGAAGATGTCCGAAAACCATTGGTTATAGTGCTGGCCGAGATCATATGCAATAGTTGGACTAAAGTGCATGTTTATTGCAACCTTATCCAACTGCTGGAGATTTGACGGTTCCAGAGGAATATCCAGATGCTTTGCATTATCACTGGTCCCTCCAGGAGGCTGGTAACTGACTGTAAGAGTATCTCCCTGGATAGAAGTGTGGAAGAGACACACTGCTGGGTACTTCGTTACAGCAATGTGCTGAAATTCAGGGGGTGTCTTCTCAAGATCTCTCAGAAGAACAAATTTCCGGTCGTGACCAAAGCCCTCTCTCGTTAAGGTAGCGGCGGAAATCTGACAACCTCGAAGGGCTTTGATGGGATACACCCAAAGCTTTCAATAAGAGTTAATAATTGGACAGCTTTCACCGAAAATTATTTACTAACCTGTGAAATTTCCATAGTGGCTGCCTCATTCTTGTCGTTGGTGAATTAGTCTAAACGTAACGCTGCAATATGTTCCTGAAACATCTGACTTACCTTTGTACATTTTCGATGAGATCCATTGTGATTCTCTATTGACACTGATTCTCGTTTCGCTAGATGCGACTGCGCTTTTGTAGCTTGTGAGGCTATCAAAGAAGTCTTGCTCAGGTACCATGTGACGAGCGTGATGGCAGCAAGGCTCACAAAGCTGACCGCAAGCAGTCTAGGATTTGCGAAAGAAGATACAGGAGAAATGCCCTGTAGTAACTGTCTTGCCATCTTGGCCACATCTTGGCCTCGTGCCTCAAAGTAACCTCTACAGCTCATCTTACTTTGAATGCCCGCGGCCTGTTAGTAGGTCAGGAACGCTTGGTTATATTCTCTAGGTGTTGGTGCCTGTCTCGTGAATGGTCTGGCTCAGAGATTCGAGTGGGCCGGGTATAAATACCAATCTGGAATATCTTATTCACTGGGACAGAGCCAGTGATTTGAGATAGGACATATACTCCATTGTCTTGTCAATAACCCCACCTTCGGTATCCTTAGTCTGGTCTACGCATTTTATTAGTCAGCGGAAAAGAAGAATCTCTCTCCAAATAAGTGAACAGGCCAAGATTAGGATTGGTGGCTGACTATATAGGCGAGGGCAGGGCGAGATCTAACAAAATTAAGAGTTAATATTTTGTTATGAGGTGGTAGTACTGAAAATCGCTGGCTAGTCAACTAGTCGTAACGGCTCTTTCAAGAGGGACGTTAAATACTATTTAACAATTCTCTCTGGTTGCTATGGAGTTCAGCACACGAGAATTTAAACAACTTCTCTATTCTCTTATCCAACTCACTGGATAACCGAAGCTCAGTCTTCACACTTGCATCTCGGACATCCCCTGCCTCTCCCTACCTTTCAACATGATCCTTCCCCCAGTCCACCAAAACGTTGTGATACCCGCAACTCCGCATAGAAGCCCCAAAGACCATCCCATGGTGGACCATCCGGAGCTCTGGACGACGTATCCAGCCCATAGTGGCCCTATCAAGGACCCGAGAGCATATGCTGTATTGAACAAGCCGTAACCTTGTGCTGCAGCGGTCCTCTTTCCGAAACTCCCGGGCCGTCTCTTCTCCTCTAACACCAGGATGTGATCGATCTCGGCCATTAACGGCGTCATGGCCATCGCTACACAGAGGCCGAGGCACACCAATAAGAAACACAGTAAGACTTTCTGTGGTAGAGTATTGCGTGCCACGAATCGAAGACACACCCAGAAAGGCACAGACCCAAGAAAACCAGTGGTGGTGAGAGCGCGAGAGCCGAATTTGTCGGACAGGAATCCGATAAGGGGTGAGAGTAGAGATGGAATAACGAGGCAGACAAATATAAGTCCAGCACCCTGGGAGTTCCAAAAGAATGTGTTTTTCACGAACAGCGGTAGGTCAGAGTCGAACGCGGCCAATGATACAGCAGCGACGAAGCAACCGAACAGCGAGACGAGCAGGCGAGGCATAAGCAAGAGTCGTAGTATTGGAGGTAGTCGACTGAGAGACCTTGTTGATTGGGATTTCACTTCTGGCTCGATTGTTAATCCTACTGCGTTTGGTTCCAACAGTGCCTGGATGGGTTGTATGTCGCCATGTGAGCGGCCTGGGGTTGAAGGGGCCTCTATTTTTGGCTCCACAGCATGAGTATTCTGTGACACTATGAGAGGCGATATGGTCCATTGCGCTGCAACGGACTTTTCGACCATCAATAGCCGCAAGATAATATCAAGACCTATAAGAACGAATCCCATGGCAAATACAGCATAATACCCACCTCTGGCGTATACTACACCGCCTAAAAGCGGACCTGCCAGAGATCCAACGCTGAATGCTGCAGCGGTATATCCCATTGCTTGGCCAATTTTGTCGTTCTCGACAGTGTCGGACAAGAGAGCAAGGCCGACAGTCCATACAACAGACGCGGATATCCCTTGTAAGAACCTTCCAACTAGTAATAGGGCTAGTGATTTACCTGCACATAAAATTGCAGTCGAGCCACCCAAGGCAGCGAGACCGGCCAAGAGAGGAGTCCGACGAGATGTAGTTTTGTCAGCAAATATACCCGCAATTACTATGGCAGAATGTCAGTGACTGATGCTAATTTTGATTGAAATGAAATGGGGAGTACTTGATCCCACAGCTAAGGCAGCTCCATATAAACTTAGGAAGATAGAAGTCCATTTTTGGACATCTTGTTCATGCACATGTGCCCTAACAGTTAGGGCAAATGGGAGGACGGGCACTACAACCGAGTAGAGGAAGATATCCTATATTATTTTGAGTCCTGCATCGAGAATGACGGTGTGTGGGCACGTTATACGAACAGTAAACACGGCTATGACTATGGTAGCTATAATGAATGAGTTGGAAGCTCGCAATTTGAGAAGAGGTGGCGGATCGGCATCATCTATACGAGTGCCATAGATGAAGGTATATAGTCCTGCCCTGGAAACCATGGTCTCAGGAAGATCTAAAAAGATACATAGATCTAGTTTTGGCGAGTTGGCGTGTGAGGTAAATATAAAGTCTTCTCCACGGATATGAGTTCTTGCTCCTGGGTCAACAGACAGAAGTGGGGGCTTGTTCACAACCAACGTTATACGTAGCAGCTGACAGAAGCAGATTTATAACAACAATGCCTACATAAATAATTGAATTTCAGAAATTTGAATCTACATATAAGTGCACATGCAAGGTCCAGGAGAAGGTGGCAGGTAGACTTAACTACAGTAACATCTTAGTCATCATTATCAGCCTCACCAGGCGAGGCTTAAGATCGACATACGCTTGCTGAAGCGTCCCATCGACAACCTGCCGAAGATCAAAACTTCTCTCTCTTTGGTCGTCTAACGGAACACCATTCACCGAAGATTTACATCGCACCGTGACTGCCACATCTGGTGGCTGCAGCATTCTTCCGGAAGAGGAGAAGCTTGCAAGATCAATAGAATAATGCGAAGCGCACGCCCACTTGACACGCGCTACCAGTCATAGGAGGGTTTAAAGTAGCACAACTGGGTTTAGAAGGAGCTGGAGGTGCATGGCCTGGCCGAGCAGGGACTTTCAGCTAGAAATATTCACGATCTTGGACAACGGACTGTCGCAATGCGTCTCTCGTCGCTCGAATTGTCAGCCATTTGGCTAGCATGTAGTGCTCTGGTATCGTCAGCAGGATCAAAGGCCAAAGCTGATGATCATCACATAAAGAAGGCTTGTCCAGATTATAAACAATACTCCACATTCAGGCAGTACGTGTTCTGTGGCAAGACGAGTTGCTCTAGCTAACCCTCATAGCCGACCATTCTCAGATGGCCCACTCCAACTTCCATTCCAACGACCTTCAACCCTGTGCCGCACCTTCTCCTCTCCTCTAGTGGAGAAAGTTATTGACGAAGTGACTGGGAAGATGGTTGACAAGGACCTAGCGCGATTGTTTGAAAATGCGTTTCCAAACACTCTTGACACGACAGTCCGATGGCACGATGACGGAACCATTAAGCACACAGAATTAAAGGTCCGCACCAATGCTAGAGATACTGGAAAATGGGAAGGAGCGCAATCTTTTGTCGTTACAGGAGATATAAATGCGGAATGGCTTCGTGATTCCACGAACCAACTCCTGCAATACCAACCACTGGTCAAGTCAGATCTAACGATACAGACTCTCATCCTTGGCGCCATCAACACTCAAGCTGAGTATGTGATTTCTGCCCCTTATTGCAATGCCTTTCAACCGCCTCCCAATTCGAAACTTCCCGCTACTCAAAATGGACAAGACGATACAGTACACCCGATCTATGAGCCGTCTTTTGTTTTTGAATGCAAATATGAGCTGGATTCTCTAGCTGCCTTCCTCTCATTGGGAAATACCTTTTACAATTACAGCAAATCGCTAGATTTTCTTACTCCACGTTGGTATTTAGCTCTTGATACTCTCCTTACGGTACTAGATCAACAGTCTAAGTCAACATTTGATCCTGTGACAGGTCGTTTTGAGAAGAACAGATACACCTTCTCAAGACAGACAACCCAGGGTACCGAAACTCTGCCGCTTTCTGGGATTGGAAATCCACTTAACTACGGCACTGGACTAATCCGCAGCGCATTCCGGCCCTCTGACGATGCTACTATATTCGGCTTTTTGATCCCCGCTAATGCAATGATGGCCGTGGAGTTGAAGCGAACGTCTGAGATCTTATTCAAAGCAAAGAAAGATCGTCTGGCAAAAGACGTCGAAGAGAGAGCCCGAATTATCAAGGAGGGCATTTGGGAGCATGGAGTCGTTGAGCATAAACGTTTCGGAAAGGTATTTGCTTACGAAGTTGATGGATACGGAGGCCATATATTGATGGATGATGCGAATGTTCCATCTCTTCTAGCTCTGCCCACCATGGGATTTGTGGAGAATTCTGATCCGGTGTATATCAATACAAGGAAGATGATATTGAGCAAGGCGGGTAACCCATATTATTTAGAGGGAAAGGCATTTCATGGGATCGGGGGTAAATATCTCAGTTCTGGCTTCTGACCTGCTGCTGATGAAGATGCATAGGACCTCACATTGGTCCAGAATACGCTTGGCCAATGTCCCTTCTTGTGCAAGCCATGACCTCCGATAACGATACCGAGATCTTGGAATGTATAGACCTTGTGCTACAAGCATCCCCACGAGGTCTAGTCCACGAGTCTATCAACGTGAGCGCGATTAACAGTTATACGAGAAGTTGGTTTGCTTGTAAGTCCTTGCTTGGCTTTAATTGCTTCCCTCGTCTTTTTTTCTGACAATTTTTGCATGAATGTGTCTGGCAGCCCATCTAATAACGCTTAACAGGGGCGAATAGTGTTTTTGCGCAATTGATATTAGACCTGGCTAAAAGGAAGCCACATTTGATATTTGGAGAGGGCGCGGAGCCATATGTTATTGAATGATTATATATATTTATTTTGGATCTTGCCTGGAGTACATAAATGATTTTGCTCCAGTGTACAAGTACAATAAGCTGCAACTATACAAGGAAGCATTCCTTCATATCCTTTGTAGACTTCTTGTTAGATGCTCGTACTTGGATGGAGTAGCTTTGTCATGGATTATTTATTATCTCTTATATCGCGCCGCGATCTCATTTCTTCCCAAAGAAACTCATGATACTGCCTTGCCCCTTTTTTTCGGGCACTTTCTTTCCCTTCGGGCCTGACGTAGAGCTCAGCGGAGGCCTGGCTTTCATTGGGGGAGGTGCGGGTTCATCCTCTGAGAATGATTCCCATGCAGGTTCTTCGATCGTGACTAGTCGCACAGTTAGCATCTCTAATATGAAGACAAGCTTCAAGCTATAAGATCTCATCCCAAAAATGGCAAATTCAATAGGTAGTAACTTACCTAGATAGCCTTCATCATCTTTAACGGTCTTTTTTCGCATTACCCGCCTTTTTCCTCTTCTTCGTCCCCCACTCACAGTTGTTACAGGTTCAGGTTCTTCCTTCGGTTTTTCATTCTCGAGGATCGTCTCTTCCTCTTCTTCAAGTTCGAGTTCGGGTTCGGGTTCGGGAGCTGGATGGCTCTCCTCGTCGTCGTCCTCCTCCATCATCGCTCGCAACTTCGCCTCTCTTTCCTTCCTAGACTTTCGATCCCCAGCACTCTCTTCCCTCTGTACTGGAGGCACATATGTCTCTTCTTCATCTTCATCAAAGTGGACGGCATCCGTCATTACTTCATCCTCTGCACCAACTGAGGATTCGGTTCCCTCACTCTTTAACTTAGGCTTGGCTTTCGCAAAGGCCTTGAATATACTACTAGATTCCTTCTTTAAAGTTGGGGCGTTTCCCACAGGAGTGCTTTCCTTGCTAGATGGTTCGCTGGTATCTGCTGGTTTCGCCTTGTCCTTCCCCTTGCCGAAGAAGTCTTTTGCAACTGCACCTTGTTGTTTCGCTTCTTGTTTAACCGAGATAGTAGAGGGTGGTTTCGTCGTATCTTTTGCTGATTCCGTAGGTTTGGGCTTAGCAGCAGCTGACGACTTGATAGGAGCAGAGACAGGAGGTGGGCGACGATTGGGACGACGCTTTACCTGGGGATTGATAATTGTGCCATATTTAGGATAATATTCGAGAGGATCTTCAGATGCGCTCAACGATTGAACTTCGCGTGTGCAGTCTGAGAGGAGTTGAAGGTCCTAAGTTATTCGTACCATGTCAGAGGCATTTTGGGTACTGGGGAGCCAGATTAAGCTTGCCTTCAATGGGTGAGGTCCAATGCTGTAGACATGTATGGAACTGATATGTTCATATTCAG
This sequence comes from Oidiodendron maius Zn, assembly GCA_000827325.1. Taxonomy (NCBI): domain Eukaryota; kingdom Fungi; phylum Ascomycota; class Leotiomycetes; family Myxotrichaceae; genus Oidiodendron; species Oidiodendron maius. The sequence goes on along the minus strand of KN832877.1, from coordinate 284,985 downwards.
ACTTTAGACCTGGAGATTGCCCTGAGCTGTTGTACCAGTATGGAGGAAATGCATATTCATACTTTCAAGATCCTCTTCTCTGACCAAGGAGATGCTCAGTACAGACGTCTCTCCTGTCTCCTCACTCGGCTGAGGCAAGGAGCTGCTCATAAAGGGGCTACTCTGCATGTACTCGTCTTCCCCATCCTTGTGCCGTGCTGTGACGCTGATCTCCTTCAGTTTGGACCCGCTGATGAGGTATGTTGCATGGATGGTTCCTGGCTTCTTTGCATTTTGCTGTTGATGGAATTCATAGAGCATTCTACTCCCTTTAGCCATAAATAAGTAATAGAACAGAGCACACCTACTCCTTTGCAGAGTTAACATTGACTTTGAGAGCTCGACTGAGAAGGCGATAGGAGATCTGGTAGTAGTTAGCCTCAGATTCATACAAGCAAGAACTTTACATACCACTCTATCTTCGCTCAAGACGTTCGCAGCCAAGTAGTTCTTATAGTCCTCCATTTTGTTGTTGTGTGATCCTCCCGTTACAAGTCCAGTCTTCGGCGCTGGTGCCGACGTGATGAAAGTCGCGTCTCACTTTACGCGACTGCCGTTCCCGGCATCAACCTCGAACAACCTTCGTAAGTACAACGTACTTCATAGCCACGCTACGTCGCCAAAGCGGAGTCGGCTGTAATGCATAATGAATCCGAAGAGCGCCAAAGACAATGCCGCCGACCTCCACGACTCTACTGACTGGCTCACCACCCCGCTTCCTTCCTTGGCTGTAGTAGATGCTGCTCTTCGATGCCAGGTCTGCAAAGACCTCTACACGACTCCCATGATCACATCTTGCTCGCATACCTTCTGCTCTCTTTGCATACGGAGGAGCCTAACCCACGATGGGAAGTGCCCTATGTGTAGAGCAAACGATCAAGAGATGAAACTAAGGCAGAACTGGGCTGTTGGAGAATTAGTGGAGGCTTTCAAGAAGGCAAGACCTGAAATTTACGAGTTTGCGACGAGACCCATGACACGGGGAGATTCGCCGAAACGCAAACTGAAGGAGGTCGAAGATGTTACTAGCCCTGTACAGAAAAGGACGAGATCAGGGAGGCGGATACAATCGCATTCTCAGGTTGTGGTACTAAATAGCTCTGATGTGGATGAGGAAGATTTGGTACCTAGTACGTATTAATGCGTATCTGTATTGCAGCTGCTAAATTCGTCTAGGAGATGAAGGGCCGGCAGATGGACTTGTGCCGTGTCCAATCTGTCAAGACAGGATGACAGTGGAGGCGGTTCAAGCACACATCGACAGTTGTGATGGCACACCATCGAGTAAGAAAAGGCCGATTTCGAATCTCAAAATGCCCGTAGTGAGACCGGAACGACTTCCCCACCCCCATTATTCTGGATTGAAGGATACAGCCCTCAGAAAGAAACTCGCGGACCAAGGCATCACCTCTTCCGGCTCTCGGCAATTAATGGAGAGGCGATATACAGAATGGGTAACGCTGTGGAACGCAAATTGCGATGCAAAAAGTCCGAAAGGGAAAACTGAGCTGAAGAGAGAATTGGATATTTGGGAAAGGACCCAGGGAGGTAAAGCTAACACGGTTGGAAAAGAGCACATTGTTGGAGCTCAGATAAAAGATAAAGATTTTGATGGGAAGGCATGGGCGGTTAAAAATGATGAGGCGTTTAGAGACTTGATTGCAAAAGCGAGGAAGAAATCCACTGTCAATGCACTTGCTGAGTCTGCTTCTACTCCGGAAAACACAGCAGAGGGGTCAATCCAAACGGACCAGGCGTCTCCCCAGGATGATGAAGAGGCTGGAGGAGCACAAACACAAGTTCCGGGCGATGCGCGACGAGATCTGCCTCCAGATGCTCCAACTTTGACCAATTCCTCACCGTATCAGTCATCACCAATATTGGACGTAGACAACATCGTTAACCTGGACATAGCTTCAATAAAACCACTACAACAGTAGCCTGTTAATACAGGTTTAACATAGCGAGACTACCAGCCTAAACGCCTGTGAGATACTACCGGATATATATGTAAGGTAGTCCGCATGCCAAAGGATATGTCAGGCAGTGGCATGTTCAGGAGGATCTAAGCTCATCCTCTTGATCCCTTCTAGGTTCTCCTCTAGCCCCAGGTCTTCCCTTCGACCCTCTCTTTCCTCTGCTGTTCTAGTAGCCTCTTTGGCTCGTCGCTCGATTTCCCCCAGCTCCTCAAACTTGCGTCTCGTTTCCTCTCCTTCTCTTTGGTCTTTCTCCTCCCTTGCCCTCCTCTGGCTCTCTTCCATCTTCTTCTTCTCTTCATTCTCCATTCGTTCAAGCTCGTCATCAACCTCACTCTCATCAATAGCGCCGCCATGGGAAACTTCCCCAATAATATTTCCTACTTCGTCGACTTGGCCCATTTGCTCTCTCAGATTATCTAAAACCTCATCCACACGTTCCACACCTCCGACTTCTTTGTTCAGCCTACCTAACAACTTTGCACTGCTTTCCATTGTGCGTACCAGCTCAACTTGATCAGATGCTTGTCCGATCTTGAGGAATATATCTTCAAGCTGAGAGAGTGTTGCATGTCTTTTGGATAGTGTGGATTCAGAGAGCTTTTTAGAGCGGAGTGTCGCGAGTGCGGAGAGCTTGTTTTTCTTGGATACCGCCTCGCGGGCCGTGACTGCAAGCTCGTCGATCTTCTTTTCTAAGACCTTTATTTGACCCTCCAAATCCGCTATCAGACTTTTCAAATTTGCAATCGTGCTATCCTCTTGTGTTATAGTAGCTGTCTCTCCTGGTGCTATCAACTTTACTGTCTGGGAGTCATACACAAGATATCCCTTATCTCGCTGGAGATATCGTAGTAGAAGGTCCACATCTCTATTTGAGAGCTCCTTGGGCTGTAAAATGCTCGCAAACTGTCCAAATTGCTCGCGAGAATAGATACGTTCCACTCTCCCTCTATTCTTCTCTGTTTGCTTTATGAGCGCCTTGGCAGCGTCTTCGATATTCTGTCTCACAATGAATTGTCCGGATGTCGATTTCGGATGGAATATCCGGTTGACTCCCAGTTGCCGTAGGCTCCATCCCAAGAGGTTCAGCGGGTTTAGCGACCAAGGATTATGGTATATGCTCTCCTTTGAATCTTCAAACTCCTTGATAGGCATGATATCCCTTCGTTGTATACTCTCATGTACTACCGTGCCCAGGGCGAGAGGCCGTCCCCATTCCTTGCTCTCGAGGTCCCGAAGCAACTCCTCGTTGATATTTATCGACAACAAATCGGATGAGGGCAGTGCCCCAGCTTTGGCGGCGTGGGCGAGGCCCTCGCACCATGCTTCAACATTCGCGGCATATCCATCTGGGTTTGTCGTTTGTAGATGACGGAAATCACTGTAGAGAGCAGCCAGCCTTGGTCTTGATTCCTTTGTTAGTAGCTGTTATGTACGAGAAAATCCAGGGCAGACTTACCTTCGGAATGCCGGTTCATGTTCTATAAGATAGGTTAGGAGAGGCGCGTTAGCTTCTGGCATCTTGCAGTCTGGCGCAGAGTTTAGACGTGCACATGGTGTTGTAGAGGTTTACCTGTTTACGGGAAATGTTGACGCTTTGGTTTCTTTCGGGCGAGGCTTATCGATAAGCGTGTCGTCGACGCGCGGGATGAAGAGAGCTGTTTTTAGTGGCGTAAATAGATATGGTAGATAAATAAATACTTGGCACTGACAAGCACATATTGTCAACGAAGAACGAGCATACTTTTTACTTAACACCTTGCTATTGCTGTTATCTAGACACTCACTCAGAGGGTCTTCATAATATCTCATCGATCGACACCTAACTCCACCCCAATGCATATCTACCATGTACGCTATAACAAACCCTACTTAGATATTTACCCTCTTTCATTCGAATTGAAGTTGAGGGCTCAGATTACTATTCTCGTCCTCAAACTCTTCTTCCTCCATGCCTCTCAAAGGCTTACTCTCCGATTCTGCCAATATAGGCGCCTGTACGCCCATCAAGCTCCTCCTATGTGGCCTCGACACGAACGGTTCGGACGTCTCTTCCCCAATCTCCGTTTCTATCTCTCCTCCCTTGAGCGCACCAGGGCCATCGATTGCTGATTCCGGATAGAGAGATAATATCACTTCATTCCGAAGACCTGCTAAAAACGCATTCGCATTTGCCCAACTCTGTAGTCCATCTTTCCAAGCTAGGTGTTTAACTCTCTTATCAACTTCGTCAAGGCGAGCCTTCGCCTGCTGTGGCTTACCCAAGGTAAGCCATGAATCTGCAGATAAGATGCTCCATAACACACTCTTCCGAGTTCGAGATCCCCATCCAGACGAACCCGACCCTCCTTTTGAGGCATAGCATGCAGAAATTCGTTCTTTAATAAGGGCGTCTCCGATCATGCCAACAATCTTATTGTCAAGTATTCTGGAGCCCCATCTTGCTGCGTCATCCGCTGCAGAGCCGCCTCTTAAACGCAATAACTCCATGCCTAAAGCCAAAGCACGGAGAGCACCATAGGAGCTTCCGCAACGAGTGATGTACGAGTAGCATGCCGTTTCAAGCATCTGATCTACTGTTTCTGAGCGTACTTTAGAACTTATAGCTTGCGGAATCATTAAAGTTGATATAGCTGCCATTTCATTTGTCGCCGCATGGTACCTCCATGCCTTGTCATTACCGAAATCGGAGCGTAGCAGGTCGTAAGTTGACTGTGCAAGTTTCCAATCACGAAGCATGAAAGCATAGTCTGCCAACTTTCGCATTAAAGCCTCAGGTGTGTCAGGGCGGTAGAAGCCTTGTAATGCATTATAGTTTGAATTAGAACCGTTCGAGGTACCATTTGACGAAGAAGACCGAGAACCTCCAAATCCAGTCCACTTTGAGATTTTTAGCAGCCGACCAGCCATTCCTCGTCTCCGTGATGCTACTTGATCGTTCCAGGTTGCTACGTTTCGTTCCATTGATGGGACAACTGATTGAGTGACCATTTCTCGAATAAAGGTTTTTATTGCTGTAGTATCAGACTCGTAGAGGCACGGGTATGAGTCCTCCATATCCTCTTGATTTTCTCGTTTTTGAATTTCTAAACTTTCCTCTGCTGCTGCCAACCATTCTGGCCGTGGTAGTTGGACACTATCATCGTCCGATGCAACGCAGTGACTGCTTCGTAAGCGAAGGAGATGGCAGTGTAGGCCAAAATGACGTTTCATCTGGTCAAACAACGCTATGGATTTGGTTATGTCGTCTCTCTCCTCATCGTGAACCAGAACGTAGTACCTTAGATAATCGTTATTTACCCAAACCGGTAATCGTTTCGCGCCGTGGCTAGATTCGTCGTAGAGTTTCCGCAGTGTTTCGATCGGACTTGCATTCCGAGAACTGATAGCAATTATGCACGCCACAGGATGAGAAAATGTCTCGTGAGGTACCAGCGGGATTCCAGAGAGTAATCTTCGGAGGTAGAGGGTATAAAATGTCGAAGGCATATCGGTATTTCCAGGTTGATCGCCCTTGGCAATCAGTAAGTCCACTACCTCCATTATAGGATACTGCTCTGCATGGATCAAGTGTCTGTCAACCAGACTTTCCACCTGGAATATATCACCTCCAGTCCTTGACTGCCGGTCGGACAGAGCATCTGTTGGGGACTTGTTACCATTTTCAGGCGGAGAATTTCCCTCCCCACTTCTTCGCGAACCCTGAACAGGATCGGGGGATTCAAGGCCATCGCCAAGTTGGACAAACCGTACAGCAAAGTCTTCCCATACCTTACCGGCTCCCACGCTATCACGGATTGTAACCTTTCCAGGAATTTGCTCTCCAAACGGCCTCAAAAGTTCCCACAGTCCGCCTTCAAATCCCTTGTCTTTTACCAATTCCTGAGTATCAAGTGACGTATGGATTGCAATATGGGGGATAAAGGATTGCAGGATTAAATTTCGAGGGTCTTCTGGTCTCTCGAGAGGTGCGGGCTGATTGCCTTCTCCAGGCGCGCCTCCAAAGACTGAGCTCGAAATCTGTGTGGAAGCTCCACTTGGGGATATAGACCGAGATTCCGCTGTCGCAGAGGTGGAAGCAAAGAGGGATGAAACAGATGCATTGGGGTTTCGGTACGGTAGACTCGCAGTCGAAGATGCTAGTGACTGTGGTTCCGTTTGGGGTCGGGTCACTCGAGGTCTTAGGGTGGGCGTTCTGGACGACCCGGGAGGCTCGAATGGCGAGTCATTGTGCGGAGGAGTCATGGAGAGCGGTGAATTCAGCGGAAGTTCAAACAAGGGGCCTGTTTCTATCGCTCTCCGGCCGTCAGTATTTGTAGCACCATGCGACTTATGCTAAAATTGTAGATAGGAGTTACGCCAGAACTAGACGTGTGCAGCATTTGCAGTTGCTGGAGGAGGTACTATCTCAAATTGCACAGTCCGCATGTAGGTCACGGGCCGTAGGGTATTATGAGCAGTATGAAAGGGCACCGTTATGTGCTTGTCGTTGTTCTGAGCTGCAAGTAACTTGATATTCGCCTGCACTAGAATCGGCGTCGATGTTGGAAGTTCCGACGGCACGTGATATATCACTTTCAACCTCTAGAAATAAAATTCTTGGGCCAGATTGTGTCCAGTACATGATGCTGCCCCTGATTTCTTGTATTCTGACTAATTACTCTGGAAGTGTTTTGACAAGAGCTTTCAGGGCTAGGAGCCTCACCCCAAGTTCATGTTTGTACAGTCACTAGTTTGGCGTCGAGTCACACCTTACGTCTCTTCCAGCAACAGACTTTGCGTCAGCTCTCCTATGAAGAGGAAACTCTCAGGTTCAGTGCTGTCTCCTTTATCGAAGAAGCAAAAGATGTCAGTGGCAAAGATCACCCTCACTCATAGAGAGAGCCAGCTACGAAAACTTCTCCTCGATGTTGCTTGTTACATCGATGAGTCGAAGGAGGTAAAAGAGAAGATCGAGCTTCGGTGGGCGGGAGGATGGGTTCGGGACAAATTGCTCAATATCGAGAGCCATGATATCGACACGGCTATCAACGTTATGACTGGCCATTCGTTTGCTCTGAAGCTGAAAAAATATCTCGAAGATGAACAAAATTTAAAACGGCACTCAATGGTAGCAGAGGAGGTTGGAAGTCTGCACAAGATCCTCGCCAATCCCGAAAAGTCAAAACATCTTGAAACGGCAACTACAAAAGTCCTCTCCTTCGATATAGACTTTGTTAATCTCAGAAAAGAGACATATTCAGACGATAGTCGAAATCCCCAAATGGAATTCGGAACCGCTGTTGAGGATGCTGAGAGACGTGACGCAACGATTAATGCACTATTCTATAATCTCCATACGGACGAGGTGGAAGATTTCGTTGGAGGACTAGACGATTTAAAAGCTAGACGGATAAGGACACCCTTGCAGCCAGAACAGACATTCAAAGACGACCCGTTACGAGTATTACGGTTAATCAGGTTTGCCAGTCGTCTTGAATTTAATATTGATCCCCAATCAGAAGAGTGGATGAGCAACTCATCAGTTATGGATGCTCTGAAGTTGAAGATTAGCAGAGAGAGAGTGGGCGTCGAGCTTGAGAAAATGTTGAAAGGTATGTTTACTGCAGTCCATGAAATAACGAGGCGGCTAATGTTAAAAGGAAACAATCCCCAAAGTTCTCTTCGATATGTCGACAAGTTGGGGCTCTATCCAGCCATTTTTATGGATCCCACTGCCAGAGATATTTTGGCGCCGGACACAACTCGTTGGAGCCAGGCCTACAACTGCCTTCAGACGCTGGAATCGAACAATACTCCAGGATCAATATATCAAATTCTCGTCCGTTCTGATGATGCTAGATATATCTCGTGGATCCTCGCGGCTCTCGCCCCGTGGTCAACAGTTCCAAATCCAGAGAAATCCGGGTCCAAGATGCTTCCCTTGCTTGGGACACGTGTTGCCCAGGAAGGTATCAAAGCAAACTCGAAGATATGTGCCCATATTAATGGGGCTTTCAAAAACTATAACCAGATTACAGACCTCAAAAATGCGGTAGCACAAGGGCGAGCATTTATAAATGAACGCGACACAGTTGGAATGAAAATACGAAAATGGGATGCAGATGGCGGCAACTGGAGAATTCAAGCTTTATTTGCGCTTCTTGTGGAGGCAATGAATCATCCTACCTCTTCTGATGCGGCGATAGATGCGCTGTTCTCAGGATGGCAGGCTTTCATCGACCATTTGGACAACCTGGATATTATGGATGCGCCCGCAGAGAAGCCATTGATTAATGGATCGACCCTCATGAGACAGCTAAATGCAAAAAGTGGTCCCTGGATCAAGGTTGCATTGGATATATGTATGGCATGGCAGTTAAGGAACCCTGGTGCCAGCGGGCCCGAAAGTGAGAGTGCCGCGATTGATGAGGTGAGAAAGAGAAGTAAGGAGTTGGAGATACCCGTAAACAAATAACTATACTTCTGGGACTGAATGCAGGGCAGCTGCGGCAGAAAAATAAAATCTAAATAGAGTAAATCATCCTATCTCAGAATCTGTATTGCAGCCGTACTATTGTGCATGAAAGATACAACGAATCGAATGCCCTGGGCAAGGCGACACACTCCTGGCATTCCCGCACTAGGCATGCTGTAACCGAGAACATCTCAACTTCGCAACTTCACGAGTCATACCACTCCAAACAATGTCGACGAGGCTCCGCAACTATGTTTACTGCGGCTCGTAAAGCTGCCCGGAACTGCCAGAGTCAGGGCGGCAGTGCATCGATACCATTGCAATGTATGTTGCCATTTCCTACCCGTTTGACACATCCTCACTGCGGGAAGGTTTGCCGGAGCTCTACTCCTTTTCGCAACTTCATCATGACCTCGTGGGAGATGGCACCTTGAGTAAAACAGTGCGTTCTGCTTCGAAACTTATCGCCCAGTATTTATGCTAACGAACCTTATTGAAAGGAATCGTTGGAAAACATTCTTGTGCTCGCATCCTGCCTCGAGCAGCCCTCTCGTCTAGTCCGGGAGGAGCATGACAATGATTCGGTAAACAAGATCGTATTATGGATTTCAAAGACGATCCTTCCCGACGGGAGTATCATCTCTAAGGATGATATAGCCTCAGGTTTGTACCGATAGCCCCCCACTGAGCGTAACTCACAATGTGTAGATTCCCAGACGGCTGCTGCCAGTCGGAGAGCTAAAATTGCTCGGGATCTTGGACTCCATGGCTTAACGTGTTTAAAGGCTCTTATGATTTTGCACTCCTCGCCATGCGGACTACCTAGCCGCGAAATCTTCCTCTCGGCCATAGCATTTACGTCTTCCCGTGACACGTGGAGCTCTCCGTCATGTGCAATTATTGCTGCCAGCATCCTGTTGGGGCATGCTGATGAGATACGTGCTCCGGAATTCATCATAGAATTTCTCCTGAAAACTGTCATCCGGCCTCTCTTCTCAAAATCTAAACCTCCTTCAATCACTGCTACGGGAAGAAAGGCCATGTCGTCATCCGACAGGCCTCGAAATTACAACATGTCGGACTCTTTTGATCCAGCGCTAAAACCGTGGAAATATCTCTCGCCCTTTTCTATCACTGTATTTGAATGGGCAGTGGAGAATGCTTCAGTAAATTGCAACTTTCCTTACCGGTTCACAAGTTTTTCAGGGCGCAAGCTGACTTTTCCCTCAAGGAGGAAACTGTGGCTGAGAGCTGGAATCTCTTCATTCCGCCTCTAGTAACGCTGCTTGATGATCCAAATACACCAGTACGCTCACGCGGCCTGTCCATGCTCTCTTTGTTTCTCCCAAAGATGAGCGGAAAGCGACTTAAACAAACTGGTCTAGGTGATGTTTTCGAGGACGCTGTTATGCCAACGTTGATGTTTCTGCCGGGCGTAACACCCGTTGAAGAATCTATGGAGCTACTAGAACCAGCGTACAATGCACTGTTTGTTCTCGCGGATGTGCGATGGGAATCAGAAGGTGTTGCGGAAATTCAGAGAAAATCGGCTGACCAACAAGAACGAAGAAAATTTTACGACCGCATTATGAGGCAAGGTATCTTAACAGGCTTTACACATGCCCACGAACATCGTAGGATCGTTGAGCTACTTACTAAAGAGATTGGTTATTTAGTTGAAAAAATGGGAATGCATGCTGTAAAGCATCTCAAGGTATTAATTGGCTTTCTCCTCTCGACAATCTGACTCTTGCTTAAGCCTTAAGTAATAACGATATGGATCATAACTGACTGTGTATGAAGAACATACTACAGATCCTCTCGTACGCGTTGACGGACCCATTTCATTCTTCGCTTCCTCTCTCGCTGGCTACCATCGGCACGATGAAGGCTGTCATATTAGCATGTTGGCCTAGAATTTCGGATCCTTTGCATCGCCGTCTGATATTAAAGTCGATAGTACTATGCTGGAAGAATCTTGAAGATGTCTCAACCGACGGAAGCAAGGTGAAGGATGAGTTAAAAAGTCTAGCTCGATTATTCACTGTGGCATGCGAAGCCAGTACACCTGCCGACACGAATTCGAAGATTGAAACTGAGGTGTCGGCTGTGGTGGGAGCTGACCCACACCTTTTGGAGCTCTTTAATAACTAGCTGCAAGAGGGCCATTGTAAATAATAGAATAAACGAAAACAAGGACAATGTATGTTGATCTGGAACTGCAGGTCAGCTTACCTTGCCAAATATCTCGTGTCTGATAATAATCCATTACAGGCCAACTTTGTTAGTGAACTACATACGATCTATGAATTTTTTTTGGATTTTTTTTAAATAGGTCTTAAATAAGATATAAAACTTTTATTTGAATCCAAAGTTTACCTTTTCAAGAGCATGGCCATTGTTTTGCGCCACCTATGCGTAACAAAGTCTCAGTGGAGCGGTTCCGACATGACGCCCCTTAAATTCTGTCATTGGTCTTTAGATGACGATCCATTTTGAAGTCTTTCATCATCAAATGGATTATTCAAGGATATTATAAACCAGATTCACATCGAAGAGCGGTAATATTGTTATAGACGATTTTGTCTACAAGAAACAGGAAGCGTATCCAGTATGCCCGATGACTGAGGAGGCCGGGCTTCTAACGTCCTTCCTTGCCGCTGTGCAAGCGTCTCTATCTGTTCTTCTGGTAATATCATACGGCGCTCTCTCTGCACGAGTTCAACTATTGGATGTAGCATCCGCAAAAGCGATATCCAAGATATGTGTCAGGCTCTTCCTCCCTGCTCTACTCTTCGTCAAAATCGGCTCTGAGCTTCACTCGGCATCTGCATCACGCTATCTCATTGTCCTGATATGGACATTCATCGTTCACTTAATATATTTCCTCATAGGGGTCCTTGCTGTCTAGTAATTAAAATGCCTGATTGGATTACGGCTGCCATCATGGTCAATAACACAGCATCATTCCCACTACTGCTCATGCAGAGCCTTGGAGATACGGGTATTCTCAACTTCTTGATGTTAAAAGGTGAGAACACCCATGACACAATCGAGCGTGCAAAAAGTTATTTCTTAGTGTTCGCAAAAGTCAGCTCCTGCCTCACATTTGCTGTTGGCCCAAGGATGATTGATAGCGAGCATATACCTGACGCACAAGATGACGGCGATGGCGATAATGATAACCAGTTGGACGATGACGGAGGAGAAACTATTCGACACAATAATGAGCTGAGGGACCGGAGTCTTCTTCTTAATCCAAATGCACCACAGCGCCATGGTGCCGTTCCCCCCATCGTTTTTTCCCACATCCCTTAGGAATCGATCTTCAACTCTCAAACCTACCTACTTTAAATGTCAGCCATTCAAAGTTTTCATAAGCAAATAGTGCTGGCATACCATCAACGATTGATCTCAGTGGTGGTTATTATTTCTATATGATTTTCTCAATGCACCCCTGATCGGGGCCGTACTTGGGGCCATTGTTGGCCTCGTTGCGGATCTGAAAAAGGTGTTCTTTTCTCCGAACAACGCTGAAAGTATCTTCACTGCATGGCTCACAGCCTCTTTATCCATTATCGGCAGTGTATTTATTCCACTCCCAGTTGTTATTGCGGGTGTCTCATTCTACCTCTCTGCTCAACGGCCCAGATCTCAAAACGTGCAAGCGGCGGCCCCATGGTTGACGACTATCTTCATCCTTGTAATTCGTTTTCTCATATGGTCTTTCATAAGTATTGCTGTTGTTTTTCTTCTGGCGAATAAGACCAATGTGGTAGGAGAAGATCCTATGCTATGGTTTGCGATGATGTTAATGCCAACTTGACCACCATAGCTATAAAACTTATAGCTATGGTGGAGGTGAGTAATGCAGATGAAGAGGGCGAGCGTAAGATGGCCAAACTGTTGATTGTGAGTGTCATGCCTGCTTAAATGACCTCCTTTTGACCGTGAGATAGATATCATATATTGTTTCTCCCATTTTAACGTTCACAGTCGTGGGTAGTCTGAAGACCAGTCAAACCATTATGAGAGGATCATAGCAAAGCACAATATGTGGCTTTACTTCTCACCCTACTAATAGGTAACTCTTTGCGAAACGTCGAGAGTGTATGTCAACTTCAGTAACCCGTATTTCAAATTTGTGATACCACTGTATACCTATCAGGTCCTCGTCTACCAAGAAGCGATTTATTGGAGAGGGGTCAAATAGATTTGTCATTTGGGTATCTTCTTGCGCTCCTCTATCATAACCCACAGCGCATTGAACCAGAGACTCCCATTCACCAAAGTGCAGATGTCAATCGATCGGCTGCTGTTTGAACAAGCTCTTACCTCTCAACCACTTCCTATATGCTTTGTACCTTTTCTTTGGCAGATCCTCGTCGGTGACAGTCAACGGATTTTCTGCTACGGCTAAAAAGTCTGTGTACTCCGCTAAGTCTTCATCCGCAGCATATATCTCATCTCCACTAAGAACTATCCCTCCACCATCCCTCCAGTTACCATTGACGTAATCAAGATACTCTGCGTCGATCTCGGCCGGAAACACCTCGTTAGACACGACCAAAGGTAACGTTTGAGGATGCAATATATATCTGGTGTAGTCTGCCTCTTCCTGTTCAGATACTGATGGGTTAAGTGACTCATGCACAACCTGTCTAAACGTCCATTGGGCGGCTTTCGACTTATCTAGCTTTTTCGTCTCCTTATCTTTCTCATATTCATTGTCCCCATTAGTCGCTGGAATTTCCTTCACAGTGTCAAGGGTGGGTGCCATTGCATTCGATGTTGTCTCCTGAATCGGTTGTAGCCATCGCTGGATGGCGATTCGCTTTGTTGGAGCTGCTGCATTCGACTTCACAGAGGCCGCATCATCATCAACTGAATTGCCTTCTTGATCATGTTCTACAAGCTCGATTGTCGGGACGCCTTTCAGGGCCAATGGTCTCTTCTTTTCCGGGACGTCTTGATCCAACTCAGTGCGGACTTTAAACGGGGAGAGATCATAGCGTCCTTCCTGTGTCGACCGAATAGGCATGTAGCGGAGGGTGGAGTTCATTTTCCCTGGGTACGTAAAAACTTTGAGGAGTGAAGATACCGCGAGTGGTTTATAATATTCTAACCAGTAATCATCGAAGAACCCCAAAGATTTCTCGCCAGCTGAGTGTCGTGGAACAATTGGCTTTGGTAGTGTTCTCGGTTCGAGGAACGCGGGGGTATACCAATTTATGTATGACCGACGTTTCTTGGAAGCCCAAGCCCTGGGATCCGCGTGGTGAAGATAGTAGTCGGTCGATAAATCCCAAAGCATCGGGCCACCTTGTGTAAAAGTATAGTTCCCTAGAAACAGGTTATATGCCTCTTGTCTTTGCCCATCTAAGAAGCTATTATTATAATAACGTTTAAATGATTCGACCATGTCGCGAGAATGTGACGTCCATTGGTTAATTTTCCGGTACGTTTCCATGGTATTTACGAGTTGAGAACCTCCATATTGAATTGCAATAGTGTCCCCATGGTCATGATACATATGAGTGAACATGTTTACCGCGTCGGTATCGTAGGAGATAGAGGTATCGCTCAAAACTCCAAGGGCATGCAGTTGGTGGCCTAGCGCTCGTTTCCCAATTACAAACTGAGCAGCATTGGTTCGGTCCAGGCAATCTATACAATTTGTGCGAGCGATTCCATTTTGAACAGAAGGAATGGTGGTGTGCCCATCGCCATTATGAAAGAAGCCAGTAGTTGTGACAACCTCTTCAGCAATATTCTCAAGAGTGCCTATCACATCTTGGTCTCGAGATTTAGAGGCACGGGACATGTCCCACGCTTTATGAATGATTCTTTTATCTGTGGGAAGGAATTGGTTGAGATAGTTAATCGCATTCGTGAATTCACGCAGAAGTTTTGATTCTCGCGGAGTTCGTTCTCGAGCCTTCACTAAATTCAACACATAGATAGGTGCGCCATAACGGTCAAAGAGATTGTCAAAATGGAGGGCAGCTGCACCGTAGAACGGATCCACGAGATTGAGTTCAATGGGCGGCTTAGGCGTGACACCGGTATTGTCCTGCGTCCAGTACAAAGGAATACTCCCTCGATGTTGAACATATGATGTATAGTTTGGACTGGCAAAGAGTTTTGGACCAGGACCATGGAATGATGTTGTCAGTACCTCAGAAACTATTTGTTCAGTCTCAACATCGTTAGCAACGTAGCCCTACAAAGAGTTAGCTATTATAATCAAATAGAATTCGGCATCGAACTAGATCATTTGCTCCTCTTTTCAAGAATCTGGCACCGGCAAAATATCTTGACCGCCTCGCTATTATTGTGATGTAGACAGTGCGGCCGTATATTGAGAGAGCTACCCATCATCAGTAAACGGCCTAAGATCCTGGAGTTGACATACCAGCTTGGTCAATATAGCCATGAACGACTGGCAAACACCAGTCATAGGTGTTATTCAATGCAGAGATCGCAGGCTGTAAGAGATAAGTGTTCCACACAAACATCGAGTTGTAATTATGAGAATGTGTGTATGGTGTGGCCTTGGCGATATGTTCTCGTTCTGCGCAGATATTGTGTTGTAAGGTCCTCGTAATGTCATAGGAGTAGCTGAAGTAAAATGATCGTGTCAGATCCAAGTTATTCAGAATGCCTAAGAATCTTGCTTCTTCAGTATTGTTTTTAGCATCTCCAGGTTTGAACTTTGAGTTTGCGGCCGTCAAAGGAACAAGCTCAGTACCATCAACCTGATACACAAAATGGCCCCCGATCATTGCAACTTGGCTCCGTTTTGTAACTACTAACATGTAGTATGCCCCGGTGAAGCGAATGAACCCTAGCAAGCCCCAAGTACTACAGCGCAGTTTCATTCCTCCACTACTTTTATTCCCGTCATCGATTGCATTGAGCAGCTGACTCATCTCATTCTTCGTATACACCATCTCATCCTCGATAATGCTCAAATCGCCCACTTCAACCGTCCGATCGATCTTCAGGACCCGGAACCGTCGATCCATCACATCAGCACCGACGAGATAGTATCTTGTTGCTGTCTCATACAGTGAGAACTTGTGCATTTTGCACACTCCCTGATCTCCAATCTTGTCATATTCAGTGGCTTTGCCACTTTTTGCATCTGAATCAGGGCTGGTGCTTCGTTGGAAAGGTTGGGGGACAGAAATCTCATCATCGTAGTGTTCTGCAGTGAAATCAGGCCGCTTTGAGATTTCAGGCGGGGCAGTTGCTTTGAGAGTTGGAAATTTAGGAGAATCCTGCTGGTCGCCGTCCGGAATTCTAAAATCCATGCTCAAGGGAGAGGTCATGGCGGAAGTTGACTGGGAGCCATTGTCAGTGGAGTAGCCCGATATGCTTGGTTCAAAATGAACGCGGGCAGCAGGGCTTGGAGAAGGCCCTCGGGAGGGGCCATCTTGCAAGTCTGCCATAGTGGCAGATGCATAAAGGTCAACGCCCCTTCATAATTCAGAAAGAAGAATTTATATGCATGGCCCATTATCTTCGATGTTGGCAGAGCTCAAGGTCATCATCGATAGGCGAGCTTTCTATATCGGGATTAGCTCAAAACCCCGGATTTTCTGGTTCTAATTTGTCAGCCACCGTGGGATGAATCGCATACGAGCAGTTGCATGTGATTTCCATGTGAAGACCTCCGTTCCATCCTCCATCCTTTTCCCTTCACTTCTGCTGCGCCCTCCTTCCTCTGCCAACTGTCATACACATATATCAACAATTGCCCTCTATTCTTCACTCTCTGATGTATCCGTAACATCGCGATGACTGTTGACGAGCGTCAGGCTCAGAGCGTCTCTATCCTGGACAACAAGGATGATATAATCCAGAGTAGGTGAATTGGTTCTGCATGTGATTGCCTTTCTAACTACAACACTACAGGTATCCTTCATGAAGAAGACGTAATCTAGTTTCCACCCGTTAGCTGGCAAAACTAATGTGTATTAAGCTATACAAGATCCTTGGCGCCTCACGATCCGCGTCTCCACTCGAGCTGCGAAGATACTATCTCGAGAGATCAAAAATCTGCCATCCAGATAAACCACCCTTCCATCCTTTATCCACGAGGTCTGATGTCCCGCGCAATGACATACTGTACCTCCATCCCTAACATCACCTTTAGTGCATTTCAGAGACTGGGCTTCGCATTCGATATTTTGAAGTCGCCATCTGCCCGACGTACCTATGATCGGGCGTCGAAACCAACATCTCAACAGCTCCCTGACAAAACTACCTTCCTTGGTGGCGACCACACGTTCCGCAGTGCTGTTGAAGCTATCCTGCATGAATTTATGACCGGTGATTTTGCTATTGTGCGCGGGTGGCTGAAAAGTTTACATACCCAGTATCCACATCTTGTGTCTGAAGAAGTGGTGATAGGGGTGGAGCGATCTTTTATACGCATACGAGAGCTGGTCATAACAACAAGGCTTTACGCTCTGTTGATCTATATTGAGCTGGGTAGGATACGTAGGGTGCAGAAAAGATTAATGGCGCTTGGATATTTTGACTTTGTTGGCAGAGCGCAAATGACGATACATCTTGTACGAGTTACGCTTGCTGTACCGATGCGTGTTGATCGAGCCCTGAAACAACGAGAGGAGAAAGCTTGGAGGGCGAAAGTGGCGGGGCTGCAAGCAAGGGGCATCACCCCTACTGAGAAGATGCGCAGGGCTGGTATTCTTAATGATAGGGTTAGTCGCGTGCTGGAATTCATCGTGGGCACTGCAGGTGAAGACGACGGAGCTGATGAAGCATGGAGCCGAAACCATGATACGAATGCTTCTTGACATGGATCTGGATTTGAACGGTATGAGGACTTGATTTGGAGTTGGCTGTATAGAGGATTGGCGCTTTTGGAGTTGAGATGGTATTCTACGACCAAGTTTCCTGACTCTGGTCACACTTTCGTCGTCCTATACCCAGTTCTGTATTTTTTGGGCATATTAGATTGGCAATGTATTTATAGATCACATCTTGAATTTTGGCAGAGTAAGCACACGCAGCAATATTGGGATTCCAATGACTTGCTTCTATTGCACTAAGCGCAAGGATTTCTGATGTGAGTCCTCTATGTGTGGCATACAGTGATAGTGGAAGGAGATAGAGCAGCTAACTCAGCAAATACACTCGCATAATTTTTATTTACATTTACAATCTCGTTGGGAACATATCATGGAAATCATCCTATCATGTCTATCTTCTAAGAAAGGCGTAAGAGAGTATTAAAACGAAAATAAATAGCTGACATGCGATTTTGGTCTTTCGAATAAGGCTGTTGACAGGGAGCCGAGAATAGTATTCGCTTACTTGAGCTCCATTCAGGGGAAGTTCTTAAGGGAGCTGCAGCCCCTTATGACATTTGGTAAGTGTTTCATTGGGCTTTAGTAATAATGTCAGATAGTTTACTAACGGAATGATATAGTAACTCATACTGCAGATCAGATGGGCTGATCATTATCCACGACTACGCACGCTATAGCCACCATGGTACTCTGAAATAATACAGTTACAAGCATGTCTTAATATTACGTTAATTTACTTTCATTCAAACTGATAATATACATCTACTGCGGCTTCTTAATTGAATTTGACATATCCCTTGTCTTTTACAAATGTCCACTGCCAGGGTCCTTGCTCTTCTTTCGATGCCAACTCGAAGAAAGCATCCGCGTGTGCTTGGCCATTGGGAATCATACCAACTGGCGCCCCATCCTCCTTACGTTCATCAATGTAGTAGAAACTATTACTGATTAACAATAACTATAGAATGGGGTCCTAAATACGTACCGATATCCTTTTGTGGCATATGCGCTCGCGCCGGATTCAATAATGTGTGCAGAGGCTGCTTTACCCACGCCAAGTGTCAATAGCATAGGCATAGGACTAACATTCAGCAAATTGCCAGTATATAAAAATAATTTGAGGGCCGACTTGGGAAGCTTATCGAATCCTTCAACGGCACACTTTGCAGCCGCATAGGTGCTTATCGTATTAATCTTCAGACTCGTCTCAAAATCCTCAACGGAGACCGTAAAAGGATGATCACCACTGGCACGAATGAGGCTGGCAGCTAGAATAAATCTCAGGTTAGGGGAATGCTACAGTAATACAAATGATCACTCTTACCATTAAAAATGACAACATTTGGTATGCCTAAATCTTTCTGGACCTTCACAAACAGGTTTTCCACAGCACTCGGCGTACTGAGGTCAAGTTTATATGACCATTCTTGGTCGGAAATCTTATGGTCTGATAGGCTGCGAGCAGCCAGGGCAACATTGTAACCACTAGTTTCGAATTTCTTGGCGACTGCTTGTCCGATATTTGAGCCAGAGCCTAGGAGAAGCACAAGAGGTTTAGTGGAAGCCATTTGGATTATGTGATATGTATAGAATTATCCTTTATTGATTTATTGATTTATTTTCGGATATATCTCCCCAGGATAGTGTGAAAGTGCTGTCTACAACAAAGCAATTGAATATCGATATATATGCTCGCTACCGAACGACACTGCTGGCAGAACAGTAGCACTTTCATTAACAATCATTTTGTAACCCTTTTGTGTGGAGGACGAACATCAAGAGGATGATTGGTAATGCGTATTGCGGCATTGCTTAGCCCTTGGATCTAACCTCTTAACTCCTAACTACTGAAGCATCGTGCATGAATCTTGTATATTAATAATCCCATCTAGTTTTGTCAGCGGGGGCAAGAGGTTACACTCTGTTGCACTCACCCCCCTGGTTATGTAAGACTCACACCACCCGATTCTCAATTACCCTTTCTAACTTAGCCAAAGGATAATTCTGCGTCGCAGTGTGAAATACAAGCCTGTTCTCTAGTTTTGTTAGATCATATTAGCCGACTGTGAGATGGTCCAACGCTAATACTAGTTCTCACGACATAGGACATATATCAGCTTGTCTTTATTCTTATTTAAGTTCTATGCCGTTCATTTGATTTTGGGGTGTGTACAAAACTAACTTCATCTCATCGCGACTGGTTAGTTATAAACCCGGCCGTCAAGGCTTTCGACTTGGCCACTTTACAATATCTCCTTAGTGATTGCTGGATTATCAAGGGGCATTGGAGTGTGTTTATACCACAACTGTATAATCTGCGGTATAGTAGTAGAGACATGCATAACCTACGGAATTTGAGACGTCGCCACTGGGAAATCGTAAACTAGAGAGAGGAGCAAATCATCAAGCGGCACACTTCTAGTGATACTGCGAGATATTGGGGAGTGGAGAGTGATAAATGGATCCTTATCCCACTGCCCGCTCCTTTAGAAGAGATCCTCAGGATGATCTCATTCCGGTTAAATAGTAAAGAATGTATATCCTCTATATGGAGAAGTCTAGTGGTCCAAATACATCGAATGCCATGCTCGTGGAAAACCACGTGTTACAATGCACTACTCTTACAATCCCGATCCTCATACATCAACTAGTACAAATGATACAGTCAACTATCTTACACATTGAATCTATTGCTAAAGAAATATCAAAGCAGACGAAGATTTCTTCTTTGGGGTGTTCACACCAAAGCAGATGACCGTGGTTTCTCCCTGGAGTTTTCCACTTCAGCCATCAGTGGTGTTTGAGCATCTTCAGAGTTTACATGCTCTGAAGGATGGTCATATTCATCTCCGGAAATATTCCCTGATTCACTGCGGAGGCTAGAAACCTCCACATCATTCTCGCCCGCAAGTTCCAACTGCTGCAATTCCGTGGCATCGCTTGGGACTTGTACCAATTTCTGACGCGCAAGATTCTGTTGGAGTTGTTTTAGCCTCTTTCTGCCTTCTGCATCGTAGTCGATGTCGTCTAAGTAGTCATTGATTCTCTCCTCCACCTGATCTTTCAAATGGAATGCTAGCGCTTGACTCTGAAACACCCCTGCAAAGCGATAGCTAAGCCACAGATATAATGTGATTGCTTTGTGAAGCATTTCTATATCTTGCAAGTAGGCGGTTTTGCCTGCTTTGTACTCATCCGGTTTGATATCTAGTAGCTCGAAGGGTATGCTCTTAATTTCAAGAATATGGCCATTGGACTGTTGTGCAACGCATTCCGCCAACTCCATTACAACTTCCGCATATCCAGGATCCCGGAGACTTGCGGGGGCTGATGAGAAGATTATCCTATCCTTGATCGAGAGGTTAGAGGCCTGGATAAGATCTGAAATTTCGATCTGGTCCTTGATACGACATAACTTGAAACACGATCCAAGAACTGATACATCGCAAAGACGAAGTAGAATATAAGAGAATGGCGTTGATGGAGGGAAATAGGATGCGAAACGTGAGATGATCGCTGTTGGTGGCAGGATGGAAGCGGTTTTGAGTGCCTCGGGATCTTTATCGAAGGCAGAACGGACGACGTGAAGATCATCTTTATCTAAAGTCGTTACATAGCCAGCGTTATCGTCGCCATCCGGGTCTTCCTGAGCCGGGAGCCTCACAGGCGATTGGATGTCTACAGGTTTGGAGTCGGAAAGGTCGACGGCTTGTTTGTGGGTAGCGTCCCTCGCAGTCCTATACCTCCCTGCTCTCCCCGCAATCTGTTTAAGTTCTGAGATTGATAGTTGTTGAAACATCCCTCCATCGAACTTCAATGTGGAATCAAAAACGATTCGCTTGATGCTTAGGTTTAAGCCCATGCCAACGGCATCACTTGCAACGAGGAAGTCGTAATCGTTATCTGGATCATTGAACAGGAGGGCTTGCTGGGCTCGAGTTTCAGGTGGTAGCGAGCCATATACTATAGCACAACGCTTACCAGTTGACTGTTCGATATGTTTCTTCATGGCATGTAGCTGTACGCGAGAAAATAAAATAACGGCATCGCCCTTCCTTAGGTTCCGTATGTCGCCATTTAGACTCTCTGTTGCTACTTTCAACGGGTTAAGTCGTTTGTATTCATGAATGATAAGCTCATCTCCCATAGCCGCGCAAAGCTTTTTGATCAGAGGTGCTGTACGAAGCTCACCACAGAGATGGACCTCTTTTGCCTGAACACCCAGAAACGCCTGTGTCCAGGCCCAGCCACGATAATCATCGCCCATCATTTGAATCTCGTCGATAACTGCTACGTCGACTGCATTATTTAAGGGAACCATTTCTACTGTACAACTGCTCATATACCTGTTGACACCTTCAGGAATGCGGCGTTCTTCACCGGTAAGCAGGGCACAAGGTATCCCCTTTGCGTTCAATCTGGCGTAGACCTCATGGGCTAACAGTCGTAAGGGGCCAGCATAGATTCCCGACTTTGCCTGCTCGAGCCTTTGCAGCGCATGATATGTCTTTCCGGAATTTGTCGGTCCGACATGTAAATGTATTTTCCTCTGCAGCGTCCTCGTGGCGGGAAACCACTCAATTGGATATCTTAAATCGGCCAAGGCCTTTTGATTCGCTTCTACTTGGGCAGAATAGTCCATCCGGAGCACCGAATTCATGAACGCAAATTTTATTTCCGTTGCGAGGCTTCCAACGTCCCCTTGAATGAAGGCACGACGGAGTTTATAGAATAGGTAGTTTCCTTTTTGATCCGTCACGCCATCTTCAGCCAAAATTATCGACTCTCTGATCTTGTCCTTGAATGCGGCTGTTTCTTTTCGCAGGTGCGTTCGGCTTTTTATACCCAAAGCTCTCCGAGCGCTCTCGGGGAGAGGGCCGTCGCCTCTCAAACCCTGCTTCAAATCGTTGAACTGCTCGATTATGAGCCTTTCCAAGACACCAAACTTTGAAGGTGTCCCATTGATGAGCCTGGGGCCGTTATCGAGAACTTTGTAGCCCCTTGAGAGATTGATATTGTGAAGGGCCTTTTGGTCCTTGGGCAGTTCCGCCAATTGGCTTGATAGGTCACTTCTATGACCAGCCTCGCGGGCATCCCGTGTTGCTGAAGGAATCTACTGACGATATTAGGATATGCAACTCAAATACTCAGTAGGACGAACAATTCTCAACTTGTTACTCGAGGTAGAGGTTATGCTTGCTGGCACATGGCGGATCGTTAATGATCTGCATCCGCCGTGCCTTCGAGTGGATTGGGCCAGCCATTCTGCAACCTGGAACGTACAGACTCTGCAATGGCTAGCTCTCTTCGTGGGCTGAAGCATTACAAAACCGATTGAACTGGAGAGATGAAGCTGGTTCGATAGTGAGGAATGCTACAGAAATCCCAAAATATATTAATGCCTGAGGCGACAATGCATCCTCGTGCCTTGCCGCCAGGGTCTGTATGATGACGATGCAACAATATGCATCTTAAAACAAAGGTATCAACGTCCATCTACTCCATGTTCTTCAGCCACTGCAATCATATCATATTATAAAATACCGGAGACCCTCATACCAAGACAGCCGCCCTATGATTTGCGGATGAGAGGGCTCTAGAGGTTGCAACCATGGCCGCCTCGTCATCAACTCCCCCAACTCCTCTCCTCTAGTACGACTCCCTCCCTCATCCGGGCCATCAGAAACTCCTACTCACCGTTCATAGTTCTTGTATTGCGCACCAAACCACTATCCTCAGCGAACACACCTCCTCCGCCTCCTCGCAGACATCCTCTCTCGCCTCGCTCGTTCTGCCCAAGATTGGGCACTCCACCCCCCAGAAGCTCACCTACACACACAACAATAACTACATCCACTATATCGCTTCCGCACCCTCCGAGTACGCCCCCGAGCATGCCACCGCCGGGGGGCTGACGTTTCTCGTGATTGCGGACTCCTCGCTCGGGCGGCGAATCCCGTTTGGCTTCCTCGTCGAGATCAAGCGGCGCTTCCTCGAGCGCTTCCCCGTCGAGAGACATGACTTCGCAAGCATGGAGAGCTACGGCGCCGGCAGCTTCAACTCCGAGCTTAAGACACTGATGGTTGAATACGGGACCACGCAGGGTGGCAAACAGGACGCGATCGCGAATGTGCAAGAGGAGATCTCGAACGTGCAGGGCATCATGAGCAGGAATATCGAGACCCTACTAGAGAGGGGCGAGAGGATCGACTTGTTAGTCGATAAAACGGATCGGCTAGGAGGAAGTGCGCACGACTTCCGGATCAGGGGAAGGAACTTAAGGAGACGCATGTGGTGGAAGAATATCAAGCTCATGGTGATGCTTATCATGGTTGTCATTTTCTTGATCTATCTTTTTGTCGGCTTTGGATGCGGACTCCCTGCATGGGGCAAGTGTATTGGACGTGGGAAGTAAGGATGTGTACTCGGCGATCGTTCGCATGTAAAGAAAGGCTTAAACAGAGCAAGGAATCAATGCTCAGTGTATACCAATGGGGTGTAAGGAATGGACGGATTCGATGGGATGGGATAGAATTTGCAGCCTAGGTTGTATACGGCGTATATTGCCTAGGGTTTACCATTTACTTCGTTCATTAATCTCTCGTGTTGATATTCCATATTTAGAGTGACGTGATTATCATACACCACTATCTTCGATTCATGGCCTCTGCGATGCTCCCTTAACTCCGAACGCCATTCATGTATACCTAGGTATGTATATACACCTCATTCATCAACTGCCATATCTCTAAATTCTCACAGCCGACTCCCGCCTTCCCTCTTGGGGCCATCGTTAAAGACATACCCCGAGGCCACGGGGCTGCCCCAGCCTTTGGAACTCCCATCCCCATTGCCCGCCCCGACGCCATTTGGCGCTCTCTTCAGCCTCTCCGTGAAAAATACCGGGTGTCTCACTGACGCATCATATATTACGCGCCCAAGACTCTGGTCTGGGGCCAACTGATGAGGCACTGGCGACATGGCTTCAATCTGATTTCGAGGAGGGAAGGCCGTGGTCGTGAGGGTGCGGATAGGCTGCTGGTTCAAGGGGTTGTAGGGAGAGGCGACGGGAAGCTTGAAATTTGTCAATTGAGTCTGTTTGGAGAGAAGGAGGGTAGAGAGAGACACACGTGAGGTCTATCGGGCTGGAGCGAGGGAATCATGGCGGGTGCAGGGTGGGATGTATGATCGGGAGAGAGAGGCCCAAAGATTTGGGAGATCGAGTGGCGGGGCATGGGAAATGTATTATGAGTGAATATGCCTGGCTGCAAAAATAATTTCGGGGAGTGATTGCTGAAGATGGCTATAAGCCGGTAGAAATGCTTCTCGCAGTATCGCAAACCACCGATGATGCCAGTGGGGTAGCTTTGACCTCGGCCCACTCCGCTCCGTATTTGTTGCCTGTGCTTGGGCCTGAGGTATCAAGGTACAAAAATCCGGTGATATGGCCGACAGCTTAAATCCGATCACGTGCAGCATTCCTTTGGCGGGTCCGAGAGGAAGAAATGAAAGGAGGATATGGGAGGAAATGAGAGAAACGAATGAGGACGATCGCCCCGACGCCCGACGCCAATATCTCCATCCGGATCACAGAAGAGAGTCCACCTTCCATTTTGCAAGGGGCATGCTACGTATATGGCCGGCACAACCGACGGTGCGCCGGAGATGGATAGAGATCCGCCATTTGTGGGTATAAAATGCACAACTCGAGGTCTGCACGGCCAATGCGTAGGGCCGGCTACAGTGCGCCGGTCGGGGGTGCACGGGCAGCCCAACTTTTATGCAATATTGTGTAAGATTATGCACGCGTGATAATTTAATGCTGGGGTTCCTTCCCTCCATGCCTCGACGGCGAGTGGGCAATCCCGTGAATAATTATGCTCGCGGCTGGATGGTACCTGGCTTGCCTGTTTCGCTATATATCTAGGGATAAGTATCGCCGTGCTTTCTTTTCCCCCTTCTCTACTTAGCTACTCTCTCTTCTTTTATCTCTCTATTGTACTGATTTCAGGCCGCCTCTACCTATAACCGCCCTTGGCTGCGAGTAGCAGAGGAGAGGGAAGCCATGGGCAACGAGGCAGAAGTCGACCTCGAGAAGCAACAGTGGGATGACGAGATAGTATCGCCCACCGATGTGCATGGCAGCGAAAAATCGCAGGTGACTTGCGTTTCTTCATATTTATCCCAGTAGAGGTACGGTAAATCGCGTAGTACTGACAATCACATAGGAGGAAGCTCCTGTGCCCAATCCTGACAAGGATGAAGAAGCTCTAGATAGAGCTCCCACGCATGCAACTACGACCAGCAAGATATCGCACGTAGTGACGAGACTGACAACGCGGACCAAAAAGAGGAAGGAGCAGCTCGAGCGAGAAAAAGTCCCCGAGTCAGACCTCGACAATGGCCTCGTGGGATGGGAGGGACAAGATGATCCCGAGATGCCTCTCAACTTTCCCCAGCAACGCAAATGGCTCCTCCTCAGTCTGATCTCCGCCATCACCCTTATCAGTCCCCTCGCCTCTTCAATGTTCGCCCCTGGAGTGATATTCATGGACGAGGACTTCCACAATACCAACACTACCATCAGTGCTTTTACTGTTAGTATTTTCGTCATGGGCTACGCTGTTGGGCCGCTGTTCCTGTCTCCCCTATCAGAGATCTATGGACGCCGGCCGGTGCTGGGATGTGCCAATGCCTTCTTCACGTTGTGGCAGATCGGCTGCGCACTGGCGCCAAACATTAGCAGTCTTATTGTATTCCGCTTCTTTGCTGGAATTGGAGGCTCTGGCTGCCTGACCATTGGCGGAGGGGTCATATCGGACCTATTTCGCCGTGAGCAGCGAGGTATGGCGACAGCTGTCTACTCTCTTGGGCCACTCTTGGGTCCCGTCATTGGACCCATCTGTGGAGGATTCCTTGCTCAGCGAGCTGGCTGGCGTTGTAAGTATATTAATCGTTTCCATCTAGAATGTCTTCTAATATATTTAGGGGTATTCTGGCTCCTCCTCATCGCAGCCGCAATTATAGCAATTGGCGTCGAGATTCTCAACAAGGAAACTAATCCCAAGGTCCTCATCCGCAGGAAGACAAGGAACCTTCGCAAGTTGTTAAACCGCCCAGAACTGAAGTCCGTTTATGAACAGGCGGCTGAACAGTCCAAAGCCAGCGTCCTCTTGCATGGCTTAGTCCGGCCACTAAAACTACTCTTCCGTTCACCCATAGTGTTTCTGCTTTCACTCTATATGGCTTTTGTGTATGGCCTTTTGTAAGTCACGAACCATTTTCACGACTCTGGGAGCGCGACCCTAACCCTTTTCTAGATACCTACTATTCACCACCATTACAGGTGTATTCCAAGGGACCTATAATTGGGAGCCTGATATCTGCGGTCTAGCATATGTTGGTGTCGGCCTAGGCTTCTTCCTGGGACTTGGAACCGTTGCGAAAATATCGGATGCAACAGTTGTCCGAATGACAAAGGCTAACAATGATGTCTTCGAACCGGAAATGCGCTTACCAGCCTGCGTATTCTTCGCCATATTTGTCCCGATCACCTTCTTCTGGTATGGGTGGGCTGCAGAGTATAAAGTACATTGGATAGTACCAATTATCGGTCTGATCCCATTTGGCTTCGGTATGATTGGTATCTTCATGCCCATCCAGACCTATATTATCGATAGTTTCCCCGAATATGCAGCATCTGGAATCGCCGCTCTAACTACGAGCCGGTCTTTATTCGGAGCCCTGCTACCCCTAGCTGCGCCATCTATGTACGCGAAGCTGGGACTAGGCTGGGGGAACAGCCTTCTTGGTTTTGTTGCTATTGCCATGATACCATTTCCCGCAATAATATATAGATTCGGAGGCAGGATTCGGAAAAATCATCCGGTCAAACTAGACTAAGTTGTGTGTGCACCTAGATCCCCTCTCCTTTGGCGTGTATTAAGATCGGTCCTCTAGAGAGTTAGATATGTAGCGGAGTTAACTGGACAAAGCAGCATTCAATGGCGAAATGAGAATTACATATTAGTGCACATGTAGCTTCCGAAACAACAGAACAAGAATACATAATTAAACATATTAATTCATTATCCGAATAGGAGAATTGGTGTATTTAAGCATCTATTCAGGTAAATAGATGCATTCCAGTATTTTAGTACTTCACAGCGAATATTTGATTCATAGTTACCTCATACATACTTCTATTTGCTCCCATCGGTAAGATTAATATTAGATAACGCCTACGCTATGGTTATAGAATGGGCCCATCCTCTAAAGTACACTCATTTCACTTTCCTCTGTCTTCGAGATTTCGGCTTATTGGCTTCATTGCCATTTTCTACAGGCTTTTCCTTCGCTTTTTCACTCTTTTCCAGTTCCTCTTTTTCTTTCTTCTCCAAAGCCCTTCGCACAGCCTCCTCTCGCTCGACCCTCTCGATCAACTTTTCGCTCCCCTCCCATAGATTCTTCGCAATGTCTTCATCATGCACATCGCTCCTCGCGAATTTCATCTCTAAGCATTCCTTAATTAACTTCCCACCTGCTCCTCGGCCAAGATTGGCCTCCATAGCAGCGTATAAGATGCTCTGCGCTCCGCCTTCCGCACTCTTCAACAAGATCCATGTGACTTGCCAGAAGCTCAGGTACAACGCTAGCCCCCACAACGTACCCCTAGTCAGCCACCTCCGCATACCAGGAGTCCGCGAATATCCCGGATTCACGAAGATTACCCTCGCATTCACGGGCATCCCATCAGGCCTCTTATACGCATCCAAATGCTTCTGAAACGCAAGGCCAAATATTGTTAGAGCTAGCTTGCTCATTGCATATGCATTGCGTGGCGTCCAGCCCTTCTTTTTCTGCACTATGCTCCCGTCGCCGATTGCGGGAGACTGGACGTATGATGAGCATGTCGTGAAGATGATTCGGACGTCACGGTCTGGAGGCTGTGCGCGGATAGCGGGGCTGAGGATGCTAAGAAGGTGGAAATTCGAAAGGTAGTTGACCGTCCACGTTTCCTCGAGACCCTCGCCCGTCACGACCCGCGGTTTCCCTGGCGCAGTAAGCGTTGCGGCGCATAGGATAATCATATCCAGGCGCCGAGGGGGGGCATTATCTACCCATTTCGTCGCAAACCGTCGTATGCTGTATAAAGAGGATAAATCGACCTGCTCTGCGTATATCAACTGGTTCCCGGTTTGGTCTCGGAGATCTTCGATGTAATCGACTATGAACATGTCAGACGGCGATTGGTGCGTCAGAAGAATGATCTGCGCGCCACGCTCTGCAAGATCGCGAACCACTTCCGCTCCTATCCCTGATGTTCCACCAGTGACCATGACCACTTTCCCGTGCATCTTCCGCTCTGACGTGTTAGGTCTGCCTGCTGAGTACCACTTCAGGAGACCAAGGACCGTTAAGGCCGCCACGACTTTGAATATCGTCCATGGATCAGGAAGCCAGGGGATGCGCCCCATAATGGCCTCCTTAGCGATGTATACAACCATTGTGGCGCAGTTGGACGTGATGAAACCTAAGGTTGTTAATGTTAAAGAACGAGGCAGGTTGGAAAAAGATGCGTATGCTTCATCACCAGTAAAGCGGTCACCGATGGCAGAATTTAAGCTTAAACAGCCCCTCCGAGGCTAACCGAAAGCCGACAGCGCCACTTCAACTCGCCTCTTCTCTTCTCTCCACAGCAATATCCTCAGGTACAGTGGCATGTCGGGTGACGAGACGTATGAGGTTCCTCTTCAGGACCAAAGAGTCTTTGGAGCCGGTATCAAGCGGAAACGGGTAAAGTTCGTACCGTCGAGCTCCTCTTCCAACGCCTCGCCAGCCAGCGGAACAGCATCGCAATCAGTCAGCGCCTTGTACCTAAATCTTGTACTCCCTCAGGATGCCCCTTTAAAAGAAGAGAGCATGAAAGTCACTTCATCCTCTGTGCCGGAATCACCAATCCGCAGAGATGTCAACACGCCTTCGGGGTCTCAAATTTGCAAGATCTGCAATCTCCCATTGTCCTCTTCGTCCTCTAATGTAGTGGCAACCGCGAAAGACGACGACGTTCTTCCCATCTCTACAAACCCTGGTGTACGGCCGCCACCCAATCCGCGACCACACGAAGCCTCTCTCGCACACCAAGTGTGCCTGACACACTCCCACCCTCCGTCACATCTTGACCGAACGCGCAAAGGCCTTGCCTACCTCTCCTCCTACGGTTGGGACCCCGATTCTCGCCTTGGACTTGGCGCCCAGGGACAAGGTATCGCATTCCCAATCAAAGCCAAACCGAAGGATGATAAGCTAGGTATCGGGGTAGTCGCGCCAAAAGGGGTGGGAAAGAAGACGGAGAAGCTCGAGAAGCTGGATGCAGGGAAGGTGAGGAAGGCGCACGAGAAAGATAAGAAGAACAGCGAAAGGTTGAGGGAGATGTTTTATATGAGTGAAGATTTAGAGAGGTATTTGCATGGCGGCTGAAGACGAATGAGACGATACGATATAATCTACTTGTTGTTCGCCGTAACGGCAGGGTCTTACTCGGCAAGGCGAGTGTGAAAGAACAGGTGCTTCTACCAAGCACCTTATATAATGGAGGAAATTCAGTCCATATTAGAGAACATACACACAGGCTCCTTACAGGCTTGTTATTCTCACAGCCTCGTCACCGAAGGGCAATCAGGACAATCCAGGATCAAAGATCCTGAAACCGCCCTCCGCTTGCTAAAAAAGATATCAAGGCACGACGGCGCATATTCAATGTGAATGGACAAACAGGACTTCGGTTCAAGAGGGAGTAAATAGTAAGTAACAGGCTTATAGCTCTTGGTAACTGGCCTGAAGATGAGAGCACATACCAGATAGATACCGGCAGGCTTAACCTTCAGTTCCATGTCATGACTTAATGCAAATCGTTCCCGGGTGTGACTTTCTTATCCCTTAAAAATATACCAACGGTATTACATTCCACTTTTCTAATTTGGAAGTAAGCGAATACACTGATAACTTCGCGGAGATACACCACTTTTTGTGGATGTTTCGCACGGATAACGCCAGTCAGACGCTCACGGAAACGGAACGGGAGGGTGTAATACTTAGATACCAACTGATATCCATATTAATCTTCACATCTATCGTCAAGAAGATGGTAGACACAGTGGTTTATAATGTGTCAAATTATCTGGAGTCCTGTGATTTATTAATGCTCGTCGCAACGGTGCCAGTTTAATAACATGTCTGAGCTCATCTTTCAAGGTATTATAGTAACTGTGCCGAACTCTGCGCTAACCAAGCAAGAACTCCAGTCGCCGGTGAGGAGCAAGCCAAGACAGTCCTATCTGTCCACGCACCAAAACGGTGGTAATGTGGGTTATCTCCCATCTAATCCTAACTCCTCAAACGCCAGGGCCTCTGTCGTTTACTCTCTTGCCATGTTTCAATACCAGATTATTATTCGCTTCACACCTATTGTTAACGTAGTCTTCTAGTCGGGCAATCGAGTTATCGATGCTGCGTGCAGGAGTAAGGTCGAATTCCTGGAAAACAGCTCGAATTTCTTTGATACTTCGGCCACCAGTATAGATCCATTTTCCAGCCAGCTCATCGTCTTTTGACTGAGAATCTCCCTGAGGACCATCCAAATACTGTTTGGACTCTCCATGTGGCTGAGCATCCCCCATACCATTCTCAATGCTTGAGGTATTTGCGTCGTCATTCTTTGCTTTCGTGGTCTTCTGACGCTTTGATCCTCCTTTCTGGTTCTGGTCCTTTTTGGATTCTTCTGAAGCATCGGATTCCTTGCGCTTTCCATTGCGAGATTCTTCGCCAACAAGTTCCTGAGAGACTTTGTTGCCGGTTTTGCTAATCGACGTGCCCTCGATAAGGGCCTCCCCTAAACTTAGTCCTTTTAAGCCGGTCCAGCTCCCATAATCTGATTCTCTCGAGAGGCTTTCTTGTTCCGTTGGAATGACCCGTTTATTGGGCTCAAATAGGACCAGTTCCTGTAACTTCAGAGCCAAGTTCTCGGTTTTGCCTTTAGGTTCTATTTTGATATGGGGGGTAAGCTCTGACTCCGAGTCCCCTTCGGCCCACATACCCATATCCTGCAGAGTAGCTTTATGATAGGACTTGATGTGCGGATTTTCTAAAGACCATTGTTCCACGGTTTGCAGCACAGACTTACTGTTATACTTCCAATACGCTTCAACTATATCATTCCAGACGTCAGGCTCTACTTTCCCATCGGCTGGCTTTATCTTCATGAGCCAGGCAATCATGGCGTATTTGATAGTCTTGATCTGAATCATCAGTTTATGCTCAATAGCTTGGGCAGATTCGCCATGCGCTTCCAAGCCCGGTTCATTAAGCCATGGAACAGGGGCGCCTAGAATCATTGCTTGTATGCTGACTAGCACAGCAAGAATTGTGCTTTTCCCAGGCTGCCACATCTGACTTTCATCTCCTCCCCAAGTATTCAAAATGGAGAGACAAACTATTGAAGTATTAGAAAGGCTTGGATAATGAAGCGAAGGTAAAGATATGAAGGAATCTTCAGGCATATCTTGAAGTTGTACCCTAGAAGCAGGGTATAGAACGAGGAAGACTAACCTGATCCTCCCGGATGAAGATTGGGGTTCATGGATGGAAGTTCAGAATCGACCCCTTCTAGAACAAATGCCATCTTTGGCGGTGAGTTCGGATAATTTTGTGGGAGAAGCAAATCAAATCTATGAAACGAGGCAGTTAGTACAGGACGTGATACTTATTTAGCTGGCTCACATGAAAATCCCACCAGCATATGGTGACCCTTCCACCCCAGTGATAAGGACCTTCATCACATCCGCGCGAGACTCAGCAACTTTGACAAATACTCCAGCTGGTAGCGATGTTGTCATATTGGAGATCTCTCTTCCGACAGTTAACATGCGGTCTCTACTTGAGTGCCTAAGGCTTGGGAAAGACTTTGCGTAGCGGTGATTTTTCAGGACATCATCAGTAAATGTAACGCAATTTTTCTCCGAAAACACTGTCCAAGGGTGCTTCATGTCTTGGATAAAACATGGGTCAGATATGACCTTTTCCATCTTCTCGAGAACACTGTAGAGCTTGACGATTGTCTTGCACATGTCGGTAGGGTCGGAAGTAGATCCGAGCTTTGATTTACTCTTCTTAATCTTCTTAGATATGTCTAAGAAGACACATGCTTGCTTGTATGTATGGTTGAAACATTTGAAGATGGATGCTGATTGATCTATATTGATGTTAAAGTCATACTGACAGTGGCTTGATGAGTCACTGAGAGCTTGAAGACCTGGGCTGGCCTTTCGACCAGGCTGCGGCTCAAAAAGAATCTGAGCTAGCTGCAAATCATCTGCAATGACTTCAAGGAACGAAAAGAGCGAGTAGTACAGGCTAGAACGCTGCGTCAGATCTGAAATGGAATCATTGCGGACTAGCGCGCAAACGCGGTCCAGCAATAAGCTCGCACGAAATAGCACTAGCCTAAGAGAAAAAATAATCAGCACATGCTTCCGAAAGGTGACGGGCGACCTGTATGTAAAGCATATCGGAATCGGTGATGTCTTTATCGACAAATGCTAAAGGATCCCTACTCATCTTGGGTTCTAGACGCCGATACTCTAACTGGCGTTTGTAGTTGCCTACGTATCAGTTCTAGAGTCTGCATGATCTGACCGTCCAAAGTTTCATCGCATTCCATTGCTTTCGTATTGATGGGTTTCGGAGCTAGAGCTGGATGGCTCATGGGATACTCTTCCCATTCGTACCGTATATCATACCCAACTCCTTTATCATTAGCATGCTTGGCAGTCTTTGGCTGTTCCTCCCTAACCTTGGAGGCTTGTGCTTGGAGTTCTAGTTCGTCATTATCAAATCGACAAAGGGCCAACCAAACTCCGAACAGTCTACCCCTCTCGCAACAGTTAGTTAGAGGGCTTGCGGAGGTGGCGGAAACTTTGGCCTTGATTCTGCTCGGCTTGCGGCCGCAGCCCATGCATGTCAACCCTAGGCACTTTGTGCATTTGATGACAGAAAGGCATACAGAAGCAGGAGGATAGTCTTCAGGAGGAGTAAACCATGCTTCAACATTAGACTTAATCTCTTGGCTTGTAAAATGGTCCTTGCATTTTAGGCAGCGGAAGTGGAACTTGGAATAGATATCTCGAAGTTTGCTAATTGTGCCGGTTTGTCCCGCGATCTTCTCCACGGGTAGATTACTAGACATGTTGCTGCTTGACGTCCCCATTCTCGCAGAGATTATTGACATCTTGTAGATGAGTGCTTTGCGCCTGGGAGGAGTTGCTGTTGAAGCTGCGAGGCAGAGAGAAGGTGGAAGCAGATGAGAAGGTGACGGTTGGAGTATGAGGGTCGAAGATGGGATATACTTGGGTCCGAGAGCTTGCGGATCAGCTCAAGAGCTGACTTACGTTTCGCTTATCTTAGGTATTCAGGCGTATAGGAAACGAGTGAATGAAGTCCGTACAGGATCAGCGCTTTATAGTCGACTCATGATATAACTGCTACTTGCAGCCTTATTGTCTATGAGTAAGATAAGCGCGAACGAACATACGCACGCCGCCAACTAATAATTCAGTAACGAGAAATGATGAGACACAAATGCAAGAGACTTCAGAGTTCCCATAAATTTAAGACATCGAGAGTTGATCCGGAGGAATGAGTAGAGTATATGTTGATACTGAGACGAGGTGGGGGAGGGGCAGCCTGATCCGCTTATCACGGATGATCATTAATCCGGGTCCCTCCCTCCCTTCAACAGATTGACAAGTGAATGTTGCATCTGGTATCAAGGTCGGGTAGAGAGTTGACAGCACTTACGGCCGAGCGCTTACTGACCTTTGGGATTCAAATATCATCTCGTTACTGCCTCTTGTCTAACTAGATAGGTATATACGATACGCTATATCACATCGCCCGTTATAGTCATCCCAAACTCCAACTAGCTGTCATCATCACAATAATGTGTCTTTGAAGCAGCACTGGCTTGCAGACTTTCATCTGCAACCCACGCTCATTAAGGTCTTCTAACTCTGCCGCTCACATCATCTTTTTAAAAAACCCCTTTATCTTCTTCTCCCCGCTCTCCCCTTTCGCATGCTTACTTCGCTTCTCCAAGGTACGACGGTTGTGGTCAAGGGTCATGGCTGCCATACCCGATGTTGGCACTTCCCCCTCAGCCGGCCTGTCAATACCAGGAGCGGGCCTCGGCTGCGGTGGCTGCTGGGCCCCCATTGGGCCCTTCACCTGTGGTCTACCCGGTAGTCCAGCAGCTTGTCTCGACGACGGGTCGCCCGCGCTAGCAGCAACTGGTTTTGGCGCTTCTCGTTCGAACAAGTGAGCAGGAGCCTTGGGCTTTGGACGATCTACTGGTAGGTCTAGCCTCCTTCGATCTCTACTCAGATCCCCAACTTGTTGGAGGAAGAGAGATGGTGTAAGCATGTGGCTTGTTATGAGGAAGATCTCCTTTCCAGTCGTTCCCGAAACATCATAGCAGGCTCGAGACTCCGAGTAGGTAGCACCTCCAGCCATGAAGACCATTATCCTCTGCCGGCTATCATTTCCTGCTGCCCGGCTTCGAGCCCATGTAGGCTTAGCACTTCGAAGTGATGTTTGAGATTGCGCCGCAATTGCCTCAGTGTTATCCAAAGGAGGCTTGATATAAGGGAGGATCCCTTGATCTAGAGTTCCCGCAGCAGCTTCTTGTAACATCAACTTGAGATTTGGCTCGAAGCGTGATAAAGCATACTCTTCTTCTTCGACAGTTGGAGCAACTTTCCGTGGAAATAGGGGCTGCGGCGCAGGTTTACTGTCTTTGAGGGCTTTGGTTACGCGTGCTCCTAGAAGTTCCATGTTGGTTATAATTTCAAAGTCATCAGGCGGGAGAGAAGCGTGTGCGAGGAGTCGCTGGACATCTTCCGGTATCAAACCATCACGATAGATTAGGTAGAGGAGTATTAATCTTAGTCGATCTGCTCCACCAATATTTTCGTCATCGAGAAGACGAACAACCTGATCTGCAAGATTCTTTGGTTTTCGGAAGTTTTCGTCTAACCCAGTGGCTAGAGTTTGCTCCACAGAGGCTACATCAGGTAGCTTGTGATGTTGGAATATGTTCATGCATTCTTGTGCCATTGTTAAATGCAATGAGTACGCTTCCTTCAATTCCTGAAATTGGGGTAGACCTGCTAACATATCTTTGATAGCATTTAGACTCGTCGTATCAGCATTTTCGTTTGTGAAATGTGGGTTCTCGTCAATAAACTTCTGAAAGTCTCCCATCAACTTCTCAATGGTATCTTTCATATGTCTGTGTCTATTATCGACCCAGATCTTGTCCTTTTCGCCTATTTCCATTTCCTTCTCCTGTGCCTGCGGTGTCCCTTCGTTCGCGATGGTTTTATAAAGTACTTTCTCTCCTTCGGCGATAGGTAAAAGATCATGCGCCATTGCTTGGTACGTAAATTCGTGGATTATTGGCGCGATGAGATCCATTGACCTATCTGTAATGAGGAGAACTCCAGTAGGCCGTGAGGACTGAGGAGGGAAGTTTTGGTTGTATTTTGCATATGCGTCCAGCTCTTCTTGTACAAACCTTGCTAGATGTGAACAAAGAATGCTGGCCTCGTGAGTGGGGTTCCGTGGCCTGTAATATCTGACGCGTGGGTATTCGCCCAGTGAAACGCAAATTCCCGTAATCTACCGCCTATAATCAGAACATATTTTTCAAGGTAAAACTAACATATAACTTACCTTTTGTGCCAAAAGTTGCATATGGTCTCGAACAAGGTCATTGCAGGCTGGATGGAATAAGATGGGGAAGCTCCATGGATCTCGAAATGTAATCAGATGTGACTCGCGAGGAAAGTAATCCACCGATAGCGTTTCAAATCCAGCCAGCTGTTCTTGCGCATGTCTCGACGCATCGATCCGCCTGCGCATCTGAGGGTGGAGAAGGGCGATCCAGACAAGGTATGTCTTCCGATATCTTCGTCGTTCAAAGTCGGCCATAAGACATTCGACAATGTGTGGCTCCGGGGAGAGTAGGTAAATAGCATCC
This sequence comes from Oidiodendron maius Zn, assembly GCA_000827325.1. Taxonomy (NCBI): domain Eukaryota; kingdom Fungi; phylum Ascomycota; class Leotiomycetes; family Myxotrichaceae; genus Oidiodendron; species Oidiodendron maius. Next base: position 248,577 of record KN832877.1, on the reverse strand, counting down.
ATATCTGGGTTCATAGCCCTCTTCTCCTCGATTCGCTCAATATCTAGTCTGGATTTAGAGGCAATTCTGTCATCCTTCAATGGCACATACTTGCAATATTTTCATTTAGAATGTCGTCCTCTTTAACGACATTGTCAAGTATCTTCTTAGCCCCTTCGTCGATGACCAAGACCTTCCACTGCAGCGCCGATCAGCAAAGTAATGATTCGCGCCAGGAAACATACATCTCCTTGAGTTATTTGCTTAATCGCATGTAGAATAACTAGTATTGCCATCAGTAAAAGTCCTGTGGGTGAGTCTCGGTCTTCTCACTGTCGCGTTGTTCCTGGATCGCGGATGTCCCCATGCCGGGCGCAAGAGATCGAGAGATCTCGGATATCTCTAGTATCTGCCGGTACAGGCTCAGCAATCAATCCTCCTGGAACGGTACTTCGATTCTTGAACAGGGGCGGGATTGTTTGTGAGAGCATGTATCTCATCATTTTGGCGGGGTTTCAAGGTGGTCTCGACAGACAGTCATGCGGCCGCTAGCGCTTAGACCTTAAGGACTCAGGCATCAACTCAGGTACCGAGTCGAGGTACCTGAAGATTGGCAGTTTCATCTTCCTGACATCTCCAGAAGAATCTATCATTTCTAGTCCAGTTTCCAAATTCTATGATGCAGAATGGCACAGTTCTATTAATGATATTGTATAGAAATCTATGACATTACGGTAACGAACTTTCCACATTCCAGATTTGCAAGACTTACCTATACAAGCGGCAAATAATTTCGGTTGTTCTCCATTTCAAAACCTAAGGATGTCCGCCGACACATGTCACTAGGAAACTTCGGCAGAGTTGAAAATGGACAAGTACGCCAGCTCAAGAGGATGTGGCCCTTAGTTATACGGCCGTGTCATAATTCAGCGAAGCAAGATAAAAGACGCATGGTATTCCTGTAGCTCATCGACAACGGGGAAAGGCGGCTTTCAGTTACGCTGGCGATAATATGGGACGTGGATGGCTGCTGGAGAGACATGCGTCTCGGCAGCACTATTGAATTTCCTGTTATAAAAATCAGATATCATAAGGGAAAGAAGATCTCAAATATTTCCATTGTGAGTTATGTGACTAGCCATATGATTCGCCTTCAGCCTCGCCAATCAGCCGCAACCCTCTCTGCCGCTGGTTTCCCCTGGCCTGTCTCGCATGCAAAAGCAAATATATCGCTCCGCACGCACGCCGTGTGCGGGGACGCAGAATCTCTTGGGAACAAAACCTCTCGACCCGAAGATAAGTGCCGTTGGCCCTTGGGATCTGTGCTTTACTGTGGCAAGGTTCTCCGAAGTTGGGGGCGTAGTGATTGCCGGGCCCATCAATGCCCCACTAAGACGGTCTTGATCTTCCTCCTCGGTTCCATTAGCGTTCCAAAGCTCCCGCTTCATAGTTGCTGATCCTTTCGGCACATATACCGCGCAATATCGTGCGATGGAATCCTTCACTACATGTACATGCGCATGATGGGATTTGCACAACTCAAAGGCAAGAAAATTGCCTAGGATAATGCATGCACCTCTATGTGTGCTCTGGTGTCGCTCAAAATCACGGAATCACGGCTCACGTGCGTTTCCCATCTCAACGCTCCTTGTAACCCATACTTCTAGTCCTCTTGTATGGCCATTCCTCTCCTCATGCCCACTCTCTGCATCAGTCCACACCTTAGTGCTTTCCGTACTTTTTAGCTCTATTGCAGAACCATGATTACGGCTCCAATGTGCAGCCCCAGACTTAGAGTCCATCCTATTTTGTCGCGAATTGCTGTAGCCCCCAGCATGGCTGGTTGTAACAAGTGTACTTTGGAAGATTGAAGGTAGGTATTTGGTTAATAATGGCCGAATGGCCATCAGACAGGCGCAGATCATGGCCGTATATATCTCGATGACAGACCAGATCACCACATCTGTGCCACTGTCTGTTATCTCGTTAGAATGAGAATAGTTTAGGAGATAGAGTGAGAATACGCACAGGTTTCATCGAGGGATTGAACTTGATAAACCACTATATACTTCAGACGGACCATGCTTGTTATGCAAGCGCTAGAAATGTTAATATAGGAGGAATATATACGAGGAAAAATAGAGAATAACTTACAAGGAGCCCAGAGCGAACATAAAGATGATAGCTAGCTTCTTCCTCGTAGTGAGATTTAGACTTGCCAGTTCCCGCACAGGGAGTAGAATAATCACAAGGTCTTCAAAGATGCTAAACCCAGCGCCCGCGTAAACCAGGGCTGTAGAGTTGGTACATTTGCTCTGGAGACTGGTGTCCCAAATCGCAGACGGAGGAACGCACTGCAGAGTGACGGCAACAATGAATGCTATCATGTGGCATATCATCCACGCTAGGCATATCTTGGTGACGAGACGAAAGGTTTTATCTGGGAAGATGCGTAAGAAGAGGAGGAGAATCGACATCTTCGTTGTGTTCTGGACCAGGGCGTAGAGAATCTGAGATACATAGTAGAACTGTTATCGTTAGCATGGGTTTAAAACGAACAGTGTTCCAGTGCCTACCTGTTTCAGGGAAGTAATATTCTGCGGTGGAACGTCCCACACATGTTTCCCGAACCCTCTTGTAGCGTCTGATGGATATTAACACACGAAACATATTTGGATGTCACAAACACGTACTGTATATTGGGATGACTGTCATCGGGATCATGAACAGCTAATTTCGAGTTAGTTTAGGCTACAAACGTCGTCAGCGAGAAGGCACTCACGCCAGACACTACTATAGCCCAATCATCCCACCATATTCGCGAAACGATGTAGCGGGAGAAGAGCCTCAATACAATGATTGGAAAGGTAAATGCGGATATGATGATAGCAACTCGTATTATCTCTGCACTTCGAGACGGCTTGGGGACGCCTTTGCACAAGTTATTTTGTCCAACATTTAACGCAGCTACAGATTATTAACCTTAGAGGTAGCGACCGGTACATATCTACACTTACTAAATTGCTCAGTTTGGTTACATGATGATTGTATACAGTCAGAAACTTGAGCTTGTAGAGTGACATTGGTACAGTAGCAACTCGGGATATCTTCGAAAGCACACCCTGCCGTTGGAAGTGCTTGCTCAGAACATGTTGCCTTGGAAATTGTCAGAAGAGTTCAGAAAGAGGATATATAGGCAAGCACTCACGGCACAAATAGGAAGTTCGGACACAGCAAGCGAAAGATTGAACTGCGCCAGCGCCGTTGTCAACAGAGACACAAAAACCAAACGCCTGGTGAATACCATCCTTGACCGAGACACGATGATATCGGAGAGGAATAGAGAAGTCGGAGGCTCCCCAGGTCCTCGAGCTTGGGCATGGCAACATCATATGCTAACTTCCCAGTAGGGGAACGGGGTAAAGGCACCGCAGGCCGAACTTGGTTGGTAGTGCATAGGCCGGGTCCCCACTTGGGGAACCATACAAGAAATCAAGGGGAAGAGGGCTGATATGGGTCAATTCCCTCCAGGATCCCCTTAGCATGGTTCGACAAATACATCCAGCCATATGCGAAGGTACAGTCGGTTCTGGCGTTCCAGAACGTCTCCCCTGAGAGGTCTTGCCATTCACTATTCAGGCGATGCCCCGCACGCGAAGGGACACGAGGCTTCTGGCGCGGGTATGTGCACCCTGCATGGTACCCCAGGCACTTTCTGGGTTGATATCACTGGAGCGCATTACGATTACTGTAGGGGGCGATCCGGGGATGCATACTATGCTGCGGAAGCCCTCCTTCCAGGTGTGTCTGAGGGTGGAGGATTGGAACACATCCGAGAAATACCTCCTCCTATCCATCCGCACAGACAAAGTCTACAATTGGACCCTGCTGCGGATCCCACTGATGATCACACTGACTGCAGATCGAGGAGTATTGGTTATACGTGCGGGAGAGTGGAAATGATACCCGAGTCTCTTTTCTTTTGCAATTGGAGCTGCAATCTCACGTGAAATGCGCTGGAAGGTGACCGACACTAGTCCCAATTAGGTGCAAGCCCCTTTTGATTGGGTTGTACAGAAGCTAAGCCTTATTTGGCAGTACCTCGCTCATACCAACGCACAACGTCTTGGCTAACGGGACAGAGACGCCTTCAATTCTAATTCAAGGAGATTCTTCCGTAGTCTCAAATCTGGGCAGGAACTTGCGCCGTGCGGCGTCGTCAGCAACCTAGCTGCCATTATGATCCGGGAGTATATACCTATGTATTGTAGTACCCGTGGAAGAGGGGACAAAATACAAGCCGAGGGATATGTTATTCCTCTCTTTCCATTCACTAGCTTGGGCAAGTTGCCTTATCACTCCTTCTATCTCTCAAAGACCACTAGACTCTGTTCACCTGCCCGCTCTGCTTGTGCTATACCCTCCACGCCGTGCATAAAATACGGTTGTATTACTTTCGAATAAGCTCGAATAAGACGACCTAAAACGCGTGTCGACCATGCGATGAACCACCATGCATGCCGGTATGGGAATAATCTCCGTTGCAAGTGTCCTGTCAAACCCCACTCTGAGGAGCGTGCTATGCTGGGTGATTCGCACTCTGAAACTAGATCCCGCCCTGCTGTTCAGCACAGGCTGAGAGCCCGAGCGTTGCTGAATTAGGCCACACTTTGATTGTCTGCTGGCTCATTTTCGATCATCCGCGCCGCCTACATGCATATTCCTTCAGTTACGAAACTAAGATTCTGATCCTCATCCGCGCCTTGGTATGCCTGTGACTGGTACAATTCTATCAGTCCCGACGTACGCTGTGAGCGGGATGTGGGGTGGAGAACTGATGTGGCAGTGAACCTCTACAGTTCGTCCCGATCAGAGCGGGAGAGCTTTGCACGAAAGCGGAAACACCTAACGTAGTCTTCGATCTTATCGGTTTACGATCACGCCTGGGAATGACAGTGCAGGCTTGGATACTCTTCGCATTGTCTCGCGACATGGATTCGGCCATGCAGCCGTCTCGCTAGCTATTCCTCCTGGTTATCATGTGGAATTACACTTTATCTGCCCAGTTCAGTCGTCGCTCTGAAATTAGTCACTTATACCATCCCTACTCTCATTCCACCTCTGCCAGGTTTGTTGCTCACTGTCTTCTGAAAGCACCCTGAGGTGGTGGCGGTCCTCGGCCATCAAACGGCCCTCCAAAGGCCATCCCCTCGGGTCCCTGAAATGCACCATTTATACCAGATGGCAGAAACCCTGGTGGTGGAGCATAAAACCCAAGAGGAGGCTGCATTCTTGGAGGGCCCATAGGCTCAGCTCCTTGAAATCCGCTCATTCCTGGAGGCATGAACCCGGGAGGGAACATCTGTTGTTGCATTGGGGGAGGCATACCGCGATTTCGAATCTCGGGTCCGCTGACACCCAGACCAGGCGGAGGCACAATGTGCGGGCGCATCTGCTGCGGTAGTGGTCCTGGCATGCCAGGTTGTGCCCATGATGGCGGTACCTGCTCAAGACCTGGTGGAGGACGCTGTAAGATCTGGGTAGGCTGAGGCTGGCGCTCATGCTGTGGAGGTGGCCCTCGCTGAAAGGCTGCCGGGTCGTCGAAGAACCCGGGAGGAGGTGGAGGGCGAGTTTGCCGCTGAGACGCGCTGCGCTCACGCTGTGCCGCCGCTTCACGTTGCATTTCAGCCTCTATCATCTGTTGTTGCATCTGCCGATCACCGGGTTTCTGAGCAGGCGGCATTCTCATAAGGAGTTGCTCAGTCCGTGACGGCTCAGGTGCTGCTTTGGCGCTTTGCATCAAATTCATGAGAAATTCGGTATTGCTGCGGCTCTGTGGTTGTTCCGGCCTAGCAGAAGACTGGCTAGCGGCATTCTGTCGTTGGCCAACGAGCTCATGTAGCATCTGCTCAGGTCGAATCGATGGTTGACTTCCAGCACTTTGGCGCTGGTTCAGCAGGTTCTGAAGACCTGGCTGCGAGTTGCGCGTCGTAGGACGACTCTCTTCTTGCCGTGCAGGGTAATGCTGCTGAGGTGGTTCCGGCGAAGCAATTGGGTTACTCTGTTGCATCTCGATAGGAGGCTTTGGTTGCTGTTGGAGATTTACTGGAGGAGAAGGGCCAGGTTCTGAAAGCGAATTTCCCTTTAACTTCTGCAGAAGTTCAGCGAAGGCTGCCTTCTCTCGAGAATCAGGCGCAGCATTCTGAAACAAAGCTCCAAGTCGATCAGAGGTATTTGGCGCTGGAGGATTCGGCTCAAGTAATGTTCGGGTTTGTTCCTCTTGCGGAGTGAAGAAAGAGGTGAATCGCGACGCCTTACCAGCTGCCGCAGGCTTGGTAGGTCCCTCCCGGGCTGAAATACCCGAATCCGCAGCGCTGTCGTCTCTGGGCGTCGCCCACATGCCGAAGAACTTGTCAGGACCAGTGTCAATAGTCAATATAGGATCAGCTTTTGGCTTCTCCATAGCAAAGAATCCTCCTGAGTCTCCCTTTTCTTCCGCTGGAGCCTTTGTGCTGCTGGATTTGTCTTTCCCTTGCATTTGTTCTTTCCACTTTTGAAATTCTTCCTGGGTATGAGCCTGGCTTCTTTCGTCGGCGGGTTCATCCATCCACTCAGGCTCGCGCTCTTGTCTTTGGTCTCTCTCCCTTTCCCATTTTCGGTCTCCTCGATCATGCCGATCGGTTCTCTCCACTGCCCTATCATCTCGATCTTTATCTCTCCAACCTCTGCTTCGATCAACTAACTTATCCCCATTGCTATTACGGTCTCTTGTTGCGGCATGCCCATCGCCATCTGCCCGAAACCACGATTCGTTTCTCCCCCGGCCAGTCCCATTTCGACGGGTATCTCTCTCCTGGTCGAAATCCCCGTCCTTGTCTCGAGAAAACGTATCAAACCCACGTTGAGACCTCTCTTTCGTGTCTCGGTCGTCTCTATCCTTGAATCTCCTGTCATCTCTATGTCTATCAACCCCCATCCGACCGTTGAAGCGTTCAGCACCCTCGGTGCCAAAACTTTTGCGGGGTTTCACTGTACTCCATCCATCGTTATCTGATTCTCCGCCATCGAGCTTAGGTCTGAGTGAAGCACCCCTTCCATCTCGTCCTTGTTCGTTCTCAATATCTCTTCTCAACCCACGGAAGTTGAATCGAGAATCCCCATCCCGAGTTGTTCCACGATCAGGGGGATCAAGCGGCTTGCCAGCACTACGAACTGAGGTGGATGACATAAAAGCAGTCTTTGGGGGACCAAGGATAATATCATCGGGGTCTATAAAACATTAGTATTCACACTCTTATCACTTTAACACAGGCCATACTTACTTGCGCTACCCCGTGATATGTGCTGAGGACGTTTATTTGTTTGATCTAGAAGAACGTTAGAGTCACGGTTCTTGACACTCTCGGTTGTACTAGTCGAGTTACGTGTTGTATCCGTTGGCGGCTTTGGTCTAGGAGATGTTAGCATGTACATCTAGATATACAAGATCGCAGAAGCGTACCCCATCCATTGCTCCGCAGGCGGTAAGCCTGACGGCTTGATCGCCGATAATGGCGAATCTCGGAGGCGTTTCAACTCTTCTGGGGTATATCTAATAGCCATGTCTGCTCGTAAAATTTTGACAGCCTTGTCGTTATCTGTTAAACTATCGGCTGCTGGTCAGGCCAGGCCAGCCGTTGAGAGGTGTCCTTTGCCTATGTTTCTGATCGGTTGAGTGGTAGACTGAGGTAGTATCGTGCAAAGAGTCAAAAGCTGAGGCGTTTGTGGGAGAATGCGGTGCCGTTTTGTTCTTGCGCAGGTGGAAAATGGTTTGCGACGCTGCGGAATCAGCCTGCTATAGTATGATATTTAGGACACCCTGATCGCACGGTGGATGGGAGAAACGTTGCGCAAAGGCGGAGGAAGGAGGAATGTGAGAAGGCGTGTTGGTGGCCAAAAAAAGTAGGATGCTCTGAATAATTTGACCCAGGATGGCATGTAGTCAAAGAGTTCGCCTGATTTCGACGATGGTTGTCTGGCGCGTGAGGGGCATTGGGCAGTTCAGAGGAGTATGCAGTGTATATGATGAGAGGCGTCGAGAGTGTGTTTACTTTGAATCGACGGCCCTGTGATCGCATTTCAATGAACCGACGTCGGGTCGGGGCCGGTCGCGTATTTTAACGCTTAGCGCAAGATCCAAGCGCGCCTAATGTTTAGTCCTCATCAATCGACACATTACAACACAAGCCATAAGCTGGCAACTCTAATACTAATTCACGGAACACACCTGCAGGTAAACAATACTTGAACTTGGATTTTGTGATTGGGTATCATGTTAGATCTTCAAAATGCTTGTAGCTATCTTCCCTGCACTTTTATCCGACCAGGTCGACACTCGTTGCTCGTCACAAGACTCAAGAACCCTATCCATAAGAGCTTCAAGAGAGACACCTCCGCCTAAGGCAACTTGTGCTTGCAGCCAAGTAATGGTGCTGAATCTCGTAATAAGAGTTGTACTGCCTCCCGCAATAGAAGTAGCTCGAAACAAGATATGAAGAATTTTCTGTCGCAGACCCGAACCGAGGTACGGGTTAGTATATAGGGAGAAAAGCTTTTCGAAGACACGCCGCTTCCGGTATATGGCCATCTCTGTCACGGATTGAAGACCGTGCAGCATATATGTTAAAAGCCAAGATGTCTCCAAGTAGTGAGCATCGTCAAGGGTGGGAGCCTCGTCGAGAATCTTTTGCATCAACGGAATCCTATCTAGGTCCCACGTTGGGCCTTGAGAAAGAAACTTGTTTATCTTCGGATAGAGGCAGTGAAGAGGATCATTGAGAACCGCAATTCCGTGAGATGCAAACGAAGATAGAGTTGCTGGCAGTGGTTCCTGATCAATGATTGTTTTCGAGGTCTCCACAACTTCTGAGAGAAGCAACCAAATTTGATCTTTCTCTTCTGTTGTGGATTCCTTCACCCTTGCGGAAAGCTTTGAGATATTGACAACGGCCTCTTTCCGAATGCCGAGATGTTCTGATGACAAGAGAAGAATCAACGCTGCGGCGTGCCCGCCCTCAATTACCTCATCGACTTCTTTCGTAGTCCACCTAACAAGCGCGCCGTGATCCTCCATACGGATCTTAGAGCCATCCAACAAGTTTTTTGTTACTTCATTTATATCTGGTGCTGAATAATTTTTCGCATTGATACAATTTTGCGTCGTGGAACTAAGGTGCATTTGAGAGCCTTGAACTTCCACGGCATCTACTAGTTTTCGAGAACTCTCTAGTAACACCCGGGGTTTGGAATCCAGCGGCAGTTCTGCGGCAAGTTTCTTTATTATCAATTTGAGTATTCTCTTGTTTTCTCCAATCTTGATCGATCCAGCCAAATATTCGGCGATATATTGCGCCAGGTCCTCAAGAACAGAGCCAACGGCTGACTTCACCATGTACGACCACTGATCTGCAATAGCTAGAGTGAGAAGACTAACAAGAGCATTCTTATCTGAACTATGAGCCTCTTCTTGTAAGCCCTCAAGAGCGAACAAATACTTGATAGGTTTAGCAGCGCATCGCGAGACACAGTCATCAAGGAAGTCAAACAGTAATGACTCGTTTGAACATCTCTGTAGGCGTCTTAGGCTACTTAAAAATGCCGACAAAGCAGACATTGGAGTTTGAGTTTGGAATATTTGGTTCTCTTTTGCCACTGAGTCAAGAGCAGATCGCAATTTTGGGAGTGGCATATCAGATGGGGCCTCAACAGAAAGTTTGGCCATTGCCATAAACGGTGAAAGAGTGAGATTCCCCGCCTTCGTGAACCAGCGCATGCCCGGCGAGAAGTGAGCAAATTGAAACAGGTTCTCAACCGCCATTGAACGTAATATATGATCATTCTGGTCTTCATCCAATGCCAATAGGGCTTCTGCAAGAGCTGCTGATACGTCGAATTTTGCATCGAGAGCCACTTGCGGAACAGCATTGTAGTACAGTACAAGTAGTCTACTAATTGCTTCTCGTTGCATAAGATCCGTATTGGATGTATGTCGGAAAGCACCTATAACATCCTTTATAGATGGACAGCGCTGGCAAAACTCGTCAACCAAATTCTTTGTCGCTTGGATCCAGACTGGAGAGGATGTTGTGGAAGCTTCGTGGTACATCCTTAGCGCATCTTGAAGTTTTGTAAAAGCGATGCAAAGTAATCGGACGGCAAAAAAAGTTATCAGCTTATCATTCTGGTTCAAGCAGCGCGTCAGGACTTTCTGGCTCAAAGGTTGAGGAAGAAGACTTTCGAGAACAATCGAAGTAGGTGGTGGGAGGCGTGCGAATCTCTCCTTGTATCCAAAATATCTTGGAATAGGGAGTTTGATGGTAGAGAAAAGGAACGTAGAGTAGCCAATCCAGGTTGCGGTGAGTTTAGGGTCAAAGGTGAAGCCCTTCTTGGAAAGGAAGTACTCTGCTACCAACTCGGGTGCGGACGTCAGTACAGCTAGTAGTAATTCACTCTGCTTCGTACTAGACCAAGGCCGCAAGGTCTGAATAAACTTTGACAGGATAGTGTTGCGGACGGGTACTGTTTCTTTGAACATATTCATCCAGTCAATGCTGTCAAGGCCCAACTCAATAAAGTCGTGCTCCGCGTAAGTACCAGGGGGTTCGTCCGGATCAACGCCTCGAGGATAGAAACCTGCTTGGTGATTGAGGACCCCTTCTTCCGAGGAAGTACAAGCCAATAATAGAAATTCGTGAGCCAATTTACCTACTGATTTCATCCCTGTCGAAAGCTCCTCATCCGGCTGATCATACCGATACAAAGTCGCAATTCTCTCGAGAGATTTTGCGTTTATGGCTTTTGTTTTTGCATCCCGTGGTAATGCATGGTCTTGAAGTATGGAGATTCTCAAGCAGTCAAGAATCTCTCGAATCATGAATGGAGGATCATCTTTGATATCCCTAGTCACCGCAATAACAACGTCTCGCTGGTTGAGAAGCTCGCGTTTTGCATCTGACGGCAAAAGTTTTAAAGCAGAGAGTAAAAACAAGAGGGCATTGGTTCTGACAGACGGCTTCCGCCTGTCCTCCACGCCGTCTCCTGAATACCTGAGGTTCAGGTTACGGGCCAAATTCTTGTACGTTTGATCCCTCGCACGAAATACCTGCTTCGCCAAAACCCCCCCATCAAAGGTCGTAATCTCTCGGAGGAGGCGTAATACAGGTGATATAAGAAATTCTTTGCTCTTGTTTGCCGTAAGGCCCCTAGCGACTAATTCCTGGTACGGTTTCTGCAGCAGTGTGCGACCCAGCCTCAAGCCATAATCTAAGAGTTCTAGCTCATGGGATATGGTCCTCAGAAGCAATGCAAGAACTGCAGGGACAGCAGAGAGCAAGGTCTCATTGTTTGATTGGGAAGCAAAACTCCATATCTGCATTACGTCCGCCAAGAATACTGCATCTTTGTCCTTATCATCGGATGATTTCTGTATTTGAAGAAAGCCCTTGAGGATTGAAAGCTTCTCCGCCCTGCCAATGTCTAACCCGAAGCTGTCTAAAAATGCTTTGAAAGATTTTATTGCTAGAAACAAATCAGAAAAGCTAGCTAAGGTACTTCATTTTAGCAGCTTACCATGTTTCAATCGGCCAGCATCCTGATCGAAAGCAAGAAGTTGTTGCAGCTGCCTTGTGGAGTTGATTATTTCTACCTGGCTAGAGGTAGTTCCTAAGGCTAGGATCTTTTGTCGTTTTTGGTACGGGTGGTTGTTGTCTTCAACATCGGCTGGTCTTTTCGCCATGCTGTAGGAACTGGTGGTTTTCTACTGCTATCTCCGACATGGAATGCGATGAAAGAAGTTCTCTAAAGCTTTTCCGGCCCACCCAAGTACCCGAAGTATTGCCGGTGACGCGTTTCCCTTTACAGCAATCTTAAAGGCGGTCAGGAGAAATACCGCCGAGGATGCGATAACCTCGAATCGAAGCTATCATCAGGTATATCTTCATCTGCCCAAAATGATATAAATTTCCTTGCTCAGCCCAGTGGCTCGCGATAATGTCAGCTATCCCGCCATCTACTCCTCGTCGCGGGCCTCGGCGAACCTCACACCTACGGCAAGTTAGTACTGGTAGCCCAGACTCCAGCTCCAACAGCCATTTCCCTAGCCTCCCCTCAGATATAAACATACCTCAGTATGATTCAGTTTACCCGAACACACTTATTGAGAGACGATGCAACATGTGGACTCATGAGGAATCCTTTTCCAAGCATGAAGTTGTCCTCAATTTGGATTTGTTTCCAGGAGTTGCTCAAGGCGACCTGATGGCACTTGTGCCATTGAAAGCCGACTTGGGAACTCGTGACCATCAGGAGAAGACGCAAGGGACGAAGAAAGATACGGATAACCTATCGACTGCAATGCAGCGCGATCGAAGCCATTCGAACCCACAAAGCCTTAGCCAAGGCAGCGGAACAGAGAGCAAGCCAGACATCGACATAGAGAAGAGATACCTGTTTATTGCGAAAGATATGTGTAGGGATATAAAAGAAAAGCCTCAAGGGTTGGAGGTATCTGTTGCAAAACACATTGCGGATATATTCGGTCTCAAGCATCGATCCAATGTGCTCGTGTCTACGGTTCGCCTCTCAGCAGCACCGTGGTGAAACTCACTGATTTTTAATATAGGCTGATTTTGCCACTAATTCCGCTTCACATGTTGAGATATCCTTCAGGGATGAATATCTCGCAAGATCCGATATGTGGAGGTTGGCAGTGAGTGAACTTAGCGACACAACAGTGTTCAAGGGTCAGAAAATACTCTTTATGGGTACCATCAAGGCGCAGGTAACTTCTGTCTACATCGAGGGCCGAAAAACCCAATCGGCCTTCTTCTCAAACAGTACGAAACCAATCTTCCGCAGCGAATCGGCACGCTATGTGCTATTCATCCAAATGTCGAAAGAGATGTGGGACTTTGATTCAGAAGGATCTGGCGAAATCATGTTCAACAAGGTTGTTAATGGCTTCCTTCCTGCTCTCTTCAAAAAATGGGTCGCACTTCGAGCAAAACACCTCGTTAGTATCATCCTATTTACACGAGTGGAATACGATACTGGCCTTACGTCAGAGTTGGCAGCAAGCGTCCATGACTCTTCGTATCACACTGGCGTTCAAACCGATGGCAACAAGAAGCCGTACAAGGATTTCTATCGTGTTGTGGTCAGTGAGATGGCCAGCGGCTCATGGACCACGATCCTTTATCAATTGAAGCGCGAATTCAAGTTCTTCCGGAAAGACATTTCTATGCATCGAATCAATACGGTTACCGGCCTCATCCCGGTGCCTCGTGAAGGCAATTTTCGAGCAGTCCCAGGTACACGAATAGAAGCGGAACCATCACTCGCAATGTACGGCAATGTACTAGAGGCGATAAACCTTGCGTCATCCCAATTCTCCAATGATTACATCGACCGCGATTTGATGCGGACTGGGATTTCAATTGTTGTCATCACACCTTCTCCTGGCCACTTTGAAGTTGACTACGAAACACTACGGACGACTACCGAAACCCTCATAGGAAATGGGATAGGAATAGATCTAGTTTGCTTGCCCAAAATGCCTCTCCATTCGGTGCCTATTTTCCGCTATCGAAATCCGCAATATGCCAGCTTTCAAGAATCGATGCACTTTAAATCACTGAGGAGCGAAGAAAGCACGCCACGGCAAACGGCTCCAATATTTTCAAGCAGTTTTTCTTCCGTGAATGATTCATTATCACCGACAAAAGCGTCCGTCACTGACCGTAATCTGCGCCATGGCTCGTTCCAAGCCCCGAGTCCGAGTGAATGGAACTACGCAATTCCTCATTGGATTGATGTCTCTTTCTGGACTGGAGCGTCGCAGGATATAAATCTTGTGGGTTTTTCGCTCGGTCTAGGAACCAAACCCCTGAGGCAATTCAAGACTCAATTGTCGGACGATTTCCCAGTTCGATGCAAGATGTACGAGATGGAGATGGCTAGTGTGATGGAGAATGTAATGACTGAAATATCTGTCACTCCACTTCAGCATGATGCCCTCTTTCCGCAGTTCAGGACCATGTTTCGCGACCGCCTAAACCAAAATGCTGATTCAAGTGAACAAAACTACCCCGTTCAGCGAGAGAAGCCGTACGCGAGTCTTAATGAGATTGTTGGCGGACCTTCGAGACAATTGGTAGATCGCAATACTCCCAAAAGCGACAAAGAACTTTACAAAATGCTTTCTGCGTTTGATGTGGCTATTTCAGAGGTGGAGGAGGGACCAGCGAAGACAAGACAAAAAATCGATGGCAACAGCTTTCACAAAGCCGCGAATGAGGGAGCTACTAGAAACATACTTTCTGAAGATCGGAAAGTCTACAGTTCATCCTTCAAGGATGAAAGTGGAATGTTTAAAGTTACGAACATTGCTGGAGTTACGGGAACTGGTCCAAATAATTCTCTGGTAGCAGAAGACGTGGTGATTTTGCGAAAGGATAACATAACAAGCACTACGGCTACGAAGACAAAGTTATCACCTCATAAAACACCTAAATTCGGGCGGCAAATTAGCCTAGGAAAGCATGGATTCGGTGTAGCTGCCCCCAAAGTGGCCACAGCAGAGCTCCAAACAGAGCATGTCAGTGCAGCGAAGCCTTCTGCTGGCCCACTAGAAATTGTCGACACAAAGAGAACCACAAGTAGCACCATGACAAGCCACTGGGTCAATACTACTATTGAACGTCCAATGTCAGCCCAGAGTGAAAAACTGAAGTCCAAATCTGTCAATCCGCCTCCGATAGAGAAGGACATTGTTAATGAGCCAGGAAACAATGATAGAACTCCAACAGTGCCTTCCAAACCAATGACAATTAAAAGTGCTCTCCAAAATCTCGATGCAACAAATCAGTTCAAATCAAGGTCGGTTCTTGGGTCTGTGTATGAAGGCATGGAGCAGCATGAAAACACTAATGATTCTCACACTTTACACTCTTTCACGAGATCCGATGATACCCAGAAATTATATACTTCCAAGCTCCGTGCTGGGTCCATACCGGAGCTACCGGCGCTGTTATCGCCTACTACAGCGTTATCTCCCTGGTTGAGTGTATTAAACCCGTCAAATCCTACAGCAAACGTTTTGGGTGGGCCTAGTCAATACAGCCGATGGCAGCATGTCTTTCCACGGCCACTATTAACGAAGACGATGAAATGGAAGTCCTTGTGCTGTCCTGCCTCTGTGCCAATTACCACGGAGTATTTCCCCACGAAACATCAACTGGAGATAGAATATCAACAGATGCCTTACAATATATCCCAAAATATGGAAGACGAGAATGAATTGAATGAGGTTCCAAAAGCCCGAGAAGAATTTCTTCGGGAGTTGATCGGCTTGCGTCTCTCACAAGGCTTTCAAATTGTTGTTGGACCTGCCGTAGCAGAGGCATTTGGACAGAAGTCGGTAAAGGTTACAAACGTGTTCACTCGTGATCGCATTGCAGAGGATGGTGTGAGCATTTTTATGTCGATGGGAAACACAATTCACCAATTATCGTGTGTGAATGGAACGGAAGTAGAAGTCAACGTGTTAGTTCGAAAGCCAACAGCCTCAACGACCTCAGTATCTGGCGCCGTCCTCCCCACGGTTTACAACCCAGCAATCCGCACTACCTTAGCAGACAATTACGATTCCCGTCCAATTATACTCGGAAAGCCAAAGGAAGACTATAACTGGAACTATGTCGACACCTTCATTGCGGGTTTTGATGACGAAATGTCTGAAAATCTTCGCTTCTGGCGCGCCCGTTTTGTGTTGATCCCTGTGGAACGGCCTACGCAGTCTCAATGGAGACAAGGAGAGGACAACGAGG
Source organism: Oidiodendron maius Zn (assembly GCA_000827325.1). Taxonomy (NCBI): domain Eukaryota; kingdom Fungi; phylum Ascomycota; class Leotiomycetes; family Myxotrichaceae; genus Oidiodendron; species Oidiodendron maius. The sequence goes on along the minus strand of KN832877.1, from coordinate 232,735 downwards.
AGGAAATCCGCCTCGAAGGTATCAAGAAACTGACTCAAATTTGGCAACGGCATAGAGTTGTTACGGCTTCCGAGCGCCGCTTCCAGAGCGTTGGGTCTAGAAAGATGAAGCACCCAAACCCACTGGACATCGTGTACAGAACTGAAGACCCCTCGGTGGTCGTTACAGCGGAGCTTGAAACCCTACCGTTAGTAGAACCAGGCGATGGCGCCACCCGCCGTGGCCACTTATTCGAGTCGGAGCGCTTTCGTAAGGAAAAGTTCGATATTGCCGCACTGGCAGAGGCTATTCAGGCGCCTGTAGAGAGGGGCGGAGTACGAATGCAGAATCGCAGGTGGCATTTCCGGTTGCATCATAACTGTTTCATTGGTTCCGACATGACAACTTGGCTTCTTGAGAATTTTGAGGATATTGAGACGAGACTGGAAGCAGAAGAACTTGGAAATATGCTGATGGCTAAGGATAAGGATAGGGAAGGGCCGAGGGAGAATATTAAAGAGAAAGACAGAGATTTGGGCTTATTTGTCCACGTCGAAGAGCGACACCCTTTTCGAGACGGGCAATACTTCTATCAAATCACTGGGGAATTTGGAAAGCACCGTCCAGAAAGTCGAAGCGGCTGGTTTGGATCACGGCGACGGGATACATCAGTACCACCTACGCCAGTTGCTGATACTCCAAAAGACTCCCCAAAACCGCCAGAACGTTCCTGGTCAGGGTCAACACAAGATGACAAGTCTTCTGACTCTGGGGCAACAACACCAGTAGCAACCAGTGGGCAGGGGAAAAGACCCCGAGTTGCTCTCAGCAAGGTCATGAAATATGATGTAGACCATCGGAAGAGGTCATACCGCCCCGAGCGGATCAACCTGCACTATGACCGTCTGCATAACCCTGATAATTGTTACCATATCCGGATCGATTGGATAGGCGTCACTGCAAAGCTAATTGAAGACGCAGTCGAGTCCTGGGCTTCTACAGCTGAACGTTACGGACTAAGATTGGTCGAGGCACCCATCGGCGAGGCTTGTTCCATTACTACAACTCATCCGTTTAGAAGCCCTTACATTATCAAGCTTGCCGTTCAACCGCCCGAAAGACCGCCACCAACATATTTTGATATCAATTCGTTCGGGCCGCAAGTGCAAACAGCACCTGCAATACGCCATTATTACCAGAAGGCCATTATGAAGAAGTTCAACTTTGTCCTGGACATCGAAGCTGCGCACAACTTCCCCACCAATGTAGATGTGACGTATTCATGGGGCAAGCCTGACTTCAAGCACACGCAGTACATTCACCGTTCTGGCGTAGTCTTGGCCCAGATTACCGACGACGGGAACTTCCTTCTCCTTGCGAACCGGCTATACAATAACAGAACCGCTGCGGTAAGAGAATCGGACAGATATGTGCGGATGGATTATGCTGATCGCGCCAATGACACGCGGATCGGGCCCACAGCACACCTCCCTACAGAGCGAACAACTCCCGTCTCCTCCCCTCTCCTCAAACCCACTCTCACCAGCATGCAATCCCCTGTTCTCAAAGCCGCCTCCGATGTGCTTGGCCCGAGCAGTCTGGCATACTCCAAACTAGCTACCCTAATCACCCCTCAGAGCGTCAAGAATGGCCTCGAGGCCTTCTGTCTCGACGCCACGGAGCTCGAAAACTTCTACACCGAAGTCTACGACAAGCCTCTGCCCCCCAATGCCACGCCTCCGTCCTCGCGGATCCGGAGTCCCGTCGTGGGCGCCCTCGGCGATGTACCTGTGCTGGGCCTACCGCCGGGCCTATTCGCGCGGGACCCGAGTCCGACGCCCATGCGGCTCTCGGTAGTATCCGGCGTGAGCAGCCCGATGTTGGCTTCGGGGAGGCGGCCAAGCGTACAGCTAAGCGCATTGTCGTTCCTGCAGGGCGGGTCGACTGAGTCTGGTGCCGGTCTACATAGACGGGGGAGTTCTGAGAGTGATAATACCGAAGCTAAATAGGGCCTTGGCTGAGCTTGTATATGCTTTGTATTATTCTAAACATATATCTGGGGAGATTTTTGTATATTAATCTGTCATGATCCGGGAAGATCTCAAGGCTTTGATGTTGGAATTGTTATATTGTTATATATCTAGATAGATATGGAATGTACAATGAATTAATACTTCTTGCCTTTCTTGTTGGAAAAAATGATCATCATTATGCGGCTAAGACGCACCTTGTCAAGAGAATTCAGATATGCCTCTTGTGTATGAGCACAGGCTGGAGCCTCGTGGCAGCGACAGACAACGAGATGAATTTACTCTCTCGAAGCAGAGATGAAACACAAGCCTTTTCGGCCTTCCACGGAGTCATCGTCCGACGGGTAAAGACTAACAAGCAATAAATATACTTCTATCAATAATAGTACTGCAGCTCAAACAATACACAGCAATCGTCTCCGTACTCAGTGACTTCCTAACAACAACATCTGGCTCATCCTAGCAGCAATGCTCAACCACTCTTCGTGCGTGCCAATTTTACCAATATCTATGTCAGCGTCGGTGAAAGTTACGCCTTGACACGTCTTATACCATCTCTTGTATTGTTCAAAGGCTCTGATGCGGCCCCCATGCATGAACCAATCATTAATCGGCTGATTGACCGGTGACAGGAATGAGTCGTTTGGGTCTCTTATCAGTTGACCTGTGAGTGCATAGGTAGTGAGCTGTTCCCCGATGGTCTCTGAAACATGAGCTTCCACGCAGCGGATGTGATAGTAATGATCATGTTCCAAAATCGGGCTAGAGTCCAGCCAGTCAGTTTGATTCGAATTGAATGAGCGATGTTCATGGTGGGCGACTTTTACGTACCTGTCATCCGACTCGTGACAGCCAAGCGGAGTGGAACTGAGCCTGAGCCGATATTGAGATTGGATGGGGTACTGAAGTTGATCATCTGAGAGCATAGGACACTTCGGATTATCGCAGTACCCGAATGGGCCAGGGCTTTGGTTGAAGGGTCTAGATTCAAGCACAAGAAAATGGCCCGAGTCAAGCCGATTCGCAACACTCCTTTGAGGCGTGGGAGCTTGCTTCTCATCTTCCTCCAGAGACATTATTGAGTCCTCTTGGGAAGTCTGGGTTTTTAACTTGTTGGGTACTTCGGCATTAATTCTCCGCGGAGCTACCGTTGTGTAATTATAATTGCTCTGCCTGAGCCGTTGGCTTCGCAGAAGCGGTTGAGAATCGACGGCACCGTGAGGAGAAGCCATGATATACTAGTCTTGCAGCAGAAGCCTTGTCTAGAAATATTGAAGGACGCAGTGTTTAATGCCAGAAGGGTCTATGAGCTTCGCTCGGCAAGTGGTAGAAGTGATGCCTGCGTGGTAAAACTCGCCGGCATATATTTTGATCTCCGGTCTTGTCTGGTTGGGATGCTTTGGCGAGTATCCGCGATGTCTTCTGCTCTCCGATGTGGCGGCTCGAGAGAACGCACCAAGGAACTATCTGACTTGATAGCAATAGTAACGATTAGAAGCCAAAGAGGAAGTTGAAAGGTAGCACTACAATCAGGCCGTCAATAACTTGAGGTTGATGCCGATGTAGAGAGCAAGAAATATAAAGTAGGAAAGAGAGAAGTTAGAAGACTTGGACAACCAAACTAAGATGTCAAGGAAAGAACACCCAGCTACTATCTCCGTAACTATACACAACCAAAAATATATGTACGAGATAAATGAGTGGGGAGGATATAGCTCAAGCTCAGATTATGATATACATTATATGGGATATGTCTATCAAATGGCGTGCCCGCGTTGACAGTCTTCGCGCAATCTTCTTGTGTGCGTTGCTAGCCTTGGTATCAAATTTCGAGGGACAAGGGACTCCGGTATAATGCCATCCTAAGAAAATACAGAGATATGCATCGCAAGTACGCATATTACTTATCCACGATATTATGCAGACAGGATTGAACATCAAGTACGCGGCTTCAAAATTTACAGCAAGCTGTCGGATCTAGCTGGGCTCCGTTTCATGGTTGCCCCTTTCCTTAAGCGAAGCCCCCTTCCCTCCAGGCTGCACGTAGTCTTACCGAATTCATAAAGTAGATCCTCTGCCGGAAAATGCGCAGTAATCACTTTCTCTTGCCGATGCTCGTTTACGAAGATGGAAAAATCTCCTAGTGTCTCACCGCAGTAAAATCTGCACGGTAAGGCAAGATATAGACTAACCCCGCGTCAACCCCCCTCCCCACTCACGGCCGCTAGTTGCAAAAATTGCAACTGCACATCTTGTTGCTCTTGTTATTTTTGCCCTTGCGTCTTACATCCGTCCTGTACTGTACTTCCCTGTGCGTAATATGCTTAGGTGCAGCTGTGCAGTAATCACTAAATGCCCTAAAAAAAGGGGGGGTCTGTGGTCAGGTGCGGGCTTTCCTCTTTTGCTGTTACGTGCATGATACTGACGTCTGATTTTTGGGCTGGTTGGAGGGGGGCATTTGCATTTGTCGTGACTCGCACGAGAGAGGAAATGAGGCGCGGAGGATGAAATGCTATACGTTGATCCGTCGTCGTCATTATGACATACCTTGCAAGAGTTCAACGGCGGCCGGCCCTGAGAGATGCGCACCGGGGGCCGGTCGTAAGTAACTTTCCTATTGGATATCCTCGTCCTTGTAATCCTTGACTTGCACCTCTGTGCTCCTCTGGAACGCGACCTCCAATTCCTAAGTACAGTACTAGGCTTCAAGTCTTTCCACCATCCTAATCTACCGAGCCTGGGGCGGCCAAGCAAAGACGATGCTACTTCATCGCGCGGCGACCGCACCCCGGAGTGGATCGCTGGTCGGGGCAGGCACTTTCGCCGGATGAGCGCTGTGGTTTGGGGCATACACCGTCCCAAGTTGGAATGATACAGAGGGACAAGCGCGAGAGTGATCGCCCTCCGAGCGGGCGCAGGCATGATTGGGAGGTTTCCAGCGATGTGGGATTATGGGAGTTGGAGAGCCAGGGGGTTGACCCGGCTCATTGCAGCGGCACAGCGAAAGGAGAGCCTGTCGGGCCAGCCTCACCGACGTTTCTTTCCCGCCTCATATCAATCGGATCGCGCGACGAGGCGCGCACACTGCCGCCCGAGAGGCCTGTCCAGTGTCTGTGCTACGTGGTTGATTTGTGTGTCGTGCGGATAGCGTCCGTGTTGTTCTGGGGGAGTCGACATTTGGAATTTTCCCCTGGGAACAGGGGTTTCAGCGAGGGAATGAGTTGCCTTCGCCGCATGGGCGGCCGGGAGAGAGCGTGGGACTGGTGTTGTTGGAGTTGGAGGGAGGCGAAGGAGCAGGACGAAGATGATCTCCAGACCGCCAGAACATGAAACCCCGAGTCATGGGCTAAGAAGAACGGGTGTGACGGGGGAGACTTACTCCGTAACTCACAACTCGTACAGTATTCGTATAGTAACTCGTACAGTATTCGTAGTGTAACTCGTACAGTATTCGTAGTGTAACTCGTAACTCGCGGCCGCATACGTCAACCGTGATCATGCAAAACCCGTCGACGACGGTGGCCCGGGCCCGTTGCTGCTTCTGAGGTCGATGCGAGACTCATATCCAGCGCGCCCCGGTCACGATATTCTTTATGAACAGCTCGGTCTGCCCCGCCCCGACCCGACCCAGGTCCTGGGGACGGCGATGAAAGTACGCCCCGCGATGCATCGTCAGCTGTATGCAGATCATCAGCTGCTCGTGTTTGTACAGCGCATCGCATCAACTGAGCCTCAGAAACGACTTAAGGCCGCAGCCGGTTTGGGTCAGCTGGAATGCGGCCGTTAGGCAGTGGTGGAAGGCCGACATGTGCCAGACCATCCTTCCCTGGGCTATAAGATCGCCGATATCACGACCAGATCAAGCTCATGGAGGGTTCGGCCGTTCGGCCGTTACCGCAGGCGTGACCTGGCTCTCTTTCCATACGATACGAAGTAAAGTGAAGTGCAGCGCAGTCCAGTCCATTCCAGTCCAGTCCAGTCCAGTACCGCATGCGCCCATCAGCCGCTGTCAGCGTCGCGCCGTGCCGTAGGGAGCTTCCTGCAACTTTCCACTGCGGTGGGAGTCGATCACGATCGATCGTCATCGACATGTAGCACCGTCCCCCTCCTCTGGCTTGCCCCTGCGCCGCGTACTGGACCAGACCACGGTTTGATACTCTCTGTATCGCTGGGCCCGCCGCCGAATCAGGTTGGCCGGACGGGGCGAGTTACGGTGGCGGGTTTGCGGTGGCGGTTTAAGGTGGCGGTTTACCGAAGCGCGTCGTGGGTCCATCACCGTCGGCAAAAGGGAGGCTCTACGATGGCCACGAGCTCCTCAGCTCCTCCCAGCAGAGGCGCAAGAGCGGTGATGGCCCCCCAGTACGCGACGCCGGTGAGGTGATCTCGTGCTGGCCCCTGCGTAGGATATGCGCGTCACAAGTAGGAGTTTTGCTCGCCTTCGCTGCGCTGCGCTGCGCTACTACTCTACAATGCCCTTCTCCCAGGGCATGGCAGCATGTATTGTGTGTATGTATGTATTGTGTGTATGTATGTATGTATGTATGTATGTATGTATGAGAACCAGCGCGAGACCCAGGAGATTACCGCCTGGAGCAGAGAGCAAGATGGGGAGGGCTTCATATCAGCCTCGGCCCGAAGGCGAGGTCGGCCCCTCAGCCTTGACGATCGATTTCTTCCACGCCGCGAAATGCTGCCCAACGGCGGGCGTGTAATTACAGTAGCAGCCCTCCTATTACCTGGACGGCCCGAGCGCAAGTAACTAACTCATCGTTTACTAAAGCAGAGTACAACAGACCAGCGATCCGAGACCCAGAACGAGACCAGTGGGGGGGACTGGGCTACCGCCCCGGAAGGGGTAACCATCCCCGCGGGAAGGGCGATGACCTCAGCACCTTGTCTTCGGTCGCTCGCACTCGGATATACGCACAGAAATAGGAAGAATCGTCGTACGGAGGGTCATGGTCGTGATGGGCCATGGGCAGAAATGGGGAGCGAAGGGGGGCGAAGGAAAGGGGGAGGAAGGACGAGACGAGGGCGGGCATGGTTATCAGCAGGATCATGGATCGGGGCAGGAGGATGGTACGCCATCGAGGTCCTGGGGGCATCTCTTTGCCTGGCCGGAGCGTGATCGTGGTTGTGGTCGCGGCCGTGGTGGTCGAGTCGTCGTTGGACGAGGTGGTCGGGTTGCCTAGGCTCATCATAGGTCCTGGCATGATTCTGGGATGAGTCGGGGATGAGTCGGGGATAGCCTGGGATGGGCTTGTAGGGCGCACTCAGTAATCTGGACCATCATGTAGAGTACTGTACAGTCCGAGTACAGTCAGTGTCCGTCAGTGGCAGTCGGGGCAAGATGTAGCGTACAGTAGTCTGGATCGGTCGCATTGTGTGTGGATGGATTGGGACGTTCTCGGTTCCTCACCGCCTCACCGCCAGTTGCCGGGATGGACGAACGAACCACGGAATCCGGGAGTGGGGAGGAGTTGAGGCGTGTGGAATGTGGAAGCGGGCCACGGAGTTTGGACCACGGCTTCTCTTCCACCTCCCAGACCACCACCATAACCACCACCCATTCCCTCCACCATTCCCTCCCAGGACCTTCATGATTTGCACCATCATCACCGCCAGAGACGCTCCTCTCTTACCGGCTCGCACTGACGATTCTACAACACGCCCCTTTATAATCCCTCCGTCCCCCCGCCGCCGCCGTCTCCTCTCCCTTTCGCCCTGAATCGAATTTACCGTTGCGCGGGACCGCCCACCGCCCACCACCGACATCATCCCGTCCCAATCCGGCGCCTCATCGACCTCGCCATTCCCCCCCCCGACCTGGCGCTCCTCCCCTCGCATCGCAGCAATGGGCCTCCAAGAGCGACATATCGTCGCGGCCGACGCTTAGAGCGCCCTCGCGTGAACCCGACCGACCAAGACACAGAGTGAGCGTGTGTGAGAGAGCGTGAGAGAGCAGCCTCAACCATGTCCCTCCTGGGCAAGCTCCTCTCTGGCCTGCCTCCCCATGGCCCGACCGCGCGCACCGCCAACCCCCTCGACTCGAATCTGGAGGACCAGTTCACCCACAACCTCCTCTTCCCCGACGCCGAGGCCCTGTGCCACCACGATCAGGTCTTCGCCCTCTCCTCCGGCACCGTGCTGACCCCGGCCCCCGTCAATGCCTTCGACATCCACGGCGACCTCGACCTCGAGTTGCGCGATGTGCGAGTAATCATCATGCAGGAGGCCACCACCGCCACGGGCTCGGCGTACCTGCTCTACGACAGCCATCCCCCCCCACCACCCTCCCCTTCGCTGGATCGGCAGTCCTCGTCCGTCTTCTCGACGCGCAGCGAGGGCCGCCGCTCCATCAGCTCCCCGCGCCGGACGAGCGTGGGCCAGAGTGCCCGCCCCGTCGTGATTCAGCAAGAGCCGGCGCCCCGGCCGTTTGGGGCCTTTGATCGCAGGTCGGCACAGCTGGGGAAGGCCTTTGGGCACGAGACCGAGGGGCAGAGGTCGGCGCGCGAGCACCGCGAGGAGATCACCTCCTTCTCAAATTGCATCTTCGGCGCCTCAGACACGCTGGCCTACAAGGGCGCGGGGACGAAGCTGCACATCCTCCCCGCCGAGTCGCGCTCGGCCTCCACCTCCGGCTCCTACATCGGGGATGGCTCCCTGGGCCGGTCAAGCATGCGGAGCAGCAAGCTGGCGCAGTCGTTCACGTCGGGGGGCCTTGGTACTGGGCTGCCATCTGCCAACTTCTCACATCCTGGCACCGTGCCCCGAGTCGTCGACAAGAAGAAGGTGCTGATCACACGCATCTTCCCGGTCCCGTTGCCAAGTGACGACGCTGACGAGGCCGACGAGAGCCAGAAACGGACGCCCACCGTCATCAGGCCATCTACCGAATCCACCGCGGGGTATCCCTTTCCCAAGGTGGGCGAGAACGGCGTGCTGCAGAAGAAGAAGCCGCAGCAGAACAGAACGCCAATGTACGCCGTTGGCCTGGTGGTGCAGTTACCTGCAGCTTCCCACCCCCCCACCACCCCCGTATCGCGATCCAGCTTCCGCAGCCCCGGTTCCTATCCCGAGCAAGACCTATCCTTCCCATCCTCATTCAACTCCGCCCGACATGCTGGGTGGACGGTCTTAAGTCATGGCTCCGGTGGGCACTCCTTGGAACCTCCTTTATCTGGTGATGCCGATGACCGCATTGATATCATCACCCAGCATTGGGACATAATCATGAGGACCCTCTCCCACCTCCAACTTGTTGTAACGGCGACCCTCCTCCCTATGCTGAAGCAGGCCAATATCAGCTCTCCGAGCCCTCCCAAGCATGCCCGGACCTCGTCGGCCAGCGTCTCCATCGGAGGCAAGCGAGTGGAAGATGTCAAGCCGTTCAAGATCCAGAAACCCACTATTAAGTACGTTCAGCTCACAGCAAACTGCCTGATGCCGGTAGAAAAGATTCACAAGGCTGTTGACGCCTCCCGTCAGAGAATCGTCAGCGGTCTTAAAGCGGCTCAGGTGATAACAGGCCAGGGGAGATGGGGCATCTGGCGCGAAGAAGCAAGATTGGTTGCCAAGTGGGCCGGTGGAAAGGATGAAGGCTTCTTCTTCTTCAACGTTTTGACCGGTTTCCTGGGCAATCATACGGAATGGCTTCAGGCCCTAGGCCCCAGCTGGTACCGTCGGCGACACTACCAACAGCAAAGATCTAGTAGGGATGATGACATCTCCCTTCCCGCGAGGACCATCATCTTGTCAGACAATAAGCTCATGGCCCGACGCCTTGTATTTTTGCTCTCAGCATTCCTACCAACCAACCAACAACAGAGGCTCTGCCGTCTTCACCGACCAGACACCGCGACATCTTGTGGTGGCTCTTCCCACTCGCCGCCAACGTATGTCGTGCCCATTCTGCGAGAGGAATCACTCCGGCGGCGGATCAACAAGCGAGGAAGCATCGCCCGAAGCGCTCATTCTAGGACAATGAGCTTCCCTGCACAAGGCTCTCAGGGCCCAGAGATCCACCACCATGATCGGCGTACCTCCGACGCGGCATCCATTAAGACTGCCAACCTTCCAATTCCTGGGAGTGACATTGGCTCCCGCAAGAGTAGTGCCGCAACAACCTCCACGGTGACGCCTGTGACCACCATGCCGCACTTCTCCACCCGACGTCCCATCAGAGGCACTGGCCCCGCTCCCAGCCCCGGAAGTAGTGGTAGCTTAGCCACCGAGGACCTAATACGGTCTCTGAGGAGAGATGAGAGCACAGGACACTATAGCAATGGGTCCTCCGACTCTCACGGGCACGGATCACGCTGGGGAAGTATGATAAGCGGATTCTGGGGCTCCTCCAGAAGACGTGAGTCGACAACCGCCACATCGCCTACCGTTGAGGGCCTCGAGACTAACGATCTACGCTATAAAGCGCGCAACGGAAGCAAGCTACAGGAGATGGTCGATGAGGCCAGTGGAGATCTCCGTACCAAGCCGCCTAGGAGGGACAGCGAGCTGCGTAAATCAGATGCCGGGTCAACTGAGACGACGAGACGCGATTCAGAAGGCGGGGGAGATGAAGTGGCTGAGCAAACCGTCCACATCCATGATCGGACCCCTGACCCGTCTGGAGCATATGAGAGTCCTGTGAAGACTTCCATTAAAGATGGTATAATTGATATCGACGTCCCCCTGCCTGAGTATCTCTCTTTCGAGACCGCAGTCTCTTCCCCAAGCAGCTCGGGCTACTCGTTCTCGACTCCAGGATTCGGGAATGGAATGGAGGGGTTCGAGCATTATTGCCGTGTTGCGCCAGATGCAGATACGACCATGAATGTGGGGGGATGGCTGCCGCGATACCATCCCGATTTCGCCCTCCAAGCAACGCCTCCCCAGGAGAGTCTTTTGGAGGAGATCAAGGAAAGCATGCGCAATGAGCCTACACCTTCTGTCTCCTCCACGCCACATCCTCCGGATGGTAGCAGCGAGGGCCGCTGGGTTAATATCAGCTCTGCCATCATCGCAGACACGACCAACTTCTCGATAAAGCACATCAGCTATAGCCGCTTTATTAAGCCTACCAGTGTGGAGCAAGCTGCTCCTTTCCTGCCCAATAGTCTTGACAGCAAATATGGCAACGTCTACTCCACAGCTCTGCTCACCCCGACGCCCGGGGTGCAAGAGAGCCGAGTGGAAGAGCGCTTTGTTGAGAAATTCATTATTTCCATGGACGACACTCTGATCGAAGCGGTAGAGCGCATCATGGCGCAGTCTGGTACCGGGTCCAAAGGATCCTCCGTCTCCTCGAGCAGAAGTACGTCAAGAAAGAGTCGGCCCGAGGGTCGTGACCGGAGTAATTCCGAAGCCCGGGAGATCTCAGTACCAGAGCACAGATTAGAAGTCCCGCGAAACGAGTGCAAGAAGACGATCCTCTGTGCCCTGGAAGAGATCGTACGCAACGTCGTCGAGGCTAGGGAGCGCGAGGAGCGCGAGCAAATACCATGCGGAGAGCGAGAGCTCGCCAGGGAGAAAGAGAGTTTCCTGCGAGAAGGTGTGAGGACGTGGCTGGAGTATGTGGAGGGGAACGAGTGAGAATGGGCAGACCGGGTTGCATTCTGCAGGCTGCGAGCATTCGCGAGAGGGGCATAATTAATGGCGCCCGGGCGAATTTACTTTTTTGTATGTACCACCATCGACATCCCTAACGACCGGGTTACTAGAACACGACACGATACCAATGGGCACAACCTCACGCTCTCTTATTTGCTCTTCAACAGGGAGGGCGGGGCAGAGAGGTGACGGTCACCACAGGCGCTTGCATTTCAACATTTAATATTTTGGACTAGAATTTAGCGGGGTCGTTTGGGCGTTTTTAGGCGGACTGCGGGTTTCTCTTTGCTGGGACCGAATGGCTGGGTGCGTTATGGGGGGTTTAATGGCTACTATAGAGGCTCGACAGCAGCCAACGAGGCGCAGGACTGCGCATTCTTAGCTGATCAGAATGATTGAATAGATGATGATTAACCTCAATAAGTAACCAACGTCTGGAGACATGTGACAATCGTTGTCGTGTTGCCGGGCGATGATCTTGGCACTGCCATCACAGCCTCCTCCCCGCGCCTTCGGATCACCACCCGGACCTGCTTTCCGCTTGTGCATCGTGCCCCACGTAAAATTAGTTTCTGAACAGGCAGACGACGAGGCAGCATAACAGGCTGATACACCACACAAAGTTACAGATTGCCGTTTACACAAACGCCGCCAAGGGCAGTGTGATAGGCAACAGAGCTCTACATGGATAAAGAGGTCGTCGATCTTCCTGCGCTGGCGCCTATACGCACCAGGGTTCTTTTCGAGTCCTTTGAACTCCTCCCGTCAAGACACATGCAAATAACACATATATGTCATTGGCATATATCAATATATATATGCCTGTCCAGGAATGCATTTGTCTCCTTTCCTCTCATCTTCCTGAGTCAAGTGAACTCGAGTAAAGATCCTTCATTACCACCCAGATCCCATTTCTCATTTTCCTCATTAAATATCCTCTTCTGATACACATATCTATATTTATTTACCCCGAATTAAAGATGTGGAAATTCAGACGCTCCGGTCCGGTTATATCCCTGGCCACAGAGAAGCTCGCCCAGGACTCTTCTACTACTATAGGCGAGAAGGCTCTTTCTACACCACCGGCTTCCGATAGGGACGTCGAGTTTGGGATCAGTCCAACAGTGAAGACGCTTTATGCTGGGAAGAACAGTCGTGGTGGGAACTATGACTGGGTTGATAGCCCTCCAAAAACTCTGAGCAAGAAAGTTGCTAAGGCTCATGATCGAGTACGTCTCCTATTCTTTTCCTCCCCAACCTTCTCTGTTGCTGGAGCTATTCCACCATTATTCTCACCTGATTTGTATGAGCAATGTAATATACTAATATTTAGCACAATAGGTCGCTCTCAAGGTGTTCAAAATCCCAGACTGCTCCAAACCCACCATATCAGGCCGCACACCGCTGAAGATCCACGCCGTGGACATCCAATCTCCCTACCTCGTCTCCGCATTAAAAGACATCGTCAAAGAAGAAGGCGTCAACCTCGAAGTCTCCGAAACCGCCCACTTTCAAGAACCATTCAAACCCCTATTCTTCTGCTACGACAAGATTCTCTCTCTCTCCCAATCCACCACCGAGGCCATCGCAGCAGAGCATCTGGTCCTCCTCGTCACCGTCCTGAATGAGATCTTCGGCGATCTCATGCGCACGCTATCCAATCTCAAAAAGAGTCGTCTAATCAGCTACCCCCTCGCCTGGACGCACTTCCCTCATGGCTCCCTGGTATACTCCTCGGCATCCGAATGCGCGCGCGTATGCAGAGTGAAGTCAACGCAGTACGAGAGCGATCAACACGAGGGCAATCGCTTGGCGCTGAATTGCGAAGAGATCGCCTTCGACGGGAAGACTTTCGCCTGGAGACCGCTCCGGCTCTTGATCCCGGAGTTCAGGGGCAATCAACAGGTAGACAGCCTCCCGAATTTTTTGTTCGATTTCCACCTCGAGAAGGAGAAGGTTGAGAGGAGGTTGAGAGAAAGAGCGGTGAGGGTTTTGGAGTATCAGGAGTTGTGCTATAAGGAGTATGAGGGCGTGGCGCTGTTTACGGCTGGATGTAAGGGGTTGAGGTATAATGTAAGGCTCTCTCTATCTTGGTTGCGTCTCTTCGCCATTGATAACTCTAATATATTGAGCAGGTATCTGGGAGAATATTGATTGACCATCATGGGTATAATAAACACCACGAAGGATTTCAGCGGCTTGAAAATAACACAGCAGGAAACACCTCTGGATCTGACGGCAAGGAGAAGTCTGCGTACTTGGAGCCACTCACAAAGGAACAGCAGAAGGCTAATAAAGAAACTATGTTGGCTAGAGAACAAGATCTTATTTTCGTGACGCCAATATTGGAGGGATTTGCGTTGAAGAATAAAGTCTGGCGTGAGTACTTTCTTACTTTTACTTCTTCCATCAGGTTGCAAGGCCTTGTGTGCTGACAACGAACGAAGTGAACTTCTTCGTCGATGATATCAAGCCGATAAACTGGAATGATGATGCTTATGATCATCTTGTATATCATGAAGAGCAAAAAGATCTCGTCCTTAGCTTCGTTGACAACCATAAGAGGTTGAGACATGGTGTTCACGATGTTATCATTGGCAAGGGCCAAGGCCTTATTGTGCTCCTGAGTGGCCCACCTGGAACAGGGAAGACATTGACTGCTGAAGCAAGTAAGATTGCTAATTGCACTTCTACATGTTTTTGTTGATAGCTAATGTATAGGGATATAGTCGCCGATAAGACTCGCCGTCCTCTGTATTACCTACAAGCAGAAGATTTAGGAACAAACCCTGCGGTTTTGGGGTCGAAGATCAAGAAGGTTTTTGAGATGGCTACGGAATGGGACGCTGTAATTCTTCTAGATGGTATGTCTCCCCATCCCTTTCTCACGGTACGAACAATATAATACTGATACCGGGATAGAAGCGGATGTGTTCATGGCTCAACGCTCCCCTGCCGATATTACTCGAAATGAGCTCGTTTCCAGTACATCTCCATCTTTTTATCCCTATCATTCACCCAAAGAAACCTACTAACAAAACCCCAACAGTCTTCCTCCGCGAGCTGGAATACTTCCAAGGCATAATCTTCCTCACCACCAATCTCTACAGCACCATCGACGTAGCTTTCCGGTCGCGCGTGCATATCCATCTCCTCTTCGACCCGCTCTCGTTCTCCTCCCGTCGTATCCTATGGGAGAAATTTCTGGCGCGGCTTCCTGCCACCGAACTTCCTCCTGCGCAGAGTGAGGACGCGCAGGGCGGAATTGGTAAGGACGCCTTGACTGAATTGGCGAAATGGGATTTGAATGGGAGGGAGATTAAGAACTCGATAAAGACGGTGAGGACGTGGTGCGTGTGCAAGGGAGTTGGGTTGAATTTGTCAAGGCTAGAGAGTGGGATTCGCGTCACCGCTCCGCAAGCTAGGAAAGTGGAAGGGGAAGCGTAGAGGGGTTAGGGCGGAGATGGTTGATAGGCCGGTCGTCTGGGGGGTTTCAATGTGTTTCGATGCCTTTTAATGTTTAATAGGTATGGGTTTTTGGTTCCCTTTGATATCAAACCTTTACTTCGTTTGAATAGCTGTATTGTCTGGGAATGCCTTACATATATCGTTTGGATTTCGACGTGAGCCATACTCGACTTAACTGAGGCATTGAGCGTTGAGTTTCATATTGACTTGATGCACACGCGCAGATAGTAAATGCAGAATTAGCAGTACCTTCCCAATAAAGGACCCAGGTTTACAGAGCAAGAGGTTTTGTTGGTCGAAATATCAGGTATAGATTCAATTATCTTGCAACGCAAACTATGTCTCGAAGGCTGCCGTGACTATCTCGCTTTAGATGATCCCAACCTAGCCAACCACCATTCCGTTGAAAACCGAACTCCAACGAATCTAGCAACGCCATCCATGCTTATTACACCTAGCCCCAAGTTCCACCGCCGCCACCACGCCCTTGTCTCTTTTGCGCGGACAATCTCCAGTCATCCTCCGCGGCGAACTTGTTATACAATGGCTGGATTCTCTCCGCCTTCTTCCGCTTGCTCAGCTTGTCCGTCGGCGCGACTTTGAAGAATGTCGGCGCCGCTTCCACTAACCACTTCGGCTCAATTGTCGATGTGCAATGCATATACTCCTTACTTGTCAATACCAGTTCATGGTAAATGACCCATTCCGCTTGTTTTCCAAATAGAGCAGAACTAGGATGCAGAGACACCGGTGTGCCTTCGATGAGTGTCTTGTAACCTTCCTGTGGATCCTTCCGCGCAGAATTTCGGAAATATCCACAGCACAGAGCTTGCCGGACTCTCTCAGTGTTGCGGCCGCAGGAGACGATAGGGTGTCTATAACGTTCCATAATTTTGACAAGTTGGTCCCGGACGTCCTTTGCCCGTCGCATGGAACGAGCCTGGATGAAATTCTCAAAACACCATGGATTGGCGTACTTGTTTTGTTTCCAGCTGTTGTAGACGTTCAAAAGCGTCAGGTGGTCACCATGCGGGTCATGGAACTTCGCCTTCTTTTGATCCGCCTGAGTTTGTTTGTCCTTCGGGCGGTAGAACACAGTGGGCATTGACAACATGGCAACAATACTAAGAATTTCATCGGAGCAACCAAGGTCAACAGCTGCAATTAGAACTTTCGCAAGGGAAGGTTCCATAGGAAAATCGGCCATCTTGCGACCCAGACGAGTGAGAAGGCCCTCATCATCTAGTGCTGATAACGCATAAAGTTCCTCAAGCGCAGTCAACATGGTATTAGTGGGAGGAGGGTCCATAAAGTCAAAATGTAATAAATCATTGATACCCATTGCTTTTAACATCAAAATTGTAAGCGATAGATTCTGCCTCTGTATTTCAGGAATACTAGTAGGCAACATCTCAGACTGGAACGCAGTTTCGGTGTAGAGCCGGAAGCACTTTCCTGGTCCTGTGCGGCCTGCACGACCGGCACGCTGCTTTGCCTGGGCTTGTGAAATCGGTGTTACAACTAACGAATCCATACCAAGCTTTGGATCATATGCGTTTTGCTTAACAAAGCCCGGGTCGATGACATAATATATATGATCGATCGTGATAGATGTTTCGGCAATATTAGTTGCAATGACCACTTTTCTGCTGCCAGGAGGTGCAGGCTCGAAGATCTTGCTTTGCATCTCGCTTGGGAGAGCAGAGTAGACAGGTAATATAATGAGGTCTGGAACGCTTGGTCCAAGAGCTTTCATACGCTCGAACAAGATCTCGCAGCTAGTATCGATTTCTTCTTGGCCAGTCAAGAACAAGAGGATATCTCCAGGAGGCTCGGTCAAGTGAATTTGCATGACAGTAACAAGAGCAGCGTCTAGATAATCGGATTCCGGTTCTCGAGAATACATGATCTCGACTGGATATGTTCGACCTGGGATGGAAAATATAGGGCATTCGTTAAAATATGCCGAGAATTTGTCGGCATCCAAAGTTGCTGATGTAACTATAATCTTCAAATCCGGCCGTCGTTTTATGGTTTTTTTGAGTAGAGCGAAGAGTACATCAGTCGCAATTGTACGTTCATGAGCTTCATCTAACATGATAACCGAGTACCTTTTTAGATCTGGGTCCATTAATACTTCTCTCTGTAGCATGCCATCGGTCATATATTTGATCTTGGTAGCAGGGCTGGTGAAATCTTCAAATCGAATAGTATACCCAACTTCCTGGCCAAGCTGACAACCAACCTCTTCGGCAACACGTTTGGCGACTGACATGGCTGCTACCCGTCGTGGCTGGGTGCAACCAATAATGCCATCGTTTGCGAACCCAGCTTCGGCCAGGTATTGTGTCAACTGTGTGGTCTTTCCAGAACCCGTGTCTCCCACAACAATCAAAAGCTGATTTGCATGTACAGCTTTGATTAGCTCAGAGCGAAACCTAAAGACTGGGAGAGATTCTCGCTGTTCCTTAATAGTCATGTCTGTTCTACGACCAAGCGACTGATCTTTCTGGGTAGCCCGTTTCCACTCGGGCACAACCTCATTCGACTGGATTGGTTTAATACTGCGTAGTTCGCTAGCAAACTTCTTCTCGTCCGGGTCGGCCATAGGATCATGCCACTGAGCGGATAGGTCAAACTTTGAGCTCTCAGCAGCTGCTTTATCCTGGGCTTCTTGCTGTCGCAGCTCCCTGCGGTCCTTCGCCAGGTTTGTACCCGCCATAGCAGCCCGGTTCATAGATCCATCAGGTGCCTTAACAACTCTGATCGGTGAAAGTTCGAGAGATAGCTTGGTTTGTCCTGCTAAAAATGGGGGCTCGTCCTCGCGCAGCTCAATGTCAACGTCCTCCTCAAGCTCCATCCCGCCCTCGCCATTCAAAGTCGCGTTGTATTCCTCATCTAAATTTGGGTAATCTGATGCCTTTACCACGCCTGAAGCAATGAGCTGGCGAATTTCCCACCGCTCAGGGGAAGTCATTCTCTTTTTATTCTTCCTGGGATTTTGAGGTACTTCATCCTCGAAAACCAGGACCTTCTCGTCGATCAGTCCATATTCGTTCTTGCCTCCACCTAGCCGCTCCATGTTGGCTCCAGACTGTATTCTAGTTTGTGGCGCAAGATCTAGCCCGGTCTCTTGATCGACCTCCTTCATAGAAAGTCCAATCCTTGAGCCTTCAATTTTGACGACCTTGACTTTCACAGCCTGGCCTCGTGACACCAAATCTGAAGGATGATTTACACGCTGCCCTTCCACCAAAGCCGAGACGTGCACCAGGCCATCTACTTTGCCTCTAACCCCGTGTATATTGACAAATGCGCCAAAGTCCTTCACGCCCGTCACATGTCCGTCGTAAATTTTGAATAGAATCGGGTCGTCATCAATTTCCGGGCTCGGCGGGCGCTTGAACTGCTCGTCCTCATATAGTCCCCGTCGACTGCTCCTTTGCTCATTTCGAGACCGTCCATACTCGTCAGAATCATTATAACCGCCTTTGGGTCGTCGTCTTCTGTCTTCTTCCGATTGCGATCTCGATCTATATCTATCCTTCCGACTTTGCCCACGGTCATAATCGTTTTGTGGACTTCGGCTTCGTTTTCTGCTGATCCTACCAGGCTTTTCCGTCTTTGCCTTGCTCTCCAAGCCCTCGAGTAGAGCAAGAGTATCGTCGATTGCATCAGGCTCTGGCCCTTGTCCACCATTTTTTTGCTTTTCTTCAGGTCCCTCTAGCCAAGGAAGCTCTTTGTCAGGCAGAGCAAGGCCTTTGAATATTGTCGATTTATCTTCCGCTTGAGACGCCGCCTTTTTAGCCTTCGAGCCATTTCGACTATCCGTACTTTTGAACTTAGGATGCATAGTCAAAACTAGGCGGTGCACACTCTCTATCAAACTCTGCGGAAAGTCTGCACCCATCTCCTCCAGCTTCTTCTCGAATTCCTCCAAGGAGTTGCATTGTACGTCCTGGGCGATCACGAACTCGGCAAGTGTCTTGTCGCTGATCCCTAAATGGTTTTGTAGCTCTGAGGTCACTTTAGAGACCAAAGAGAGTAGCTCTAAAGATTCCAGATCATCCATGGTGGCGGGTAGTTTGAACGTTGGTTTCCTTCGTTCGCATTCAGAACTTTATTTGCGCGGCGCGCTTATTCGCGCTTAATTTACAACCCAAGAAGTCTATCACTCCACTTCCGAAATTTCTTGGTTTGCACTACATTGAAATGCAATATTGACAACTTTGTTCTATTTGAAGTGAACAAGTCTCTTGAAGAGTCTTTTGCTTCTGATAGCCAAATACCCCTTGTCCAAGTTTATAATGAAGTTTTGGCCCAAGACGGGAATTTGGCTCACAACGGTTCAGAATATGTAAATTTATATAAATTTATATTCCAGTAGTTAATTTTCAATTTAGTAAGTAGTAGTTATATTTTGCTTTGCACTCAACTATAATTAGTCTTTACGGATATCTCTCCTCCGGGCTCTACGCTAAATTTATTGAAGATTTTCTTCACCAACACCCCTCCCGGCCTCCCCTTGTGCCAACCTCCACCCACTTTCTTTTCATTGGCGAGTGACGGACCTCAAAGATTTTCTTGGAGCATTTATCCGATCTCCTGCTGCAGGTAGGAATGCCACGGCATTTTGAGTATCTTTCGTGAAAGATAATTCAAACTCTGTGCGGTTGTTCACCAATAACAATTAGGATTATTTCGATTGTAAAAAAAGGGTTTAGGATGCAAGCACATCCAAAATGGCACTTTGGATTTATTGAATCCATTAGGGACATTATTATCGGTGACCATGACCGTCTATTCGTAGTAGAGCGCTTGACCATCAATGTCTGCTGCATTATGTGAATCAACATTGGCACAAAGATTGTCTTGACTTGGCATATCAACATTTTTCCTAGATCGATATACCATTGCACAACTTTGTTGAGAGGTGGATCATCGTATACGTGTACCTTGTCTTGGCCTTAATCTGCGCACGCCTTGTGCTACTGAATAACGAACCCTGCGGTGAGTGCTAGAACCCCCATTAGAATATCTCGGCCTCGAGATTGGCTCCTCCGGTGCGATCCACCGTCTAGTACGTGACAACGTGACGAAGATATCGGTTGCTGTCCAGAGGACATTTTGAACGGAGAATAGCAGTCTTTTATATCAGTCGGCTCTTGGTTTATTAGCAGTCTTACCCAATATTCGAAGAATATCTCCGGACACTCATCTAGGAAACAGAGCGATAGCAGTGCTAAGGAGCTTGGATACAGATGTGATGCCTACCGCATGGCGATATGCTGTCCGTTCACGTAGCTGGAGCGCAATGATCAAAATCTAAATGTAACGTGTTCTCGGTGAGAGCAATATATACAAGACCATTCTATCTTTCTGCTTTTGCTTCACTTCGTTCTAATGATCTTCAACTTCTTATCGCTCCAAAGGAAGTTGTTGGCATATGCCTTTGGCACAATCTTCCTTTCGTTCGGTTCTTGCACAAAATACTCGTACCCCTGCTTCTCAGCGAAGCGGACCGCGTCTTCCTTGCTCTTAAAATTGATATGTGTGCCCTGTACAAAATCGGCAGAGGACTCCCAACCAATCAGAGGGTTCTGCCATCGGTGTCCCTTTGATAGAATGTCCCAATCCATGCGCCAGTGATGGCTGTGCCAATCACCAGACTGGGTCGCGGGTTTGGCTGGTTTGTAAATCCTTCACGTAGTTGTTAGCATATATTAGCACTGCATAAGGAGGCTGCGACACATACCGGACGGTTCGAGCCTGGAGATCAATTGGAGCGCCAGAGAGAACAGCAGCAGCAACAACTTCACCTTCTTCGCTGCCATTCATCACTCGTTTAGGTATGGGAGAGAAAGTCCTGGACTACGCATTAGCTCAAGTCCACCGCTACTGTGGCACAGACTTACGAAGTAGCTTGATCTATCTCTGCCGCGTAATCAGGCTGATTGTGTCTAACCGGGACATTGCTTTGACGCTCGACAGGATGGGAGTTGTCTGACGTCGTTAGGGGCGTTCCGACTGCAGTCTGCGAATCAAAGCGCTTGGAGCTGGGGATTGATCGCAATGATGGCGAGCCGCCTGCCCGTAGCAGTCGGCCTGCAATTGACGGGCGTAGTAGGGACATTGTGGTTCACACTGCGGTTCACTGTCTGTCTATGGCAGAGCAGTGGGTTTCGGTGTTGAGGTCTGAAGCCGAGATTCGCTTAGTAATACCACACTAGTGCTGAAGCTTCCGCGAACTTCATGCTCTTGTTTTCACAACCATTAAGCCTTACGCCCCTCTTCTAACATCATCGAGATCTTCAATTGAGGTAAGTTATATCGCTAGTCCGTGGATAGGCAGTGCCGGTGCAGGAGATATTGTTTGTATTGACCCGAATGCAGTAGTTACAAAATGAGCTACATCACTCGTCGAGCCCTTTCGACTCTCATCCCTCCCAAGGTACGTCCTTCCGGCATCCCAGTCACCCTTAACTATAGTTCTAACTCATATCAGGTTGCCTCGCCCTCTGTAAGTGGTCAATTCTATACGGAATCTACCAATTTACTTCTACAATGATCCTTTATGTTATCCGATACTACATATCAAGATTTCCTCCGGCCAGTACTGATGGTATATAGGGGCTTGGTGCTGCGGCAGATGCTGCTCGCATGCAGCGTGTAGTCAGTTTTTATGAGAAACTTCCTCGAGGCGCTGCCCCAGAAGTCAAGGCAAAAGGCCTCCTTGGAAGATACCAAGCCAAGTACTTTGGGAAGAACCCATCTGCCACACGTATGTATACCCTACCTTGCAAGAGAGGCACAATACGGAAGTCCAACACTAATTTTCTCTCTCCCACAGCTCTCATCCATGCCATAGCGGCCCTCCTCATCATCGGTTATGCTCAGAACTACTACTTCCACTTGCGTATGTTGTTCCATAACGCGAGTGTGCGGTTACTGACATGTGCAGGTCACCATAAGAACAATGCTCACTAGATTGAAAGCGCGGTGTACGGATAGAAGGTGATGGATCTGCTATACTACAATCAGTGTAAATAAGGCATAGGAGAATACCAGTCAAGCATTAAAAGCATTCCAAAGACGTTCAGCCCGAGTGATCATTGACCGGAATCCGCATTGAAGCGGATTATATGGCTAGTGGGCTTAGAAGGTGGCCTGTACTATGGGAGACTGTCTGATTCAATGCATGTTCGTTGATTGATGCAATATCTAGGAAAGAGATGGAGATTGCTTCTGTTCCGGATCCCGCCGAGGCTATTTGCTATCACGTGACAAGTGATTGAGACGATCTTTTGTGTAGCAGGTCAGACCTTCCAAATAATTATGTTTATAAGATTCTGGTAGGAGAAAAGCACCTGCCTGAATCCTACGTCGATCTGAGCTATGATCACCAGGTGCATACTGACTTTATATCATGTTGATTGCTCAAACACTGTTCGAAGACACATATTCTCAGTTTAATGTGCCGTCTGGAGTGTCGTACTCTGATGAGATTGCTGTCGAGTGAATCTCCATTATGAATAATCTACAAAGCATTTATTCGTGACTCCTCAAGATCAATATCTCTTGGTGTTTGTAGAGCGTTTCGCCTTCCCGTCGCCCAGCATGAATACGCATCCGAATGACTGTACTCGCTAACACGCTATTTCTTCCGCCCTAACCGCTTCGGGCGTGTACTTGTGTGCACGCATCGTGAACTGGATTCTTCGAACTCAATACACCTCTCCAAACCCTCCGCCTCTCCCCCAACGAAGGAGTTAATAGTCCATCGTCTTTGTCGCCGCCTCGATACTGCGACTCTCCTCTTCTCTACGATACGTCGGATTAGCCTCGAGGGATAAGGGCCGAAGCTTGCGTGAAAGAAGGGCCAACGCATGCACTTCTCCTTGAACCACTCGCAACAGTCTGAAGACGTATGATGGCAACTGAAGCCACCTCTCATAATCTCGCGACCTCGTCTACGATACCTGATCATGAGCTGGTGCGTGCCGGGAGCCACAAGCTCCACATCTGTTTACTTTGCTGATTTGCGCTCAGAACAAAATTGAACCCACGAGCCAAGATGTCCCCTTCGAACCTCCTCAAACTCTTGTGAACGGATCCGCCGATAAGAATGACAACAAGGAGGATAACACAGACTCCGCCGAAGCAGGTGGTCTCTCGGCCGAGGTCAGCGTTAGCGGAGGATCGGATACTGAAGCGTCCAAGGCAGACACGTCCAAAATTGGAGATGATAAAGGTCATGCCCGCACGGCATCTACAGTCAAGAAGCTTGCATCGTTCAAGCCGGTGTCGGTAAACAAAACATTCCTGGCAGCAAAAGGCGTTACGCCTACGGCCCCTTCGAAGCTTGGAGATAAGCCAGCGACTGGCGCAACCACCACACAAACTGGACAGACGATGTCCGCTACAAATCGCCCTCGACTAGTTGCGAAGACTGGAAGTGGTCTACGTGACTCATCTCCTCGAAGTTCCACGCCTGCGAATGGCGGCAAACCTGCGACCCCAGATGCCAGTGCTGTGTGGAACAAGAATCGACGTAAGTAATCGAATGATGTTTCCTGTTACTCCCGGAAGCTAAAATTTACTAGCCGTACCGCCTCCAGATCCAAAGCGATTCACGGACGAAGAGTTAAAGCAACGTTATGGTATTCATTTAGCAACGAGACTCCAGTCGGATGACCCGGGCAGGCAGGCGAATTGGGCGGACATAGATGACGATGATGATGACTGGGCACCGGAGACTATTGAGTGGACTGATGGCACTAAGATAACTCTCCCTCAAGCAGATGAGACACCCGCGCCTGCTCCTGCTCCGGTTCCCTCACCAGTCTCCGCTGTTCAAGATGGTAAGACACTAGAAGCAGCGAAGCCTAAATCTCCTGCCCCGACGCAGGCCTCAGCTTCGCCTACCGTGAAGCCCAGTGGATTCGGTGGAAGGGCTGGCTTGGTGCTCAAAGGTGCAAGCGAGAAGCCTACTCTCGTAGCCAAGCCTCCAGGTCCCCCAACGCCTGTTAAGTCCCCTTGGGCTCCGTTGCCGCCCGTGGAGAAGGTAGCTCCGATTTCCATTGACGCGCCTCAAAACCAGCAACCGCAACAGCAAAATCGCTTCAATCAAAGAGATCCCCATGGATTCCAAGGAATGCCACCGCCACCAACCAAAGAAATCGCAGCGGATGATTTCAGTCGATCGTGGCGTGACGGCCATTCGAATGCTGGCCGAGAATTGTACAACTCACAGTCTGGAAGGTATGAGCCAGTAAATGACAATCGTCGAGGATCGCGTAACGAAACGCATTCTCGACAGCCTGCTGTGCTTCAACGACCATCACAGCAAGATGGTCCGGCCGAGCCGTCTCCGGCCTTCCAAACCCATCGTGCAAGTGGTGCTGATAGTGGATATGGACGACGTCGAACCTCTTCTAATGTTAGCGGAAGTAGTGGAAATTTCGTCCGGCGTATGAGTCGAGGTGATATCCCACCTGCTGAGATGTTGAATGCTCGCCGAGGTTCCTTAGCCGCTGTAAGTGATGAACCATCATCTCCTCGCAACTTTTCGCCTTCAGGTCAATACCAGAGTCAACGCGGCAACCAAAACCAGTCATGGGTTCGTGCATCTCCTTCTACCAGCCACCCGTCACCGCAGTCCGCCCACGGACAGATGGCCCAAACAAACAATCAACATCTACCTCAATCTGTCGTCCAGGAGGATCCTATTGAAGAGCAGAAGAAGATTATGCGCCTCAGACGCGAACAAGCAATTAAAAGACGACAGGAGGAAGAGGCTAGAGAAGAAGCCGCGAAGAAGGAACGAATCCGTCTTAAGCTTGAAGCCATGGAGAGAGAGCATGGCCGCCTACCAGAAGCCAAGAAGAAAGACGCACCAACACCTAAAGAAGAGAAAACTGTTCCAACTCAGATACAAACGCGTGAGGCCGTCGAGCCTGCTTCCCAGCTGGAGCACAAAGTGAATGTCGAATCCAACACCAAAACTTCTCAGCCTGCAGATGAGTCGTCTACATCAGTGTTGCAAGATGCGAATGTGATTGACACCCAAGAACTACATATCAACGGGGTTCACTCAGGCCCATCTGCTCCGTCGACGGCGCCTCAGCAGCAAAACAATCGACCCGCGCAATCGTGGCAGAATCAACCCAATAACGAGTCGGATAGATTCCACACTTGGGCTCCTCCGCCGGCACAGCCATCGGGCGCCAGGAACGTTTGGGGCCCGCCGTCAAATGATAGGACACTTGGAAATGGAACCTTTAATGCAGAACTTAGTTTAACCTCGTCTACAACTCCTGGCGCAATAGGACCCCCTAGCCGTACAACTGGTCCCTACCAGCAAGGGCGTGGTCGCGAATATACGGCACGCCCAGCACCAATCGGTCCACCAAATAGAACTAATGGCCCTTCCAAAGAGCAACAGGCTCGTGTCGCTGCATCTGGATGGACAGGCCTCCCAGAGAAGTTAACTCAGGAAGATGCTATGCTTTCTAAACAGCAGGCGGCAGAACTTGCCAATCAGCGTGATTTACAAGCCAAAGGCTTGTATGTAGAGCCGCCGCAACCTATTATCAGGGATCATTGGCGTCAAATCACTATAAACGAAGATGGAACACGCGGCCCAGCTCAACCAGTGTCCCTCAATATCATAGACGATGGATCTACTCAGCAAAAGCAGGACGAGACCCACACACGACAAGCATATGAAGAACGTCGTCATCTCGAGGGCTCATCTCAGTTCAATAATGACCCGTGGAGGTCCGCCACTAATATGGGTGCATCTCCTCAAGTTCGCGGCTCGAGATTCTTCCCTAGCAATAACCGCGATATACGCTTGGAGGATCCGAACGCTTTCTTGGACCGCCCTGGCTCACCGTCACCACCTCCACCCACTATGGCTGGCCATCCTGCATACGACGGTGACAGTGCGCATCCCCACGTGTCACTCCCGCGTCCTTCACCAGTTGTGAAGTTACCACCTCCAGTTCTTGCCCCAATCGGCCCACCGAAACCTTCGTCATTTGCTACTGCTTCCACATCATTACCTGCTGCTCCTTCTGCGAACCGCCATCCTACCCGCCAGGACTATCATTCAAGACAGATGAATCACCAAGAAATCCCACAACAGTTACCTCCTGTAGGATCTGGGGGCTGGCAAGACAGAATCAGCAACTTGCTTGGGCGAAAAAGTTCACCCCCAAAAACGCAAGTTCTTGCCGTCGACTCATCGAGCAAGAATGCTCTGGAGCTTCCTACATCGCAGTCATTTGCAACTGTTTCATTGCCTTCATCTGTTTCTGGCGATTTAGCTGCAGACGATGGGTCAGTAGCATCTAAACCGGCTGCTGAGGAGTGCTTTGAGGAGCAAGAGATGGGATCACTCCCTGTAATCAAGGTTCCTTTTGCGGCACCAGCAGCAGCTTGGTCTCTGGCTACTCCCCAGCCAAAAGCACTGCCGAAGAGATTCCTTGTCTCGAGTACGACAACTATCGAGCCGATTGCCTTTCCTCCACACAACACAAACAATGGTGTCGCTGTTACGATATTGCTTCCTGGACAAGAAGAGTCGAAGAGCGTCACTATGCCCACGGCCAGGCACAGAGGCAGTCCCAGGAGAGGTGGCAGTTCACGAGGTGCGTCACGTCACTCAGGTCCTCACCCTAGAAGCGGCAGGGCCCGAGACACATCAAGTGGCGCACCAAACCCGAGCTCTGAAAACACGTCGAGTCCAACGAGTCGTGGAGGTCACCGTGGAAGCTCTAGAGGGCACGGCCAAAACTGGAACCGAAATGCGTCGGCACCAGTTCATACTTGATCAGCGGCAACCTCAATACGAATCCCTTTGAGGGGTATGCCACAGATTTCCACTTAGAAGAGCAGTATTCACCTTGCGTATGGTTGTGGATTCATATTTTCTTTCTACAATGCATCGCAGCACCTGCTTTTACACTTTACTACATAGTGCACTTGTAACTTGAATGCGCATGGGAAGATGCTTGTTTTGTTAGTGGCTGTGATGCAATTTGCACACGGCGTGTACATTGGGTTCCCAGGAGCATCATAGTTTCTGCCGGCTTCATGGAGTTGGCAGGTATAGTCGTGGGCCTGAAGCATATATGCGGATGGGCACAGGGCGCTTAATTTGATGCACACCTTGCTCTAAACAAGGCTGTAGCAGGGAGGGGCAAGATATTTGTGCAAGTCCTCCAAGCTTGACTATCTTTGCCGATGTTTGGGCTTGATGCTAATAAATAGCATGGCAAGTTGATAAATAAGACATTTCAAACTCCACTGACCAGTAAAATTGACGTGATACATGTGAGACCGTGTGTATATGCTGATGTGTAACCTGGAAATTCTGTTGCAGATACCAGTATGCTATAGGAATGGTTGGCGGTAGATAATCACTCTCCCAGGCTGTACCGTTCGTCATATTATTCATCCAATAAAATCTGATCGTGAAAACCCCACTGATATCAAATTACAGAGGCCCTTCCTTTTTATCTTTCTCAACACTTTAAGTCCCGTCATAACTTCTAGAACATCACAATGACAATGAAGAAACAAATAAATCTCCTCCGTGGATGGCCCAATCCATCACTCTTGCCCACTGTGGCAATCCAAACAGCCGCTCAAGCGGCTTTATCAGACCCCGCTATATCTACGCCGGGCTTGCTCTACGGCCCTGACCCGGGCTACCAACCTCTTCGTGAGAGTATATCGAGCTGGCTGTCTCGGTTCTACGGTAATCCATTGCAGGATGGAGAGACTGCTGCAGATCGGGCGGAGAGGATCTGTATTACAGGTGGAGCGTCCCAAAATCTAGCATGCGCGTTGCAAGTCTTTACCGATCCCCTCTACACCCGGGCATGGATGGTAGCACCCTGCTACTTTTTGGCTTGTCGAATTTTCGATGATTCGGGACTGAAGATGACGGCTGTGGGAGAGGGCGAAGAGGGTGTGGATTTGAAGGCTTTGGAAGACGGCCTTCAAGCTTACGAGAGGGATGTCGAAATTGCAGAGGTCAGTGTCATTATCGTTTTCCTGCTTTGTTGGTCTGAGTTGAATCGGGCCAAGGGAGATTAGTTGATTCTTTGCGGGTTGAAGCAACATCTCCAAGTCAATGTTTCATTCTCATCTCAGCACGCTGATACTAATATATCATAGACACTCAAACGGCCAAAACCTTGGTCAAAAATATACCGGCATGTGATCTATCTCGTGCCAACATTTGCCAACCCCTCTGGTCGCACTATGTCCCTCACCTGTCGGATGTCTCTGGTCCATCTTGCACGAAAATACGACGCGCTGATAATATCAGATGATGTTTACGACTTTCTGCAATGGCCTACTTCTTCCACTTCCCAGCCTCTAACCACGGCGATTCTTCCACGTTTAGTTGATATTGATCGCACGATGGAACCTGTCCCAGGAGAAGATAGCTATGGAAATGCAATGAGCAATGGAAGTTTCAGCAAGATATCTGGGCCTGGGGTCAGGACCGGCTGGGCTGAAGCAACGCCTAAGCTGGCTTATGGACTGAGCCAATGTGGGTCGTCACGTTCTGGAGGAGCACCGAGCCAACTCACTGCGACGATTATCGATTCGTTACTACGAAGTGGCGATCTAGAGCGGCATATCGTGACAGAGTTATTGCCCGGCTATAAGAGGAGATACCAGCTTATGCTCTCAGCGGTCAAACGACATTTGGTACCACTGGGCGTGACGGTCATGGAGGATAAGATAGACGGGAAGAATGTTTTCGGGGGTTATTTTCTATGGTTAGAGCTACCTAGATTGGTGGATGCAGAAGTTGTTAGTATCGCCTGCCAAGAGAGAGAGGATTTGATCGTGGCGTTCGGAAAGATGTTCGAAGTCGAGGGGGACGAGAGCATAAAGTTCTCGAATTCACTGAGGCTGTGTTTTGCCTGGGTGGATGAAGAGGACTTGGAAGATGGCGTCCAAAAATTGTCAAGAGCCTTGAGGGATGTTATGGACGGGAAAGCCAGCATTAAAACGTTGAAAGATGATATGGGAGAATTCAAGTGATAGTCAACCAGTATCTATGCCAAGGGAGGGAAATAGTACGGGGCGAGATCCCCGGCATATAGAGGTCTCCTGAAAAAAAAAAGGCTCAAGCTCCCATGAAGAAGGAAGTTCCCTCTTGGGCAGCGTGACAAGGTGTATCTAATGCAGAGACACAGTGGCCATCGGGCGAAGAGGTTTTCGAAGAAGTGTTAAGGTATCTAGCATGTGGGTGATAACTTATCTAGAATGATGCAATGCATTTTTCGCTGGACACTCTTGCCGTAAGACTGAGAGCTTAAAATATGAATCTGAATAGCGCGTCGTCCATTTTCATGTTCCTCCCTTTCTCATCCCAAGCGGCGCTCACATGACACCGCGTAAACTGCACCTAAAGCAATTCCTAGGAGCCGAGTATTCCTACACCATGGTATGTTCTGACTTTGGCCATGACTTCTATCTTAATTGGTCTACGACGATGATGATAAATAACGCATCTAATCCGTATACACCCCCCACCAATCACAGAGTCGTTGAACTGTCGCCGATGGCGTATCGGCCGCCCCGAAGCTGGAACGAAGGCTGCCCATGCCACTCCCTCCGTAGACGTGAGCATGTGCCAGACAACTGGCTGGATGAGATCTCATGTCGTCTCAAGTTTGACCCGGACCGAAGACCAAACTACTTTGTTTCTGATCCTAAATGCCTAGTTACCACTTCGCAACCGCTCAACTTCACCCTCGGCACGGGTCCGCAGGTCCTCTCCTCCGTGCTGCCATTATGCCTGGAAACCAACCATGAGCTCATCTTCGTATCATGTTTTTGGTCTAAGAAGTCCGAATCCTGCAGAGATGTGGTTTCTATGCTTCGCAAGCTCTCGGACAAAGCAGTCCGGCTGGGCCGCATTATCCAAGTGCGTATCTGTTTCTCATCCGAGTCCTCGTGGAGGCGGTTCCACCCAGCAAGGATTAAGGGCAAGATATATAATTCCAGATCATGGAAACGCCTTGGCCTTCCTGCAAAAGAAGAAATCAAAGGTCTGAATCTTGTGGTGAAAAGCACCTTTGTGCCTCCGTTCAGCGTAATGCATCCGAAGTTTATTCTCATGGACCGACAGAAGGCATGGATGCCAAGTTGTAACGTCAGCTGGGAGGCCTGGCTTGAAGGATGTATCGAGATGCAGGGCGATATTACGGCAAAGATCTATGATTTTTGGAGCGCATTTTGGGGAGGGGTAGGGGCTGAGCTTCCTCCTTTGCCAATTGAGAGCGAGACAAGCACGAGAAATCCCCCTGAATCAGAGATTATCCCGGGCGAAATGGAACAGTCTCGAGAGCGCGTGGCATCTCAAACATCAGTCTCACTATCCGGGATACCTACGATCCTTCTACCATCACCCCATCGCTGGCACCCCCATTTCTTCCAGCACCGGCCCCACACTACTCCGCTAACCTCCTTCCTTCAACACATCTTCCGTAGAGCCAAGAAAAAAATTTACATCCAGACGCCTAATCTGACCTGCCGCCTTGTTATAAATGCTCTTATAGAAGCCTTCATGGGTGGTGTCGATATTCACATTATCACCTCAAGGCGTCTTATGACACTGGAACAACTTGTCACCGCTGGCAGCATCACAGAATACGAGGTTTGCCACCTCGGCCGCTCATATAAGCATCAACAGCATAAGAGAAATGTGAAAATCTGGAAAATGAAAGAGCGGGCGCGCAAGAGGAACGGCTACACCGGGATCACTGACCTTCCTAGGCTAGGCTCATTAGAAATTGGGTACTACAAGCCACGGGTGCTTAATGAAGCGAACGAGCCGGTGAAGAGCCATCTGAAGTTCGTGTGTGTGGACGATGAGATAACAGTCTTGGGCAGTGGAAATATGGATCGGGCGAGCTGGCACACGAGCCAGGAGCTTGGCATTGCTTTCTTCTCGAAGGATCTCGCCAAGCAGCTGTCTAAAAGTGTCGAAGATGTGTTGAGAGAGCGAGTGAAGTATGCCTACAAGCTGAGCACATGATTGGGTGTGAGAAACGCCAAAGTCCTATAATAGTCATATGATAATCCCTCTGAACTGGCCGCCTGCCCTTCATTACTATTTCACAGTTACCCACTGTCGAGTACCAGGTAAGAATGAACGGAAGTGTCGGGCTTTAAACTTCTAGGCTGGTGTGAATAATATTCATTCATTACTTAGTCTTTGCATCCATAAAACGGGTTTCTTATCTACACACTGAGTACACGACGTAGCACCTAACGCCAACCGAATCCCGACATCCTTTCCCCTATCCATCATCCATTCCATCCGTGCATCCTCATCCAAGCATCACGCGTTACAGACTTAATACTCCTCCACTGCGCAGTTAGGATGTAAGACATAGACGCTCTGTTCCGCGGTGCTCGAGCTGCCCTCTCCGTCCTCACCAACCAACCCTTGGCCACGAATCTCCATTAGAATATTCTCCTATTACAAGGTTAGTCTAACATGTTGTGCCTCAAACCTCGCCGAGGCAGGAAAGAGTGAACAAACCTTAACCATTCTCTTAATAATCTTCTTTACGAGTGACTTCTCTGCATGGTAGTCTTCTTCGCCTGTCAACTCATCTTCCTTCTGCTCGAGATACCATTCTGCCAATTTCTCTCCCTCAACACCTTCGCCTGACCCTAACTCGTCTTCATTGACTCGCCGAACAAGGAGATTTACGACAGAGATATACTTGTCGTACGTGACCTTGGTCTTCTTGCTTGCTGATACAGCGGCCATGCCATTTGCGCCAGAGCCGCCATCCGGACCATTATCGCCTTCATCATTATCGGCATCTGCCATAGGCGAATCCCCATCCGTATCTCGTGAATGGCCGTTAGCTCCTGCGGCTAAGGCCCCTTCATCGTCTTCATCCACCTCAACATCGTCCTTTTCGACAGAGATGATACTTTGACGTAGCAGGTTGAAGGCCTCAACAACCATGTGTGGCGCGATATCCTCTACACAGTTGACCTTTGCAATGGCCTCACTTAATCGAATCATAGACTCCAGTTGCCTGACCGTGATCCGGTAGGAATTTCGACCAATACCACCCTGCGCATCATCGCTCCGAAGCTCTTTATACTTCTCAACCAAGATCTCCCGGGCCTCTGGAGTGAACTCCGGTTTGAAGGTCTTCGCAAATCGGATATAACGTTGCAGTTGCTCGGTTGTAAATTCGGGTTGAACTGCTTCGTCACGTAATTGATGGATGCCTACGATGTGTTCAGCAAGATGCCGATCTACATTCTCGTTGCATTCATCCAGAATAACGAAGAACAGATCAAAACGAGACATAATAGGCGCAGACATATTGATGTTGGCTCGCAGAGTTGTTTTCCTGTCATATCGACCACCTACGGGATTAGCTGCAGCTAGGATAGACGTTCTAGCATTTAAAGTTGCTTGAATACCGGCTTTTGCAATTGAAATAGTTTGCTGTTCCATAGCTTCGTGAATAGCGACTTGGTCGCTGATATCCATCTTATCGAATTCATCAATGGCACAAATTCCGTTATCTGCAAGCATGAGAGCACCGGCTTCAATTGTAAACTCCCCAGTTTCTTCATCTTTCACTACGGCAGCTGTAAGACCTGCCGCTGACGAGGCCTTGCCGGATGTATATACAGCGCGAGGAAGGAACGAGCAGACGTATTTGAGGAACTGAGATTTCGATGTAGACGGGTCTCCAACAATGCAAATATTTATGTCGCCTCTGAGCGCCATTCCCTCTTTTGTTGTTTTGCTAACTCCAGACATCAGTTGCAAGAGGAGGCCCTTCTTAACGATCTCATGGCCGTAGACCATGGGGGCTAGCGAGTTGACAAGCCGAGAGTATATGTGGTCGCTATGAACCATCTTTCGAAGATCTTCAATTTCTGCATGCGTCATTGAAGCTAAGAGAGCTGTCTGTGCATTTTCGCTGGGCTCGTTGGGATCAATGGGAGCGGTTTGGTTTAAGGATGCCAGAATATTGTTGGCCTGGCCATTTAGTTGCTGGTTTGCTACTTGCCCTGGGGTCGTAGTATCTGGAGTTACCATGCAGGCTAAGAACGCAAGCCTATACGTGAGATCTCGAACACCAAGAGCTTTCAAACCGGTGACTCCATTTGCATCGCTACTCCGGTTCTGATTATCTCTGACAGCCATTGGACGAACGCCAGGGAGGCCAAGTTGGCTGACATCGGGAACAACGATTAATGCGCCAGTAAAAATGCACTTCTCCCCAGCTTTTGCCCGATCAACAATTTCACCACGGAGAATGACATCAATTGTTCGGGGCATGCTTCCAGTGGGGATTTCAGAGCTGTTTTCCTGCACTCTGACTTTCTGCCAATCCACGAAAGTACTTTGTCGAATGTCCAGTCTCCATCCTTGGCGGTTGCCACATTCCAAATTGGGGCATTGTGTTGGTTCGGTATAGCGGAAGGTCTGTTCCACGTTGGGAACCGTGCTTCTGCAGGACTCACAGGTGAAGGTTGCGAGTGAGAGTTCTGGTCGGACTTCAGATGTTCTGGTCACTGTTCCAGATACGGAGAGCATCTGACCAATATTGTGTGTTCTGAGGTGCCGGATACGAGTTACAAGGGGCAGGTTGTAGAAAGCCAGGGCGAACAATTTGTCAGTCTGCTGATTGGTAGTCTTGTCACCTTGGAAATCCGATTGACTTGCAGAAGCAGCGTTACTGGCACCCGATGAGGTCTGATTGCTCGAGGCCGTCGGTTGACGATGGTCACGGAAGTAGCGTGGTTCATATTTTGCGATCATATTATGCAGAGCCTTTGTCAAGAAGGGTAGAAATCTGTAGTATTCTTCCACAATTCCTGAAGCTAGCGCGCCACCTTTCCACTGCGAAAGATGTATGAAGTCGACATAAAGAGTGGAGAGCTGCAATGTCCGCAGGCCGTGGATCTGGGCAAGATAGTACTTGTCTGTTGTGAACGCACTCGAAGGAGGTGCCCCAGACGATACTGGATCTTCGACGTATCTATAGACTGTCAGCGGGATTGTGTGAAATGTATCTTAATACACACTGCTCGAGGAAATCTTCAAAGTTGGCCTGAACGTATTGCCCAATAGCATCCTCAACTCTTGGAACAGCTCGGTCGCTCCTCTTAGGCCGATTGGATCCCATTGGTATCTGATCATCTGCGAAGCCCTCGTCATCGCTCATGGGCCCGACACTCTCAGTGGGAGGACCACGGGGTCTCACCGACGAGCCCTGACGTCTTGAGCGCGAAGTGGGAGTACCGTGTCTGCTGGAAGGGCCGATATCTGACTCGAAGGCGTCGGACATCATTACTGAAGCCATGATGTGCGATTGAGAGAGGGGAGAATAGAGAAGTGTAGTGTTGTTGTTTGTGGAGAATTTGTGCTGGAGAACAGGTTGACTAGCGGTAGAAGTCGCGTCGCAACGCGCTTTCTGCGTGATAGCGCGATAGCGTTTGCCGTAATAGAGTGGTTGCAGAGGATAAAGTCACGTGATTTTAAGAAGTGATTATTGAACGAGGAGGCAGATTTCTCTTGTCCAGTACAGATATCACTTCGGAAAGCATCTTCAGGGAATGCAAAGTATTTTGAAGGTCATGGAGTAAGGGAATGGCTAAGGTAAAGACATGATAGCAAGCATTGATTTATTATTAGAATGATAATATCATATCTTAGCGGGAATGTAGAACGACGTTAACATTCTAATGTTGTCGATATTGTTATTATTGTTAACGTTCTATTGTTATCGATATTATTTTTATTGTTGCCTTGTGAAGAGCTTAAAAGTGCCTGGAAGGAGAACAGGGTCATGCGATAATAGCCCGGGAAGTCGTAAGTAACATAAAAAAACTCGAGACTCTAGATACTGTATACTAGTTCTAAGCAAGCGTTCACGTAAGCGAGTCCAGCGATATTCAGATAAAGATTACTATTTCGATAGGGCCTTGCTTCCGGAGGAGGTATGCTAATAAGGACAAGAAATCTGTAATATCTGCAGCTAACTGTTTATAGATAATAATATATATATATATATATTTAAACTGCAATCAAGTCGCTTATTCTAATTGTTATAGTGTTTAGAATAAGGAAATAGAAGGACTTAGGGTATATTGTCTTCGCTATCGCTAAAGCACTTTATAATCTACTCTATCTAGAAGTAGAGAGGATTCTGATTATAAAGAACTACTAGAAGCTGATAAATCTAAGCCCCTAGATTATAATAAAGGGGATAGTAAGTATTACTCTATAGTATTATTATCAGATAATAATGATTTAGTCAATAGTCAACTAGAGGGAACAAGAATTGCTATACAATTAGCAAAAGATACAATCCTTAAGGTAAAGGATAAGGCAGCTTTTTTTAAAATTAGAGGCATTAGCTAATTTTATCTCTTAGAAGCAGCTGAACAATAAGACAAGATATATAATAACTCTCTTATCCCTCCCCTCTAGAAAAGAATAAGGAAACGAAGATTTATTTAATAACAAAAACGTTAAACTTAGACTTTACTTATTATACAACAAGATTTAGGGTAAGATAACGCTATACTTTAGCAAATTTATCTATATAAAATATAAAGTACTTATACCTGCCCTTAAAGCAAAAATAGAAACAAAGCAAAAAATTAGTGATCGTTAAATTAAAGCAGCAGAAAAGGTCCTAACCTCCTAAGTAATCGAATAGAATGACTAAAAGGTGGATTAGAAAGGACTTTATAGAAGACTTATTAGATATTGCTAGGATTAAAGAGAATACCAACATTAACAACTACCCCTGGGTGCGGCCTTCCGGTGCCTCTTAATTGTAGCCGGTATCAGTTCTGCAGCAATGCCTCGACGTTTCTCCTGGTAAAGGGTTAGTGGTGGGCAGAATGCGCTTAGCGAGCGAGCGGGGATGGGACAAGAGCTGTCGCTGGTCGTTCTGGCTAAGATAGGGCGTATGAAGAAAGGTAGATGGCCAACTGACAAAGGAAACACGGTGTCGCTATGTTCATCACCTGCAATCTAGATCTGTGCCTAGAGTTATAGCTTGGGTGCTTAGATTAAGGGAGAACCTGAAATGAGATATTTGGATTATAATCGAGGGGTTACGGCTAAAATTAGAAGGTGATATCTGTTTTAAAGACCACAGACGTGCTCTTTTACTACGGGAGCTGATGGGGAGTTGATGGAGAGAAAGAGTTAATAATTGATATCCAGTTACATACAACGTCATTCCATTCTATTCTCAGTTACCTTTTATCCAGACGGTCATGAATTCCAACAGGTTCATTTCATTCTCTTTTCACTCTTTCTCCAAACTCTTAACCGTTCTGCTATCTCCCTCGAAGGAATTGATCTGCTTGGATTAGCCATCGCTGCTTATCCCTTTGCAGAAAAGGCAGCTGGACTCACCGACTCTGCAACCCCGATCCATTCTTCTAAGGACCTGACATATATATCTTCGCTATTCGCCACCGCCTCGTGACCCCAGATTAAGACTTCATTGAAATCACCAACTTCTTCCATAATCCTAACCTCCTCTTCCTCCTCTTCATCTACCATCTCGATGGTCTCCTCTGCCTCTGAGATTTTGGTGTGATCCGCTTCATTCTCCTTATTCTGCTCTAAAATTTTCTGGCTCCCAACGAGCACAGCTCCTTTATAACCTTTTGGAATCTTTACCGGACGGCCGTATAACTTTCGCCCCCGAAAATATGACGTTTTTGTACCATTTTCTATTCAGTGTTAGCAAGTGGGCAATTAACCACTAATAATTCGAAGATTTAGCACTTGAACAGGATAGGAGTGAGAACATACCCCCGGAAACGGGCGACCAGAATCGCTGAGATGCATCCACTGAGCCGTTGTGTTGAATTCGACAAGGGAGGATATTGGGCGTGCACGATTGGTGAGAGGATGACTTGCGTATTGCACGCATGTCGAGCTTCTTCGTGAAGATTGAGAGATTACATACGGGTTGGTGGGAATTCGCGAAGAGAAGTTATGAGACGCGACTGACGCGTCTGGGGAAACTTCGCGTAAATTGATTTGGCGGCTTCATGGCTACATCCGCCCGCCAAGAATACTCAACCACGAGCTGTCTTGGACGACATATTGTCATGGGATGGACCTGCAAATCAAGATAGTGGTCGAAAACGGAGTTTCACCGTTCAAGGAGCTGGAAAATAAATCCCTACAAGACGTGACTACCTATATACACCAGAAAACATCACGTGATCATACGCCGTGAACCTGCCCTAGGTATGTGGGATGGTGATGGGACCAACCCTACCACAATAGAGACATAATTCTCAAGAACTTCATGGTATTTATAATTGGTATCTCAACGCTATCCTGCGAACTCATTCGTAATCCCACGTAATTTCAAGATGCCTGCCAATACCAGAAACAGAGTTACCCACTTTTTGTCCCTCTGATATTGTTCCTATCAGCGTTTCCAGAAAATCCTTTGCGTAGCCCATTCTTTGGAATTATCTCCCCTGCTTTTTCTCTCTGCTCGAAAGTTCCAAATATAGCTACAACTCTTAGCGGCAATAGCAATCTTAAATATACATATCCGGCATGTACTTCGCTCATCGTGCTTGCTGCAATGAGGATGCGTGCACAGTGACCTTGAGTTTGCTCCTCATACGACGCTGGTGCTGCATTGACAGAGTGAAGGATTGACAAGACTAACATGCGCGCTGCGGAATAAAAGGCCAGGCAACGCAAATACTCGATATTGACGAAGTTATCGTTATTCTGTTCTGATGGGAAAGGCGACTGGTGGGTCACCGGCACGGAGGGCGATGTGTTATCGGGAAGAAGGTTGGACAGTGTTGAGAGGAGAGCAGGGGGTGTCTCGCTGGGAATTCGTGGGACTTCTGGACTGGCGAAATCAGCGCTTTGGATGTCATCGACTGCGTGGCCGTCCGATCCCGGTCTCTGATTACTTTTCCAAAGTTCATCCCAGATGCGATTCAACTTCTCTTCCAGGTCCAAAGCTTCTCTTTTAAATTCGAGGGTTTCGGCCTCTCGAACTTGCGTAGGGCGAGTGATGAGCGATTCGACCCGTGAGAGAAGACCGGAGGTGGCCGACGCAATGTCAATTATGCGTCCAATGTGTGACCTTGGGTATCGCAGAAAAGGTATTGTTCGCCATTCCTCAGTACCAAACACCAATTTATGCTGTATCTTTACAGTTGGATAAATCTTCGAGATTTGTTAGCAGACTTGAATTGATATTCACGGCGTCATACCATCAGTAATCTCAGGGTCTGAAATAGACCAAACAATAAACCCTCACTACACTCAGTTGGACCATGTCTCTCCAGCAACCTAGCCGCACCCTGGAGATGGTGAAATTGGGCTGCATGCGAATTACCACTTGCCACTTCGAAGAAGGATAATATAATTGGCGCACATATCTCTTCGACAGTCGGCTTTTTGCTGCTGTTGTCTAGTTCCTTTATCTTACTCCTCTGCCTTGTCAGCGCCGTACCATACCACCTGTAAGATTCTGCGGTGATACTATCATTGTTCGAGAATAACCCGCAGTATAGTAGCGAGACTGCAGTGATACACATTCCCATGAGTGGGTCATTCGTCGGAGAGAGCATATTCGGCAGTCGGTCTATCCAGGTATCAGACAACACATTTCGAGGCATAATAATTGTATACAAGTGAACAAAGTTAGATAAGTGTTGGTGAATGATGGAAGGAATATTGTTCGCTTCCATAGCACTGTTGCTGATATTCTGGGATTCCTTAGAAGCCTCGGCGTTCGAGTCAATGATTCTGGTATGTGGTTCTCTAGGCGCAATTGCCTTTGGTGACATCTCTTGGTCGGATTCACCGTCCATTGGCCCAAATACAGGCTCAGCCCAAGTTAACTCAATTGTTGGCTCTGGAGCACAATCAACTGCTTGCTTGATATTGTCCCGAGTAATGCGATTAGCAGGGCCGGATAAAGATGCTAGTTCCACGTGGAAGAAAATGGTAGAGAGAACACCATAACATTTTCTGCGGCCTCGTAGGCATTGAGAACAAGACGGGCGTTTTTCATCGCACTGGACACACAAGTTAGAGAGAATTACTAACATGTAGATATAATCCCACCTTGACTCGGCGTTTTAGGCACACCGCACAACCTTTGCTTCGTCGTAGTCGATGCACATGGTCGCTGCTGCGGGTTCCAAGACCAGGAACTGTCATATTTGTTCATCGAAGGATAATCATGATGGCTAGTAAACAAACGCGGGACATAATGGGTGGTAATGGGATTAAGCACAGACGGAACCAGCGAAAATCTCGCCGCCCGCAAGACTGGTTTTGGCATAAGGGGCGGAATACTGCTATATTCCTATTCCGACCAGTGAGGCTTGAAGCCAATCCCTGACTATGGCTGGTAGCTGATCTATTGGAGAGAAGTTAAGGATAATTTCGACCCTGTATGACGCAGCCGGCATTGCTGTTAGGATTTTAAGTTACTATGGGGTGCATGACATAACCAGCATCAGGGATTTAATGTACTCCGAATTCACCATATAGTGGGTATCGGCAACTCATTGGATAAACCACCCAGATATGTTTGATCCTACAGACTCTCAGGAGACGCTGGGGGGGATTAGGAAAATAAGCCGGGTAAAAGGAGCTCTTTCTAGCGAGCTGCGTAATCACTACACTCCTCCTGCACGTATCCTGTCAAATAAGAGGGCGTAGTAAGGAAGATGAGGAGACAAAAGCAAAACAAGGCAGGAAAAAATACAATGCGGGAAGAATTTGTGGCTTGCGCGAGCCATTTGGATGGGTTACCCTAGTCGGATTGCAGTTGAGCGGCCCGATTTGACGGTTCGGATCTCGGTTGGTTGGTGCACAACTTTGTTTGGAGTAACGCAACATAAATGCTGATTGTTTTGATGCCACCATGACAAAAATCTTGTTTTTTTCTCCTCTGCATCATTGAACGTCAAAAGAGATCATTTATACTTATGGGTTTAAATGTAGCCGGCACTAAATGTATAGTAGGTGAAAAAAATCAATAAACAAGACTGTCGGAAAAAGTGCCTCACTTGAGGCTGCACAACTGTGCCACATTGGATCTCATACCTTGAACGCAAGGGTCATAGTGTCACTTTCGCCACTGAACTCGAAAAACACCTCAGCCCTCCGTTCTTGATTTGAAATACTTGTATAACGCGGCACAAGCCGCAACTGAATGCTGAAGGGGTGTGCACGTTATTGGCCCTAAAATCTAATAAGGTGAGCCGCTGAACCACTGTTAGCACGGCACCTCCCTGGCTCTATTGAGCTGTTGCACAACGCAGGTATTCTCTCTGGCAGACGTGTAGGCTTAACGAGGAATGTGACACACACGTTTCGTGTTATTAAGGGAGGGCATCCAAAGCCTGAAGGTTAATACATTCGGACGACAATTTATCAAGTGAGAAGAATTAAAGCTGGACATTCTATTCATGCTCGATGCTTCCCTATCTAGCATTATGTGTGTGTGGCTAAGTCTCGGAGGCATACATTGACCTCGTGCTCTTCTGTCCTGGAGCCCGTGAGCCGTCTCCAATTGGAAAGTTGCGATACGAACGCTCGTTGCCTGCTACATCTGGCACCTAGATGACGAACTAGGCAGCAGAATAAATTATTTGCAGTAGACAGTGCTAAAATCTTAGTGTCAGGAGTCATCAAGGGAGACCCTTTAAGATGATTGTGGAAGTGTTGTCCTCGTAGAGTGTTTGATGCTGGACAGTGCCGATACCGTAGACTCTGGGAGCTGATCAGACATTGAGCGGCAGGAATTTGGATGGTGCTTTTGTCCCGGCCCGTAGAGAAACGGAAGGGCCAGGAGGCTTGTGAAACCCCACCTAGGCAAGAAGGCGCGCCGTATAGAGCCAATCTCAACGTTTACCCTTTTTCCTCTTCCTAGGTTTTTTGGCTGCTGAGCCTGGTGGAAATGTCGGAAACCGTGCCGCATGCTCGACATCAAACGCAGGCTTGTGGCGTCTGAATAGCAGCATGGTTGTCCGTGCATCCTCGATACTCGAATGCTCACCTTCTTGGATATCGATGCCCAAAACCTCCTTCGCTAGCTTCTTCAAACTTGGCGACCTGCCAGCGCTGTGCTTCCTAAATCCGGAGAATTTTGACGTATCCCGTATATCTTTTTTTGGATGCGTTAACATCATCACTTCCAGATCATTCTTGATGGCATGGCCAACAATAATTCGGTCTTTCAATATCTCTTCAACATCCGCTTGAACCTCTTCGAAACTTCTCGCAGTAGCCATGTGTTTTGGAGAGACACCACTAACATGCGTTCTCCAATCCGTAACGTATTCTTTTGGCCGCACAAATGAATCGTAGACTTGAGTGCCATGGAAGTTGACGATACTCACGCGTGCCAAAACCGACCTATCTTCGTCCCCCCCGACCCCGACCATCTCGCAATCTATCCCCACGTATTTTCCAATCTCGACGTCTTTCAAAAGCCCACCATTGATATTGTCAGCTCTCCTCCCTTGTGCAGTCACATGCCGCAGGCTACCGCCATATGCCTCTTCTAGATCTTTGGCAGAGATGTCATTTTCTTCCGCCCATAATGCCAAGGTCGTAGATGACGCTGGTTGCACTTGTACCTCGCTCGCAGCGCTCATCCAATTTCCCATACTACTCTCCTTTTCTCCACCTTTAAGCTGTGTCCCAGTCGAATTTCTCTCTAGTCGTCTGCGCTTCGCAAGAGTGTTCCGCTGTTTTTCACTCGACACTGCTTTCCTTTTCCCACCACTGGCCTCAGATTCTTGCTTCAGCTGTGCCTGTAACCTTTTCCAGTTACTAGACAATTCGGGCGCCATTCCGTCTTGTATCAGGTCATCTCGCGTGGTAGTTGCTTTTCGATGTTCAACCGTTAGGAAAATGTAGCAAGTTGAAAGAAGTTCAAATCCAGTGCAGTCAGCGCGGGTGATTGGGTGAGGCGGAGAGGGTGGAGCAGATTTTGTCATTTAGCGACAAGGCTCCGAATTTCAGTTAGACCTCGCTTTTTCATCAGCCTCGTCTGCCCCTCCAAAATCACATTTATTTCCTCGCTATAATCCATCAAGGCACAACCTTTATCCATCGAACCCATCACAGATATTGCTATGGCGGGCGCAACACAAGCTCAAGA
Organism: Oidiodendron maius Zn; assembly: GCA_000827325.1. NCBI lineage: Eukaryota > Fungi > Ascomycota > Leotiomycetes > Myxotrichaceae > Oidiodendron > Oidiodendron maius. Next base: position 190,431 of record KN832877.1, on the reverse strand, counting down.
AGCTTCTGTAGGTTCCCCAGCGCCCAAGAAGAAGGGTCCAGCAACTATAGACACTTTAAGGTGAAGACCCTTACCACCACAGCGACTTCTCAACTGATTCGGAATGCAGAGTAGGATGTGTCGCTATGGTATTAAAGGTGAGTTTTAAATCATTCCGAAATAATTGTAGATGCTGGAGAACAGGTTCTCGTTGTCGTCACGGCTCTGAGCACTCTGTACATCTTCCTTCGTGGTGACTGTGCTGATTCTCTCTTCAGGACGGTGGCCACAGGCGGGCTGAAATATTGAGCATAAAAGAGACAAAGAGCGGGCGACAATTTTACTGCAATTTCGATAACTTCAATAAGCGTCTCGATGAATGGGTTCCCGCTGCGCGAATTGATTTCAGTCAAGACGTGGAGTGGCCGAACCCGGAAAAGCCCAAGGATGCGAAGAAGGCTGCGGTTCCGGCACCGAAGAAAACCGCCACAGCTCCGAAGAAGGCACAAAAGAGACCCACTAGTATTACAAGAGAGACATCGGTAGCGTCAGAAGCAGGAACGCCGCATCCATGGACAGAATTTGTAGACTCTCTAAAGCAGAGTCCGAGTTCACACACGGACGAGAAACTGACCTTGGCTCTGGATTTGGATGCGACTCCTGGAGCGGAGGATGATGATTCGATGGATGTGGATGAGGTTGCCAACTCGGCTGTGTCTGCAAAGGCGGAAACACAGGCGCATTTCAGTAGAGAGGAAGAGATCGAGAAATTACGGACAGGAGGATCTATGACGCAGAATCAAGCGGAGATTTCAAGAATACGGAATATCTCTAAAGTCCAGTTTGGAAAATACGACTTATTCCCATGGTACTTTTCGCCCTACCCAGAGTCATTCACACAGGAAGATTTGATTTATATCTGCGAGTTTTGTCTTTGCTACTACGCGGATAATAAATCATTCACCCGACATCGCCAGAAATGCACGCTCCAGCACCCCCCAGGAAACGAAATCTATCGCGACGACTATGTTTCCTTCTTCGAGATCGATGGACGTCGCCAAAGAACGTGGTGCCGAAACTTGTGTTTACTATCTAAGATGTTCCTCGATCACAAAACTCTTTACTACGACGTGGACCCTTTCCTGTTCTATGTTATGACCAATAGAGATGAGAAAGGCTGCCACCTTATCGGCTATTTCTCGAAGGAAAAGGAGTCTGCCGATGGCTACAACGTAGCTTGTATTCTCACCCTCCCACAATTCCAGCGTAAAGGATACGGTCGCATTCTAATCCAGTTTTCTTATGAGCTCTCGAAGATTGAAGGCAAGCTTGGATCTCCTGAAAAGCCGCTTTCGGATTTGGGCCTTCTCTCGTACCGACAGTACTGGACTGAGAATCTCGTTGAGAAATTACTGGAAGATAATGCAAGCGGGTCAAAGTGTAGTATTGAGCAGCTGGCAAATAAGCTGGCAATGACGCCTACGGACGTAGAAAGCACTCTGCAAGCCCTGAAGATGCAAGTCTACCACCGGGGCGAGCACAAGATTGTGCTTCCTACGCATTTAATCAAGAAGCATGAGGCATCAAAGGAGAAGCAGAAGGCGAGGCCGAAGAGGTCGATCGACCCGGCAAGGATACAATGGAAACCTCCTGTATTCAGTGCAAGCACAAGAACCTGGGGTTGGTAATCTGGATAAGAGACGTATGGAGTGTCTGTAAGAAGGGAAAATTGGCGTTGGGGGGCGGCTATCGAATTACCTAGTCAATACCATTAAATTTCAACCTCTATAGGTGCACAACACAATATTTGAATGTGTAGACAGGAAAAGTGATACTATCAGGTGCCATACATCGGACACAGAAGGGTAGAACGGGACGGAGCGGAGAAGCGGTCCAGACCACCATCGTCCCCCGCGCTTTTCTTCGGTAAAGGGCGAGAACCCAGGGCGAATATGTGGGGAGAGCTTCAACCTCCATCTGCTCGCGTGAGAGCACCATAACTGCCTCAACTCCCGCAGTACCTCTTCTGCGGACCTCTGACGACTTTATCTGGCATTTCTGCCACACCTGCGCATTTCAGCCACGTTTTCTTTCTACGTCCATACTAGTTTGCCACATTCCAACGAACAAGTAGAGCCTTATCTACGTCTATATCCATCTCCGCCATGTCACCGCCACCAGGGAATTTCTTTACGTAGGTCGCCTATTCGTCCTGTGCCATGTCCAGACTAAGCCAGGTCAGAAGCATGTTGCTGACTGCATAGGAAACAACGCACTCCTCTCCTCCTCACTGCCTTTGTGGGTGGCGGCGCACTGTTCATCGCCATGAAATGGAGGGCCGTTATCCAGCGTAGCGAGGCTGCGAAGAGAGCAGGTGCCAGGCATGATTACGGCGTCGCCACTGGGCGAAGCGGTGAGTCTTAATTCCCCCTGAAAACACCTTCCTCTGCTGCTGTTGAGCAGCGGACTCGGATTGGTACTGATGATTTTGTAGGAGGTGGAATATAATACCCGGAAAATGGACATAATAAGGTGGATGCTCAAGGTGTATATGCATGATAACGAGGATAGAATGGACTGGAGCTCTAGATGGGGCTGAAACGTTTACGGCTAGATTGATGCACTCCTGTTACTGTTGCAAATTGGCGGCGAGCGACTGAAAACTTTGACTGCAAACTTTACGGAGGCGGCTGATGACCTTGATAATAGGGCCAAGTAATATAATGCGGACCCTATTTCATGATACATTTTTTAAAGGGCTTCTTTTGTAATCTTTATTTTGATCAGAATGACATATTGGCCGCTTAGATTCTACCTTCCCCCAAACACTTCTGTATGAGATGACCTCGCAATTACAGATGAATCTTTGTGCATCTTGAACCTGGAACTGAATTTTATGAATCGTCTTGGTTGCTGCAAAAGGTCCAATGGTTATTTACCTGACTAGTGAGGTCACAAGATCGTCGCAGGAACAAAATAAATTGGAATGCTCTACAATAGTTTTCAAAAAGTTGATTTCTGAATCTAGGGCCTATCAGTGTCTTGTGACAGTAGCTGTATGCTTCAGCTCTAGTAGCGCAGTCTATCTCCATATTCTCATCCTGAAACGCGCCGCCATGAAACCAAAACGCCCGTTCCATGCTTCTAGTTCTCGCTGGGGATAGATGCAGTTCTCTAAATGCCTAACCACGTCTTCCCCCTTTCGTAAACATAGAAACTAACAGCAGCCATTGGCACAATCTTCACGTATCCAATTGTCAGCCCGACCCAGAATCCCTTAACACCTTTCTCCTTGAAAATCATCTTCACAGTCTCCATTACATGAAGCCGGTGACCATCTCCCACCGCACCGCCAACCTGCATTCTTCTCCTGATTACTTCAAGTGGATAAGCAGAGGTCTGTGAGATAAGCCCTGCGATTCCGCCGGATGATAATTCTGCCCATGAGCGTAATGGCGCGGGTTTGCCAGGTGGAGAGTTAGCTGGCAGGGGCAGCGTAGTGTGCTCCGCAATCATCGGATGCCTTAATAAATCTCCTACCGTATCGTGCGTAAGGAAGGACATTCCCGCGTAGGGAATCATCCCCATAATTGTGGCAGAGAAGCCCCGGTAGAAATTCGCCAGGCCTGATCTGGGTGTAATTTTCTCCACCGCCTTGACAGTTGTGGCAACAACCGCTCCATCCACAGCTATTGGTCGTCGCGGAGGCGGCGCCTCGTTATATATCTTCTTGCAGATCGACGATAAGGAGGAGCGACTATCCCGTTTCGTTTCGAACGCCAGCCGCACCCGTACGACCTCGAGAGGGTACGTGAAGAATACACTGGTCACCCCTGCCAAAGAGCCAGAGATCAGGCGGCGGAACGGCGTTTCATGCTTGTGGGAGGGGATGATGAAGGAGCGGATTTGTTCGTATGCTAAGAATTTGATTGCGGCATAAGGAAAGATTCTCAGGAGCGTAGCAGAGTGGCCCCGAAAGAGCCCACGAGTCCCGTCTTCTCTGTAGATATCTTTCATTGCCGTGGCCACCCCAAACCAAGAACCCGTATACTTAGCGAATTGGGGGTTGCTAGCTTGGAAGAGGATCTTGACCCGGTCGAGGGGGGCTACAACTGTCTTTGCCTGTCACAAGGTTAGTTCCTCTTCGAAGATATCCCGAGCAGAGGAAACATACTGCACACCCCGCCAGGCCTCCGGCAAGTCCGCTTCGCCATACGTAGTCCAAACTCTGCTTATTCCGCTTCTTCCTTTGTGGTGCTATCGTATCGTCATCAGTAGGACAGACAGCCAATTGCCTCCTCCGCGCAGACTCATCGAAGCCCGTCTCCCGGGGCCTGTTGTTGAGCATTGCAGGAGGAGCGGCATCTTTCACCAGGGCCAAGGTCATTCCTCCCCGCCGCACAGGCTCTCAGGGTCTTATCTGTGGCGGGCGTGGAAGGAGGTTATCATCCACTCGTGGTATGAGGGACGGACAATGGAGAACAGGCGAAGAGAGGGGGCAAAAGTAATATCCGGAGAGTGAAAGTCCCACGGACCTGGGGAAAATGTGGCAGGCCGACGCCGGGTAGCTACGGGATTAGCTGGGGTTCCTGTAATCTTTGCCGCGGGACGTCATTTAGCGTCTTGCCGATCTCGTGACCCTATTCTCATTTTCAGTACTCCGTACAGGCAACTGAACATTTTACATCTGCAGGGCTGCGTCGTCCCATCACAACACCAGGCGCATATCCCCATGTTTAAATATTATTTATGCAACTTCTATATGGCTGCCTAGTGGTAATTAGCACTCAATATCTTAACTATTTGCATGGGCACAGTCAAAGTATTTATGAGTTCTGCAACTTTTGTTGATTTCACGAATAGCTTTTCGTGTTACTCAATCCAGGGCATAATGTGATATTAGTTAGCCCCAATGCAGTCATGTATTCTCTACCAGAACTCTACCGCCGATATTACGCTGGTGGATATCCCTCGCTCTATAGAACTGGCACAAGGTGCCGACTCTGGCAGACTGATATCATCTTCGCCTATGGGGCAGCCATACCCGATTGTGGAGCCAAAATCCGAGAAAGCGAGCAAGAACCTTGGGGAGGCAACGCTGGCGGAGCTCTTAGTCCAGAAACATCTGGAATTGGCGCTGAGTGAAGCGAAGAACGGATTAGGAAAACACGGGATATGGTGCCTGCCCCGAATAACGGAATATCAGCCCCTGCAAGTTCCCGTGGAGAGGAAGAGGAAACGCTTAGATCAAACTGCAACATCTGCTGGTATGGATAATAGCGAGTCCTCGGCCCTGCAGGAACAGTGTGATGAGCTGGTTCATGTAAGTAGTGATCCGATGGACACAATCTACTATCACAATCCCTATGCAAAGTCCTTAAGCATAGTGGTCGGAGATAATCACGCCAAGATCCCACCAAAGTCTACAGTCTTGCAAGGAGATATTGTGCCGACCCTTGAGATCTTTGCGAGTTCTGCAACGCAATTTGATTTCGTTATTCTGGACCCACCATGGCCCAATCGCTCAGCCAAGAGGAAAAAGTCATATGGCATATCATACGGTACAAACAATATCAAAACTCTTCTCTCTTTGCTCCCAATTCAAGTTCACCTGAGCGAGGAAGGTTTCGTGGCTGTGTGGGTTACGAACAAGAGTGCTTTTCGAGAAATGCTACTTGAGGAAGATGGGTTATTTGAGCAATGGGGAGTACGTCTTATTGAAGAATGGATATGGTTGAAGGTCACGTCTGGAGGCGAGACCATATGCCCTATTAATTCAAAGTGGAGGAAACCATATGAGGTACTCTTGATTGGGAGAAGGGTCATGGAAGAAGATAAGATCGAAAGGCCAGAGGTTAAGAGAAGAATCTTAATTGGAGTGCCCGACTTACATTCTAGAAAGCCGAATATACGCTGTCTGATTAAGCAACTTGTAGGCAAGGAGGAGGGGTTTTATCAAGTTCTTGAGATATTCGCCAGAAACCTAACTGCTGGTTGGTGGGCCTGGGGAAACGAGGCCTTGAAATTCCAAATGAGCAAAAACTGGCAGAAACAGAGCAAATCGGAGAGCCTCTAAAATACTCAACAATGCAATATAGTACAAGTGTAATATACAAATGCCGTTATATCCCAGTAGACATTATCGCTCAAGCTTAGGTATTTGAACATCAGTCTCGACCTCTACCTCCTCCGCCCCTTCTATCCATTTCTCGTTCGAGTTCCCCGTCTTCCAGCTATTCTCGCTTTTCAATAACTCCTTTGCCTGCTGAGCAATGCTCGATCGGTCCGTCGGGACGTGAGTACTAGCATCGGGCTGAAAAGTCTTCTCAAACGCTTCCCTCTCCTTCTTCGTCGCCTCATACACCGACTTATCCCACTTCTCTAGGTCAACGACCTCGGGCCATACAAACGGCTTGTCCATCTCCACCGTCATCTTCTTGAGGCTCCGCGGCCGAAACCATCTTCGGGGGTTGTGTATTTTGTCTCCCGGTCTACCCTCCCGGATCTTTTGCTGTTGTACGAAAGAGCGAACGGAGAGGACTGAGATTCCATAGCAGTTCCAGAGGTAGTCCCGCAGGTCGAGCTTGTTGAGGTGCAATGGGGCGTAGAAAGATGCAAAGGTAGGGGGCAGGTCAGGAGTCCGCAGGAGCGTCAAGGTGAAGTTCGGTCTAAGTATATTATTGTTAGTGTATAGCAATGTTGTTAGGGAGAGCGAAATACAAGAAGATTTCCTTGCGCCCCAATTTTGGGCCCCTCTTCAGTACCGCTGTGGTCGCCATTGATGTAGAATTCCGATGTTGGTATGCCCGACCTATTTCGCTTGTCTGCCAAGTAGATGGCGGTCGGAATCGAGTCAATTGCCAATTGGGGCAAAACTAGCCACAATAAGGACAGTTCAGGTTCGCCGCGGCTGCAGTACAGAGGATTACAATCACTGCGTTTTTCAATATCCATTTGAGGATATAATTCGGGACGCTAAACGGCTATTATATAAGCGAAAATTGGATCATGATTGGCGAATGTGTGACGACGACGGAAGGCGACAGGCATTGCGACCGAGGCGGGATAGAGAGGGGGCCAGGCGGCATTTGTCGACGTAGTCACTATATAACCCACATTCGATCCTCCTCTTGTGTCACGGTTCTTCACCCACCTGGCTTCCGTGCCCTTCATACGACGCCGGCTGAATTGAACTATAGCTCAATTAAACAATTGATCTCTCTGCGATTCCAGCATGGCATCTCATCCCCCCTCGGACTGCTGCACTGTCGGCGTAAAGCATGAGTATGTCGAGCCATGATTTAATTTTGTGACGCAAGAATGGCTAATTGTAGAAGAGGAGAGCCCACAGGAACTACCTTCAAGCTAGCTGACAATATTGAAACCTATGTCGCTGAACCCAAGGGCAAACAGAAGGATGCCGCGATACTCTTCATTACGGACGTCCTTGGTGTTTGGCAAAATAGCCAATTGATGGCAGACCAGTTTGCCGCCAATGGCTACTATACCCTCCTCCCTGACCTGTTCGATGGGGATCCCATACCGTTGAATGGGTCCCTTGCCGTTGGTCTCATGGAATGGCTTAAGAACGGCTCGGATGGGAAGCACCCCCATACGTCAGCCTCCGTGGATCCCATTGTAGAGAAAGCCCTCAAGTACTTAAAAGAAGAGAAAGGCTTCAAGAAAGTTGGGGCCGTTGGCTACTGCTTTGTAAGTGGTGTGCATTTGCATCTGAGGGACTTGTTAATCTCACACTGCCTAGGGAGGCAAGTACGTTGCCCGTTTTTTGGCCGAGGGCAAGGGCATCGATGTGGGTTACACTGCCCATCCATCGTATGTACTACCTCTTTTGAATGTTCCTACTCGTTGAATAACTGTACATTAGCTTCGTAACCGACGAGGAGCTGGCCGCGATTACTGGGCCATTCTCTATTTCCGCGGCTGAGACAGACACCATATTCACCACGGAATTGCGCCATAAGTCTGAAGCCATTCTGATCGGGACGAAACAACCCTTTCAGATCAATTTGTTTAGCGGAGTTTCGCACGGCTTTGCTATGAGAGGCGATTTGAGCGTTAAGTCTGAGAAGTTTGGCAGAGAGCAGGCCTTCTTGCAAGCTGTTGCTTGGTTTAATGAACATCTGAGTTGACTACACTCGGAAGAGAAATTGAAAAGTGCAAGTAGAAGCCTGTTGTAGATAGTTCGATTATAAGCAACAGTCTATCATCTTAATCTTATCTTCTATATCTATATTGTGATATGGATCGGCGTTCGCCCGAATCCCGTGTTTGCGACCGCCATGTAACCAGGCAGGATACACGGATACGCGACTTATTCACGCTGTAATTCCGGGTCAATACCATCCTTACAACCTCTCGGTATGCTAAATAACGATTCTCTCTTGCCTATACGGCTGTTATAGCCTATTTACGGATCTGCACAGCTAGCAGGTCCTTTAGAGCCTGTCTATAGATCTATATAGCTAGTATACGGACTTAAAAAGAGTCGCGAGCTACTCTACGAGCTACTCTTGTCTCTTTAGTAGCTACTACTCTTATAATGCATATGTACTGGATATAAGCCATACTGTGCAATCCATGACTATACTCTTAAAAGTATAGGGGCTAGAAACTAATCTATCACGTTTACTATGCCTATAGTCAAAGGTATCTGTATACCTAATAGTTGAATATGAAAGAGGAAGGATATTAAAGGCACCTTGGAACCAAGATCGCTGCGTCTACCATAGTCATCGTGGGCAACCAGATCAGTACTCATGTACTAAGAAACAATAAATAGTTATTTCTTATAATATGGTTATTTTAAACTTAAAGCACAAAAAGGGAGATTCTATCCTCACCTGCTGCTACACTAGTTTGTTCGCTAAGAATAGACATATCTCCAAAATTAGCAGGAGCAGACTAACGAGCACGTCAATATGCCTACCTCTACATCAACGTGCCTGCCTCTAATGGGAAGGAAAGAGCACTTATATATATATATATGAGTAGAAAATTCAGATTCTATTTTCCTATTAGTCTCAAAACAAAGAAAGAAAGTAAGTACTCCAATGCTCTAGATAGTAGAGGAAGTAGTACATTAATGTTTAAATAGAATGGAAGATTTTCCAGAGACCTCCCCCGCGGCGGAAGCAACCCTGACAGCAGTGGAAACAGTAGAGACACAGGAACCACCACCAGCAGCAGCAGCAACACCAGCACCAGCGCCAGCACCAGCACCAGCACCAGCACCAGCACCAGCACCAGCACCAGCACCAGCACCAGCACCAGCACCAGCACCAGCACCAGCACCAGCACCAGCACCAGCACCAGCAGCGGCAGCACTAGCTGAAGCAGCCGCAGAAGCGGCAGAAGCGGCCACATTGGCTGCCACAGACGCTGCGGCGGCGGCAATCAAAGCTGCCACAACCGCCACAAGAGCGGCAAATGCGGCGTTAGCTGCGGCGGTACCGGGGCCTGCGGGCCCAAAGGGAGAGAGGGGGGACCCAGGGCAGAGGGGGCAGAGGGGGTTAAGGGGGGAGCCCAGCGAGCCAGGAGTAGAGAGAAATGGTGGAAGAAGGTCTTTAGGCCCGAAAGGAGAGTTGTGGTGGACATCAGTACATAGGTTTCGTCGATACATGGCTTTTCATCAATTCATAGTTTTCGTCGATACATGGCTTTTCATCAATACATAGTTTTCGTCGATACATGGCTTTTCATCAATATATAGTTTTCTATCAATACATAGCCCACCCGCCGCTCGCGCTGATAGTCTGTCCAGTAATCCACCTACTCTCTTCCCCAGCTAACCATCCTACGACATCTGCCACCTCTTCAACGGTCCCGACACGATTCTGTATTGGCGTCGCCTTCTTTTGCGCATCTATTATCTCCTTGGGTATATTATCCAGCATTTCAGACTGCACAGGCCCGGGGTTAACTGTGTTTACGGTCGTCCCATTATGGCCAAGTTCGGCTGCCCAGCTGCGAGTAAGCCCCTCAATCGCTGCTTTGGAGGAACAGTAGATAGAAAGACCCGGAAATCCCGCCCGGGCGCCAACAGATGAGATGTTTATGACTCGCCCTCTCTCTGAGAGATATGGTAAGACTGCCTGAGTCATAAGCAATGTGCCACGGACGTTTATGTCGTAGACGGAGGCGAAATCCTCAGGAGTGATTTCACCCAAACGCTTCACCAGTTCCATGCCAGCATTGTTAACAAGAATGTGGATTTTATCCTGTCTTCCGTTCGCAATAAGCCAACTTTTTGCAGTCTCAACGATACTTTCTGGAGCCTGAGGTTCTCGCAGGTCACCCCGGATGGCTAATGCCTTGGGATGGTGGGGAAGCGAAGTGATCCTGCTAACAACTTCTTGAGATAATTCTGCGCTCTTAGGAGAGTTGTATATAATTATGACCTGTAGGTACGTTAACAAGGATTCTAGTTGATATAACCTGGATGGAGCAGGCATACATCACAACCACGCTTTCCTAGTTCAAGTGCTACACCGGCACCGATCCCTCGGGAAGCTCCTGTGACTATGGCTGTTTTGCCCTGTAGAGGGAGACCGGAAATGGGAGAAGACATTGCAAGGGCAGTGAATGAACTGAAAGTTTTAGCTGAATTTGAAGAGGGATATACTCGACCAATTTCAGTGGGAGCAAACAGATCTTTATATAGAAATTGAATCCAGTAAACTCCGAAGACACTGACGGCGAAACCTTCTTGGCACCGAGTGATCTCCGAAGCAGCAATTCGCAAATATCTCCCTTCAAAGATCCATAAAATATAGGACAAAAAAAAATTAAAATTTATGCGCAATTTCTTCCTCATGTGGCAATGCCAAAACAAGCACTCCATTTGGAGTGGGTTAGTAGTTCACCGTCCATATCATTGAGTTATGTGTAGAGAGGTTTGCTCCGTGAAGGACTGTCGGCGATAATAATGATGTTACATGTCCTGAACCCCGCAAGGCCGAAGGCTGTGGCGTGCCCCACAGTTGCTATTCCTTATTTTACTCAGAGCCACAGCACCCCTGCATCTCTCTCTCTCATATGACGCTTCTTCAGCCGTCCTCGACTTGATAAATTTCCACTTGGTACTTACTTGCGGGCAAGGGAAATGACCAAGTCTGCTTCGAATTGGGATTCGACGCCGTGCAGCCCTACATCCAAGTCATTGCATCCCTGAGTTCTACGCGAGATTCAAGGGTCGAAATGGCCTGGATTATACCGCTCAGCAAGGAATTCCAATGACGAGCACCTAAGAGCGAATGGCTTCGTCTCTGAGAGGCGGTGATAATTTTGGTACAACTTCATGCCAACATCCGTCTCTGCCGGGACTGGCACCTGATGATTACACGGTATGGCTGTACGAGGCAGGAATTTTGGAAGGTCAAGACATCTCCCCTCCTGCCGATGTAGAAATTGACGGTCGATCCCATCCTGCTGCACCCAATGAAGCAGAAGATGTCACCGTTGTAATCGAGCGAGGAGCTCCTATCAAGATCTCATCCCAGCGCTTATAATGGCTCGAGACATGCGAATGATGGAGTGGCGAGAAAGCGTAGAGTCGCTCTTGCAGGCTTGGTTTACATGCACATTTGGAGAAGATTTGGACTAAGCGGTCTTCAGGCCGTGGTTTATATAGAGAGACTTTCTAGTTTTGGACGCAAATTGGATATATAGCGTACTAACTAGATACGATACGATGGCCATTTTGTAGCGGAGCTCGCTGCAAAAGCCTTACAGACAAGATTTCATTCTGATTAGAGACGAAGCTCTCAAATCATTCCGTTGTGCCTGTTCCTCTCCTAGCTTGCCTTCGCAGGTCTTTCGTAGTCGCTCGCAATGCGGGGTTCGCCTGAGGCACCACGCTAAAAGTGGCGCGTCAAGGTGAGTGATAGGGAGAGCTGTCTGGACATTTTTGTTCTCATACTGTACTGTAACACTCGCGATAAGATTGTCGCATGCGCTCTCGCTTGGCACCCCCGCTCGCGAAAGCTTCGTGCTTGGCGAGGCTGATCACTGGACTCGGCCGTCAAGACTCCAATTCTTCCGCACGACGATCGGGGTGGCGAAACATTCCACTCTGCTGGTTCTGACGTGGAGGAGGAGGCGCACGGGCACCCATGAGCTTGCGCGATCGACTTCTAGTATTCAAACAATCACATCCTGCGCGCGAGTCAGTTTCCAAGGTTACACCCCACTTGGGGATGCTTCCTGGAGGGAGAGTGAGACAAAGCTTGGCTCAGACGACCCAGAAGCACACATAGATCGTGAGGACAATGTCTTCAGGGTTAGTATTATTCCTCATGCCTTGGCGCATATCTAATCCTGGTGCAGGTCTCTTAAAGACCTCGCGAAGGCGCTCTCCAACTCCCTACCAATTACCCCTGTACCTCTCCCTGACGACCTCCTCCTTGTCTTGCATGCATATCTTGACAAGCATCCCGAGTTTGACGATGCAGAGTCTCAGCGCCTTCAAGAAGAGTTACTCTCGGTATACCAGGTTCATGTTCATGAAATCCCGGGTCGATATGCACCGTTTCTCGCGATAATCCGCACATTGACCCCAGCCCTTCGGGGCTCAGGCAGGCTGTTGCAGTGGTGGGATAAGCTCTGTATCCCAGTGATGAATAAAATAGGGGAGGAGAAAGGACTCGCGACAGAGGCAAAGAATACAGTCCTTGGCATACTGGTCTATGACGAAGAGGGAGACACCGAGCTGAAAGAAGATGCGATCAAGACATCGTCCACCATTACGGAAAGTCTTCTTGACGTGTGGCTCAAGAAACAAAATGCTGCATCGATAGACTTTGATGAGGATGCCCGCTTCATCGAGAATCAAGTGCAAATGATACTGCTGGCCTTTGGAAGGAGAAGACCAAAGGATTTCCTTACTACGATCAACAAATTCTTCGTCAAGAAAGAGAGTCGAATTCTAGCCCTTAGTCTGTTATGCGAGTTCTTCAGACACCAGCCGCCGCATTTGTACCAGCTCCTGGAGACGCCACTGTTTGAGAATCTACTCAGATGTCTTCAGGTTGATACCAGTACAAGGGTTATTTCTCTGGCAATGACTGCTCTCATCATGTTCTTGCCGCATATTCCCAGCTCCCTTGGCCCTCATCTTCCGGCTCTGTTTAATATCTACAGTCGGATGCTGTTTTGGGACAAAGAGAGGAGAGCAACCACTGAGATGACACTTGATGAAGAACAAGAGAAGGACAAAACAGAACCGCCACCAAATCATCAGTGGGATAAGCTCTCGTATCTGTTGGAGTCAGACGATGAAACTGTTCCAGAATTGCTGCATTATTTTACCTTCTTGTATGGACTTTATCCGCTCAACTTCATGAGCTATATTCGGAAGCCGCAGAGATATCTGCGGCATGCAGACGTCTCGGACGCTGAGGAGTTGGATGTGCAGCCTACGGAGATTCGTGACCGCTCTGAACCCTTCAGGCGGGTTCATCTCCTGCATCCGAACTTTTTCAAGATGACATTAGATTCCGAGCTGACGGATAATAATCGATGGATGGGGAGTGAAGCTGCTGATGTCGTTGCTGTGTGTATGGCTCTGTACAGCCCCGGAGAAGATGGAAATCCTCTGGCTAGCCGATCAAGGGGTCCAAGCAGAAAACTCGACTTGAATACGGACGTTCCCGAGCAACCATTGATGGAACAAGGATCAGAAACTACGAATCAATCTGGGCATACAAGCTGGCAGAATGTTTCCACGCCATCCCCAGACGGACGCCGCATTTCTGGGCTTCAACGGACGGAGTCTCAAAATAGTCAATCTGTGCCTTCTGTTTTAGATTCGCCGAGTCTCCGAGCCAATGACCGTCGAGATAGTCCCACTCTACCACCTCATATACTTGGGTCTGCACCCCAGAATCCGCTCCACGAGATGCTAGCATCACCAAAGTCTACTAGAGACAGCCTCTCCCAAGCACTTACGAATGATAGCGTGGTCTCCCTTTCACTCTCCCAAACTAACAACGATAATGCCGCCCACGTTGATGCGTACCTCCAATCACTTTCACGAGACCAATCAACAAAATCTCCTTCTGTCCACCCAAGGAACGTGAGCCCAGAGCTAAAGGTTGCGTACCTACACCGCGAGATCCAGCTTCTTCGAAACGACCTCAACTTTGAGCGGTACCTCAAACAGCAACACTTGTCTCATATTGGACAGCTCCACCGAAAGCAACTTCGCGAAGCTCGGGTCGAAGCCGAGACGCAGAACCTAATAAACTTGAATCGACGGCTAAAAGTCAAGTTTGAAGATGTTAAGAATAATCTTGCGAGAATGAAGAAAGAGACAGAAAAATCGAAACTTCACAGCAGGAAGTGGGAAACGGACCTGTCAGCCAAAGTTAAGACATTAAGGGAGGAGCAGAAGAAGTGGGTTCATGAGAAGGAGGATCTACAGAGGGAATTGGAGAAAATGAGAACCGACAACAAAGCATTGAAGAATCTCGTCCTAGCTGCAGAAAAGAAGGAGCTAGATGCTACGCAGAGGATGCAAAGCATAGAATCCAACTTGGACGAACTGGAACGCCTGAGGGCTGAAGTTGATAAGCTTACCATTACATTGAGGACTTACGAAGCGGGTGAGACCGGAGCCTTACAAGCCAAGGAGAACGAGGAAGCAGCACTTCGTGAGGTAGCGGTGTTAAAAATGCAGCTCCGTGCGCGCGACGAGGATGTTTTGAAAATGGAATCTGCGTTTGAGAATAAGGTGCGCGATCTTCGAAGAGGGGAAGGTGAAACTCTGAATGGCAGAAGACGCGGAAGAGACAACACAGAGAAATTCGAAGAGTTTCTTAACTCTTCAGTACATGCGGCCAGGCAGAGAATGATGGAGTTGCAGAAAGCACACAATCGCCTTATTCGCCGATACACGGAACTGCAAGACAAGTATTTGGACTTGAAGGCGGCTACGGATGTAGAGTGGATGGGAGATGAGCCTCTACTCTCCGGGACGGGTGAAAGAGACCACAGGCTGAGCACTCAACTTCGTGAAGATGAATTCCAGAGTACGATAGAGATTGGTCCCGGCCTGGGAGAAGATGTGAAAGATGAGCTTAGGAAGCGAAACAATGGCATGTGGGACACAGATATTGGGACAGGCGCTGAGCCAAGCAGTTTTGCTGGACGAAAGGCGGATCTGGATACCAATATTACCCGGTCAACGTCACACTCGCCAACGGAAGTAAGATCGCCACTCGGGGGCGGCGGCCATGGGCCTCCTCCCTTAGGTACCGGAAGGGGCAGCACAGATAGCGAGGGCAGCATGACTGCCTCCGGCCATTCCAAGTTGAAGGTAAGGTCGCAGGACGGCCGAGTTTTTGGACGAGGTATAGATTTCAGATTCCTACCCTATAATTATTTACTAACTCACCCTCCTAGGCGGTGTACAAAATTCTAACAAGAAGGCAAAAGAAAAGAAAGATAAAGGCAAGGAGAAGGAAGTCATTGGCTCTCCCGATAGTAAGAAGGACAAGAAAAACCTTGCCCTGCGAGGTATCCGAGGATTTGATTTCTGATACATAAGTTTATGTTACGTTGCACTGAGAATAGTCAGCGCTTGTACGATAATTATAATAAGTATGGCATCTATGACGAGGTGACTAGTTAACTATTGTAGTTTTTGGCGAATATGATGAATTTAATGAGCAGAGCCTACAATCAGGTAAAATACTGACGAATAGAAAGGTTACCTTCTGCATCTTAGCTCTTTCGAAGTTAGTCCAACTGCTAGCTAAGTAACAAGTAAATATACTAGTAAAGCTGTTTTAAAAACACTCGAGCACAGTCAGGATTTCAATGATGAATAGGGTTAGCATGTTGATAGAAAAGGCGATGATATGACCTGTATGGACATCTTTCTTCTACTCATAAGTCCATATAATATCTTGCGAGACCTCACATTGCCAACATCTAACTCCGGCAAAGAAATGTCGATACCACATTCTCGACCTCCCCAGGCGGCTGCGGATAATTTCGCTAATACCTTTGAAAAAGTACTCGACGATGTTAAACATGAAGGTCTGATATACCTCTCAACTTGTCCCGGACTGGACAAACGCCCGATGAATATTTCTTTGCACAGCAGCCTTCTCCGCATACTTGAGGCAAACCATCGCCCTGATATTGAAGAACTGCATTGCCTACAAAAGGAAATCTCCTATCGCATGCATCACACCTATGTTGCTACTGTCTACAAGAACCTTCTTGGGCTTGAGTTTGCCGACTGCCATCTCGTCTCCGTGGAGAATCATCCCAAGAATCTTTATGGGACTTGGATATCTTCTTTTTTTGTCCCTGCGCGACTCTTCCTTGTTCGACAGACCACAAGGCCCCGGTCGCCGATATATGAAGGGCGAGCAATATCTAGCGACTTGTATAGTTGAAGCGGGCTGGGATTGGCTGGAAGGTGTAAAGAGGCTGGAAGATCTTCTCTTGTACAAAGGTAAGGTGTTGCAACCTTTATTCTCGGTCCACATTTGCGACCTGCTCACAAATCGCTAGAAAACCACAGCTTGGACTCTTTCGTGAGCAAGATTGAAACCAGGACCAGGGAATCATATGTACAGCGACAAATTTTATCTACCAGTGATGGCAAAACAGGCGAGAATGAGGAGATGAATATTCTTAATGTTGTTCCTTCCTTCCCCTTTCAGCGAGACTGACATCTCCTACGATCATCCTATAGTGTCATCTCTAATAATATTCCGACAACGTGTTGCAAACGTCGCGAGAAATACGCAATAAGTCTATCATCAAGGCTCCTTATAACTTGATATATATGAGACTCCCTCAGCCCCATGGTCTGATAAACAGCTGCTCATTGTACTGCACCAACTCACCGCCACGAGAACATGCACTTAGAGGCAGTCTACCTGTGGGCTTTCATCGCACCTCCAATCGGTCTTGAAGTGCGGCCTATGCTACTCCTTCGAATACTGATTTTACGGAGACTACTAATAATATGTCATTCTATATATCAAGTCTATAGCACATCGAGACGGTCTTCAGGCATCCAAGTCCTGCCGTCCAAAGTGTATCCGCCTTGAAACGCTATGGAATTAGTTCTCTTTTCTTCCGATAGCCTGAACACCGTCGTTTCTCATGCCGATCCACCAAGCATTTGCGGTGATTTGCGATGATTTGCGGCGAAGTCAATGTTATGCTGGATGACGTCCCCCCTAATGCCATCTACCCTTCCCCATCGTCTGGTATCGCCTCGTGCGTTAATATCTGCTGATATTATTGCGCTGAGAATTAGTTATTTCATAATTAAGGACACGCATCTCTTCTCGTTCCCGTAATCTGGCAGGTTGCGTGTGTATGGGTCGTTCTGTCAGCGTAGTATTTCAGACCGTACTGTTGCAGTTGATATTAAGTTGAGTTTTCATTCTCTGCTCAATTCCTCTGCCCTATCTTGACACCAATACTAAAGATACTCTTTTAAAATGTTGTTCAAAGCAGGCATTGTTGCTGGTTTTTTTCTCGTATCTTACGCTGGCCCGATTCCAAATGGCGCTTCATACTCCTATAACCAAGCGGTAACTGTTGATAGCGCTTCTGCCTCAGAAGTGGCCCACTATGCTGGAACTCCTATTTCAGATATTCCAGGTGCCACCGACCCCGTCCAACCGCTTGTGAGTAGTCAAATCACCGGAACAGCGAGTCATGGCCCCTACGAAGGGATACCGACCACTACTGGTGCCGTTAGCAATTCACCCATTGCCACGGATATTTCTATACTGCCACCGAGCAGCACGGCTCTAGCCTATACTGCAGATGGTTTGCTACACGAAGAGCAACCTATTCCCTATCAACCAGCTGGCGGCCTTGGGACGTCCGGAAATGAACCTGTGTACCGCGTTCAGTCTGATTTTGATTATGAATCAATTCTTCTTGGCCTCTACCAGGAGTGGATTGAGCTTGATCTTTTCCACGACATTCTCGTGAAGTTTTCTGAAGAGGAATTCACAGCTGCCGGCTTAACTGCTTCCGATATATATCTCATTCAGTTTATGGCAGATCAAGAGGCCGGACATGCTACTCTCCTCTCTAATCTTCTTGGGGGGCCTGGCGGCGCAACTCCGCAATGCACGTACAACTACCCATACACGACCGTGCATGAAGCATTTGACTTTGCTCAGAAGATAACGCGTTTCGGCGAGTCCGGAGTATGGGGATTCCAAGCCCACTTGGATTCTCGTGAAGTTGCTCAGCTCCTTTCTCAATCTATTGCAACTGAAGCTCGCCAACAAATGATCTTTCGTCAATTCGAAGGCATCTTCCCGATGCCAGTCTGGTTTGAAACCGGAATCCCTCAATCATGGGTATGGACTCTGCTTGCGCCATACATATCCTCTTGCCCTGATACGGCGAAACGAGTCGCATGGCAGAATTTCCCTGGTCTTGCAGTCTTGAATCAGCCTAACAGTTCTCGCCGCAATGCAACTCAAACAGGCGCTAATGAGACAGTTGGATGGGGCCCAGCAGCGCCAAGTAAAGATGTACCAGCGAACGAATCCTGCATCGCCTACAACGTGACTGGCTTTGACTGCTCGGCTTCTATATCACAGAATAGGAGTATCCCTCTGTCTTATCCAGGACGGCAGGTTTTCCTGCAGTGGGAGAATCCTGGCCAGCATGTGGGACCAAATAACTCTTATGTGACAACAAGCAGCGCCGGTGCACCACAATTCGTTTTGTGGGCCTCACAGCTAAACATCACTTACTCTCCATTAAGCAACATTGAGAGGAAAAATGGTACGAATACTGGTCAGACAATCCAACCTGCTATCTCGACTTATGAAGGAGATCCTGCTATCAATGGTAAGCTTGGATGTTTCTAATACTATTATGTGTCGCTAATTTTTCTTGCAGGCACTACATTCATTGCCCTCACGGACACTGATCAAATATATTCACCGTTTAACCTCAGCGCGGTCAATCCACACATAGTTGCAGGTCCATATCTGTATCAATCCGGATAGTTGTGTATGTTTGGGCAGTGTCGTGCACTGGAAGCCTAGGCATGAATGTAGAGAATGATAAGAAGTAATCCATGATTCTTTGCTAACCGCCTGTACTTTACATACTTAAGACTACATAAAAGAAATATATCTCCTTAGTTCCCAAGCCCTTGTTCCCAGAGAAAGCCGATTTTAGACCCAAGAAGAGTGAAGCACCCCAAAACGCCAGAATATTACTATCAGTACATGCAAACTTTTAATACATCATCCAATGACCTTGAACCACTCTGGAAACCGATCCGAAATAATCTTTTTAGTACGGTACCACCGCTTACTGCCTAGTTTTTTTCCACCTACGAAACTCCAGCAACGATACTTCTTCAATAGATATGATTTTTTTAAAATCGAAAATAGACATTCATGCGAATCAGGTAAATGTTTAGTACCAATTATGCCCTTCCTCACCTTTCTTCTCATTCTGCGGATTCAGGCTCATCATTCTTTGTCCAGGGATAGTGACGCCGCTCTGACTCTCAAAAGTTCCGCTCAGGCCTCGGCGAGTCAATGACTTGAAAGAATCGAATCCAGTGTCACCCTCTGTGATACAGGCCTTCCATTCCGGGCCGTCTGGGCTGGTTCCGTCTCCAAGATCGCTCCATCTCGTCACTACAATGGCCTGTTTGAACCTGCGCAGGCGATCGGGATCATTCTTATCCTCAGCAAGTTTTAACTCAACAAGGTACTCTGTTGGGCATTCAGGACATCGCCGCATGGGTCTACATTTTTGGCATAAGGTGATGAAGACGTTGGGATTGCGGAGAGCGAGTGATATTTGGGGGCCTTTCTGTAATTGCCTCGCGATGGTTTCTTTGTATGGCGGAATGTGATCAAGAGCACACTTGCAGTTATTCATGAGCTCACCATCCCGCCAGTGCGCGCAGACAGAGAAGTACGGCGTATAGTCTTCACGGCAGTATAACAGATGGCGTTGGAGGCTAGGTGGCAGCTGGCTTTCGGCAAAGCAAGTGCTGACAACTCGAAGTAGGAGATGGCCTTGGTGGAAGTGGTACCGCACTTGGTGCGTCCATTCGCTGTTGCGACATTTGTATCGACGATTCAGCGCGTCGAGCGGTATGCCGTACTCAGGTCCATACCGGTGCCCTCTGAATGCCAACTGGACAAACACGAAAGGTAGTGTCCATCCGGGCGTTATCCGTGCTTTGGATTGTTGCTTGGGGTTTGGACAATTATAGATTAGATTGAGAGTATGGACATGCTTGAGACGCTCTTCACCCTTTTGGATTCTGATATGATAAGTTGCGCAAGGGAAGCAGAATAAATGGTCCGGATAGAGCCGGTCCATTGGAAGTAAGAAATTAACCTTATATTGGTGGTTCTCAGGCAGGTCAAGTGCAAGCCAGGGCCCTGGCCCGAGGATGGAGTGGAACCTCTTGCATGAAAACGCAAGATTCGCCGAGTCTGCAGGGGATATGTAGGAAACGATGTGCTCCCAAAGTCCTTGAGGCAATCTGAAAAGGATATCTTCGCCCGGCTTTCGATTTACCCCGGCGTCAAACCAGTTAGATCGTTTGTTGTTAGAAGCCAGAGAGTCGTTTGAATCCCGGCGGAGCAAGCTATGGAGCATCTCAGTCTCATTCCAGACCTCTCCAGTTTGAGCTTCAGAGCCAGAAGTGTTCTTATTATAGAAATTGACGGGTCTGGAGTAAGGAAGCTCTTGACTTTGGCTGATACTACCGCTCTTTGAGGTAGATTGGGTTAGCTGTCTTACCGAGCCCGAAGCTCCCGCATCATACGTGCATCCATCCGGCCGTCCCTTTGTGAGCTTCTTGCCACCAGGCTTGGATTTGAAAACTGAAGCCAGGCGGGATGTGAAGCTGCCACTCTTTGAGCTATGCTGGGATGATGAAGACATCTCGGTTCATAGGCATTGAGATCTGGATGGTTTGCTGGGATCTCTGTGCAATCGCCATCTACAGCTTTTTGTTAAAGTATTTCCAAGTTCTGGACGCGAAGCTTATGCTTGATGCTTAACTAAGCGGATTGTTAGTGTGAGTATAGCAGTCGAGTGACTGAAGATAGCGAACCCCTTTTCCTTGAACCGAAACAGTTCACCGCCGGGTAAAACACTTTAACTACAGATAATTGCACCTACTTGGATAGTAGAATTGAACGGGAAACCCTTTCTTATAACAATTCTGACCGAGTCTTATTTTTTACTTGACATTTCCTAAACGTTGCAAGCACATCAAATAGTGATCTCGCAGGCGTAAGAATACTGTGGTTATGAACATCCTCTGCGGACAACGAAATATAGTTGTTCCATTAAATAATAATAAAAAGTTGGCACCGGTTACCTGTTGCCCAGCCTGAAGGACTATTCTGAGCAGCGTACGGTAAAACATTCATGGACGGTTATGATCTCATGCCGCGGGGGGCCACTGTTGTATCTGTCTTCTGCAAGAGGATGCAGGTTTTTCAGCTGTGCTCTTGTCTTGATGGAAGGGTATATTAGAAGATCGAGTCTCATGTTTCTTCCTGGAGAATAAGCCGTTCAATCCCGTCATGTTAAAATGAAGTGCCTAGATACAAAACTTTTGCAAGGCGGAAGGTAATAACGTATTCAGCAGTGGTCTAAGGTAAAGAATCGTTCGAGGTTGGATTAAATAAGCATTTCATGGTTGCAAAATTCTCTAGAAAGAAAGGAAGAGAAATTACATTATCATGACTGAGAGATGCTCAACAATGTTCACAGCAACCACATCCTTCCTCACTGGAGCAGGAGCGGTGACATGCGTTGTGTCAGACACGAAGCCATGTGCTAGACGAAGGGCTGAAATTTTCCTGCCACTTAGCAGATGTCAACTTACTATTGGATATCATAGTTTGGATAGCAAATGAGAAAATTTTATTGAATTCAACGACTCGCGAGTTTGATGTCAAAATGTGTGAAGCCGTGTGAATGAAAACTCAAGGTTCCTTTACCCAACTGGCGGTCTTTGTACACAACACGGTGTCTGAATAACTAAAAATTCTCCATCGCTCTCAAGAGGACAATCGGTCCATTCTCTTGATATCTTTTATGACCAAGCTGGGGTGACACTAGGTAGCCACTGAGGCCCTCCAGAGGTGCACAGGTAGCACTGCCCAGGACGTGACGCAGCAAGGCGTTAACATGGTAGTTATTAACCAACGGATTATGCTTATATCTCGTACAAGTGATCGAGGCCACTAAGAGGTATGTCCTACAGCTACGCCTGTAGCTGATAAAATTGATTTGCAACCCCCCTATAAGCCTTGCTGCGCATTGTCTCAGTAAGTTAACCCTATGTTCTGAGGACCCAAAAACATCCTATTAAGTGACCATCATGGCAGAATACGAAAATCTCCCTCTTTCTGCTGATGTAGCATCTTTCCGGCTGTTAGAGTTTGATTCTAGCGGTGATGAAGTAAGTGGTGATGAGGAGGCATCAATTAATGTAACCCTGGCTAATTACAATAGCCACGATGCGCCTGAATACGAGGCACTTTCCTACTCCTGGGGCTCGCAACACGACGGCTTAGCAAAGATAAAACTTAATGGCCATTTGATCTCAGTTAAGAAGAATTTGTTTGAGGCATTGAAACAACTGCGACTTGACTGAGTTAAGAAAGGCACGTCGGAGAGCAAGTTGTGGATATACGCAATCTGTATTAACCAGGGTGACGATGTTGAAAGGTCTCATCAAGTGCTGCTTATGAGGGATATATACGCCAATGATACCAGGGTGCTCGCATGGATTGGCAAGCCAGATAGCCTTAGTGGCCTTGCTTTGATACACTTAAGCGTTTTGCTGCGCACGACGGAACTCTAAACGGAGGTGCATGTCAAAATATCCTTGATATAGTAGCAGAAGGGAGGAGAGCAGCCATTAATCTCCTGATCGAACGCTCCTATTTTGAGCGAGTATGGATCATCCAAGAATTAGTCGTAGCCAAGATAGCAACTATTCTCTGTGGATCATTCTCCACGGCCTTTGACAACTTCCACCTTGCTGTTGAGAGGATGACCGGCTCCGGATTCTATCAACTGTCAACAGCCACTACAAATATAACTTACCTAGGAGACTGGAGGAGTCATTACCTTGAGATGGTCACCTCGGGCAGGAGGGAGGAAAGAGAAGAGATTCTCGGCTGGAGACTCTTTGTGGATTCGCGTGACAGGAAAGCCACTGATCTCTGCGACAAGATTTATTCCTTAGCAGAATTGCGTACGAAGAACTTGCCGCAAGTATTAAAGTCGATTACAGCCATGATAATCCTGTGGAGAGAGTATATACCGACTTTACTAAACTTGTGCTGAACAGTCGCCCCAACTTGCGTGTCCTGTCAGCTGTCATTGGTCGACGTAGAGCGGATTCTATGCTTCCACTTCCTTCCTGGGTACCGGGTTGGAGTCAGCCTAAATATTGGGGAGGGATCCTGAATAGATATTTGTGCTTTAAGCCCAGAAGCATATTCCGAGCCGGCGGCCCTGGAAAGCCACGAGTGATCGTTGCAGAGGACTCTGACACGCTCTGTTTAGAGGGAGTCCGTCTCGATATTGTGAACCGCGTAATCCCAATCAAGTTTATTCTGATGGCGAAAGACGAGAGATGCGTGGTGACAGAGGCGCTGCTTCAGGAACTGGCTGCCCAATTGGTCTCTTTGGAGAATTATTCCTTCACTGGTGAACCATGGTGGATAGCATTCTTTCGCACCCTGTCAGCAGACCACACAGCACTGTCAGCGAGAATCAAAGAAGAGTACAGAGCCAAGTTCTTGGTTGCGTTTACGGACTGGAAACTTAATCATGGTGAGATGGAACAAAGCCTTCCTGCCGAAGCTTGGACTGAGGTCTCGAAAGCTATCGCGACCATTATCGAAGACAAGGATATGCTTTTGACTGAGCGAGGATACTTGGGTCTCAGCCATGAGGGGGTTCACATTGGAGACGTTATTTGTATTTTTACTGGTAGTGAAGTCCCTTTACTACTGAGAGAAGGTTGCGCAACCAGCAATGGGACGTTCCAGTTGCTTGGCGAATGCTATATCCATGGTGTGATGGACGGCGAGGTAATGCAGAGCCCAGAGAGTAAGTGTATGGAGCGTTTCGAGATTGAGTAAATTAATAGATGTTGTTCCTAGAACGCAGCTGGGCTCGTGAATTGGTATACTATATTAATCGTCACATAAAATAACATCGTATATGGCATTGTCTTAGGAAGCACTCTGACACCAGCGCTGTAGCAGGGCCTACGATAGAGGAATAACGAAAATCCAAAAGGACGACTGATCTGGCGTCAGTTTACGAATATTATCATACTGGACCAGCAGATGCATCAGGCAGAAGACCATATATTCCATAACATGCTGGCCTGAGTAGGAGCCGCCGCTTTAACAGACGTATGGCTTGACTCTGCTTAACAGTGAGACTATAACATCTCTCCCTAATACAAGGTTTGGAGAATGCAACCACAGTGGTCGAAGTGAACGCCCTTTTGTCATGATGTTAATCGCATTCGACTAAAGCACTCATGCGTGGGCCCCGAGTTATCTCCTATTCCCGTCCAGCCCGCATACCCGAACATTATCCCCTTTTGCACACCACCACTTAGATGCGTCGCCTTAGGTGCCTCTGCGAGCGGCTACGCCATACACTTCCACAAACGGTTTGTTTCGTGAGCTTATATATAACGTCATATTCCATGGACCGTGCTTTATATCCGGGTACGGCCTTGAAACCAATGGCCATTGGCTATCTGCCTCCGAAGATGTCGGATCCGACTCTATTTCTCCGCTTGTTAGATGTCCGGCCTGGAGTATATCAGATCCTCGAAATATCATTCCCCAAGATTAGTATAACAGAACTACTTGAGGTGAACGAATGTGATCCTGTGCCGTTAGTTATATGTTCTAGTAGAGAATAGCCTGGAATATTGCCTGCCTGTCTTATATCCGCAATGTCAAAGTTTGAACCCTCTCAGCTGCCCAATCTCGCCGGCCAAGTTGCTATTGTGACTGGTGGTCACTCAGGGCTGTTTGTACTTCTACCTATTCTACAGAATATGCTGACAAAATCCAGCGGCCCGGGTACAACTACAGAGCTTCTCCGCCATGGAGCCACAGTATACATTGCCTCCCGCTCGAGGGACAAAGGAGAAGCAGCTATTAAGCTCCTAAAGCTAGAACAACCGACAGCAGACGTCCATTTACTCATTTGCGACTTAGGCGACTTGGAGAGCGTGAAGTCTGCAGCAGCTGAATTCATTCAGTACGTATCTCTACATTCAATTGAGACATCTACTAAGCTTGAGGGTAGACAGGAGCATAGGCTTCACATCTTAGTCAATAATGCTGGTGTATGTATATGGATCCACTCTTCTGCAATTTGCTAACTGCTGGTAAGGTTATGTGCACTCCTTACAGCGAAACAAAGCAGGGATTCGAGACCCAGTTTCAGACAAATTATCTCTCACACTACCTGCTCACACGCCAGCTACTTCCTATCCTTATGTCTACAGCTGAGACTTCTCCAAAGGGAATGGTTCGGATTGTGAATGTAAGCAGTGACGGTCATGCCAAGTTGGCACCAAAAGAGGGAATTCTCTTCGTGGATAAATGTCGTGCCAAGGATGTGAGCACCTGGACGAGATATGGCATGAGCAAACTTGCAAACATCCTCCATACAAAGGAGCTTGCGAGGAGATATGGTGCTAGCGGAGTAATCGCGGTGTGTCTACATCCTGGAACGGTAAAAACGTATGCCTGTGTCTCTTGGGTAGAATATTTCATACCCGGTCGTTATCAGACAGCTAGCTCTCTTGTCCCTTGAAGAATAATTTCTGACAATAGGAATAGCAATCTTTCTCAGGGTCCTCGAAATAGCACTCCTCTATATCGACTCATCCAGCCACTCGTCGAACTGGGCGCCCCAGGTCCTGAGAGAGGGGCATGGCCATTGTTATGGTGTGCCGCGAGTTCGACGTTAACAGTGGAGGATAATGGATCCTACTTCTTGCCAATCGGAAAGAAGACACCGGCGAGTAAGAGCGGAGAGGACAAAGTTCTGGCTGGAAGACTATGGGACTGGACGGAAAAGGAACTGGCGAATGCGGGGGTTTGAGACTAAGTGTATGAGGATACTGTCTTCAACGATCCCACATGGGAACTGGTTCAAGAGGTGAGAACGAATGGCTAGCAACAATATATCACGCTAGACGGATGGGCTTTAATCCTCAATTGCTCCTTAGAAACGTTCGTAGGCTGCAGTTTATGTATGAGACATCAGTCAAGGCATCAGTCAAGGCATCAGACAGGGTTACATGTCCTAGAGTATACTGTAGTGATATCCTTTATTAATTATATTTGATCCTTAACACGTAAATGTGCTCATCTCTAAGAAAGATCTACTTCAACCATCACAAACGCCAGCCCATGCACGTATCATACATATTCCAAAGCCAAGTTCTAAAAATAATCCTTGATCCGCAGGATTTCTCGATCAGACCATGATTCTCCTTAATCCATCTGTTCCGCCAAGCAGTTTTCTCCCGCTAACAGCGCATCTTCCTTTTCCATTCTCCCATTTACCCTCTTTCCCCTTCATAAATTCTTCCTGCTTTTCATGGTTGCCTTCTACCCACCTGTGTATACAAGTGTAGCAGAAAACGAACCCCGTTTGACAAGCCGTGGCCGTCGTGATCTCTGTCTCACAGATCGGACATAACCCTGTATTTTCTGGGATCGGGACTGTAAAAATTGGAAGAAGAGAACTGGCCGCAATAGGAGGGTTTTCTACTGCGTTGTCTTCCTTCTCAGCAGGCTTTTCTTCTTTGCGAGCGGCATTCGGCTTCTGGCCAGCTGGGCCAAATCTCACTGACAGGCTGTGGAGACCGGAGACAAGAGGGGGGGGAAATTCAATCCCCTCCGCTGCTTTCTTCGATAATTGCCTTGCGAAGTCGGATGCATGCCACCACTCCAAAAACTTGAGAGCAAAGATACTTGTGGGAAGGAGGAATCTTAGACTGTCCAATAATCTCGGACCCAACACGCTAGGGACAAAAATCGATGTAATTCCAAGGTTCGGCCCGCCAGATGTGCTCTTTGGCGCATCTAGAGCAGCAATGGCTTTGTAATCTGCTTCTCCTAACCTGCGCACCCTGGTCCCGATTAACCACATAAACGGCGAATGGTACTTGCTATTGTCGAACAGATATGCGATGTTGAAGACCAGCAAAGAAAAATAATATGCAGCATTGACGCTTGGGTATATATTCCTCAAGAACCAGCGGTAATAGTATATAAATCTCTGCTTCCAGGTTGGGTTTGTTGGCATTCTTGTGTAACTCGCTCCCAACAACGCCCGCGGTGCATTGATATCGTAGCTCTCGTCCAACTTTCGCTTTAAATATGGCACACCCACCATTACCGCGAGATTCTTCCAAATATCCACATTAGAGAGTGCTAGCGCTTCCCGTACATTGTTTGGCGATCCGATAGCGGCGCGAGGGATCTCTCCGACTGACAAAGCTTTCTCACGCTTCAGACCGTAAAAATTCTCGGTGAATCCGCCGCCGTAAGTCCTCAAGTAATGCCGTTCAACAAGCAACATCAGAAGCGCGTAGAGTTCATCGAATGAGTTGAGGACACGGAGGAGGTAACGCGGGTGCCGGTGTGTAGCAACGGCAAGCAGGTAGCGTAGGGATGGAGGGAGGAGAGCAGAAAGTTGCTGTTCGGAGAGGAGCTCGAAAAGGGAAGGTTTATGATCATCAAAGGTGCCCCGGAGGGCGGACATGAACTCCATGGTCTAGCATCCGTGGAGTTGTGAAGGGCGGGATTGAGAAAGGGAAGTTGATGTCGAACTGGCAAGGCTGGCGATACATTGCCGAGGTAGATTACAGAACCGTCAAAGTCACGTGCAGCCGTGCACTCCACGCGCGTCTTCCTACAACTCTTCAGGTGTGCCCATGCCCTCAAGAAAATTCGTCGGAAATAAGCCTTAAAGTTCTGTACAGTGAATTTGACGTGATATGCCATAGGATCATGCTGTTGGTTGCCGGGGCCTGCCCTCCTCTCCACAAGTGTAAAACTCAACTTTCTGTCCATATCTCATCTCCTTTGTCATGTTTCAACCCAGGCGCTTGCTGGATCCCGCGCAACTGGTCGAGTGCCCGCCGGGTTTGATATCACTCGAAGACGATGTCTATCTGTCGCAGACCGAGGAAACGAAGCTAAGTAACGACAGAGAAAGGAATTGCCCGAGTCTCAGTGAATCTACTCTTGCGGAGATGATGTCGCTCGACGGTAGTCTGATAACATCCTTCCACGAGGATTTATCTTCTGTCATAAGTCATCCAGAAAAGGCCTCTCCAGCCACCATTCAGTCCTCGGGGCCTCTCTCTACAACGATACAGAATTTTGCAGCAAACCAACTTGCTGTGAGACAACGCACACGCGTACAGCTTGATATAAGCACGCCTTGCACGTCTACTCCAGCGTATGTCAATTCTCCTGCAGACTTGCGCCTCTCAGCCAACTCCAGCCAAAAGGGTAAGCGGTTGAATCAAAAGGATAGCTGTCCAGCCAACAGCCAATCAAGCTCAGTGCATACACTTGCTGTACGCAACCGAGAAGTAGAAGTACAGACAACACACACTGTTCCTGCTGTTAGTTCAGAGGGAACTGCCCAACTACAAACCCCACTCTCCGCATCCATAATACCTACTCATTTAAGTAGCATCAAATTAGCAGAGACAATGATACCTCTTTCACAAGGTTCGACTAGTACTACTGTCTCGTTTCCATCACTGACAGCTTCCTCGGCAGGCTCTGATTCGGCTACGAACACCTTTCCTTCTATGGCATCTTCTGTAGGGAGCAGTACGGCTGCTAATGATAGTCCCGGCCCTAAAGACTCACCTACTGCTTTGAGAACCAGGACGACTGAGGATGTTATTGCGGACCTAAAACGTCCGATTGGCTCCTCACTTCGACTACAGGCGAGTACAGAGGGGTCTAGCTCTCTCAGCTTGGCAGATAAACTTAGTTCCTCAGTTCACAATAGCACCAGATACAAGGGCCAGAGCGAAGATCCAGTTCACGAGTTTGATGAAGAAGATGGCGAGAAGGATGAAATTGGTCCGCTTACGAAGACAAAAATAATCTCGGATCGCAGACGACGAATGAATGCCATTGCAGATCAGCATATCCAGACTTCGCTTGAAAGAGCTATCAAGAAGGACATTGAAAAGGGGTACGAAGATGATGAGCTTCAATCTACTAGATGGATCGTCAACAAATCTGAGAATAGAGAGATAATCTCGAGTCCCAGAGAGTATCAGACAGAGCTCTTTGAGAGAGCAAAGGGAAAAAATATCATTGCCGTACTAGATACAGGTATGTCCCCAAATGCGGTCGAGTTATGAATTCTGACATATTAGGTACTGGAAAAACCTTGATTGCGGTTTTACTTCTTCGACATACTTTTGCCCAAGAGTTGGAAGATAGAGAACTTGGTAAGCCGAAGCGAATATCGTTCTTTCTGGTACAAGCCACTACTCCATTTTGTCTTTGCAGTCCCTAATGGAGAGTAGGTCAATTCTGTGACACTTGTCTTCCAACAGCATGCCGTCCTTAAAGCAAATCTCGGTCAGCCTATGGACATGTTTTGCGGAGACATGGGGTGTGATTTGTGGAGCAGAGAGCGGTGGATAGAGCATTTTGACAAGAACATGGTTATTGTCTGTACCGCGGAAGTCCTTCGCCAGTGCCTACACCGTTCTTTCATCTCGATGGAAAAGATCAATCTTCTGATCTTTGATGAGGCTCACCACGCCAAAAGAGACCATGCATATGCTAGAATTATCAAAGACTTCTATCATTCTGAGAAGGTATGTTTGCGGCCAAAAATTTTCGGGATGACTGCATCGCCTGTCGATGCTAGAGTTGATGTCAAACGAGCTGCGGCAGAACTGGAGGCTATACTGCATAGCGAAATTGCAACTGCTAAGGACCCTACATTGGCTAGTTATACTATCTCATTAAAACAGGAGCAATTAGCAAAGTATGCAGCACTGGGATCAAAATTTGAGACCCCGCTGTACCAGATCATGTACGAGAAATTCAAGACAAATCCTGTCTTCAAAAAGCCCCTGCTATATTCGCATCAGGCATCAAGGGATTTGGGAGCCTGGTGTGCAGACCAAGTATGGAAATTTTGTCTAACTGAGAGCGAGGTCCAGAAGCTGCTTGTCAATACAGAGCGGCAACATCATGCCCGCAAAACACCTGAGCCTTTGGAAGTTCTAGAGAAGCTTAAGCTTCAAATTCAAGAAGCACAGGACATTGTGAAGTCTTGGAATTTCGAAAAGCCACACTATTACGCATCTGGCTTTTCTAATAATTTGTCATCGAAAGTCGTTCTCCTCATACAATACCTAAACGAGAGATTTGAGCGGCAAACGGATGATAAGGCCATTGTGTTCGTGCAACAGAGATATACTGCTCAACTCCTTACGAACCTGTTTTCTTTTGAGAACATTGGAACTCCTTACTTTCGATGCGGTGCACTGGTATGTAACTCTGCCTTCTTTGTATAAGCTCAGACTGATAGTGTTAATCCAAGATTGGCACCAGAACTGGCGGCGCTGGAGATTTACAAGTTTCGTTCCGTGAGCAGGTTCTTACCATGATGAAGTTCAGGCGAGGCGATATCAACTGCCTTTTTGCAACCTCTGTGGCTGAGGAGGGTCTTGATATTCCAGATTGCAATCTTGTCATCCGCTTCGATCTCTACACAACCATGATCCAGTATATTCAATCAAGAGGTCGTGCCAGACTACCAAATTCCAGATATATCCATATGTATGAAGAAGATAACATAGACCACACCCAGATTATTCGAGAGGTTCGAGTCCACGAGAGCGTTTTGAAAACCTTTTGCCAGCAACTGCCAGAGGACCGTTTTCTCACCGGATGCAGTTTCGATATAGATCATTTTTTGGCGAAGGAGAGATCGCATCGCATCTACAAAGTACCCGAAACTGGCGCCAAGCTTACCTACAAGATTAGCCTGATGGTCCTGGCGAATTTTGTCGATTCCTTGCCGCATGGCCCCGATATCATCATGAACCCGGAGTACGTCATGACTATTGAAGGGGGTCAATTTATCTGCGAGGCCATTCTCCCCGAAGCATCACCTATTCGTGGAGCTGTCGGCAGGCCTTGCTCCACCAAGCAAGTAGCAAAATGCTCCGCGGCGTTCGAAACTTGCCTTCTTCTCCGAAAAGGTAACTATTTGAATGAGTGGCTGCTGCCAATATATACCAAGCAATTGCCTGCTATGCGAAATGCTCTGCTAGCGGTTGATTCCAGAAAGCGTGAAGCATACGAGATGCGCACGAAGCCAGAAATGTGGTCTGCCGGAAGCATCCCAGATGAGATGTTCTTGTCAGTTTTGAGTCTGGAAAAACCAGAATCCCTTGGCCGTACGTCACAGCCATTGGCCTTATTAACGAGGTCGTGTATGCCAGAACTTCTATCTTTTCAACTTCATTTTGGTGCTGGCAATAACTCAAATGTTCGAGTCACGACTTACCGTCAGCCACTGAAGGTAGATGCTCGTAGCCTTGGTCAAATCAATCTTTTCACTCTATACATCTTTAGCGATGTTTTCAGCAAGAGCTACGAATCAGACCCGTCTCGAATGCCATACTTTCTTGCTCCTGTGGAGCCTCCTGGTTCCCTTGATCAATGTTCTGATCTATCAGAAGTTATCTCATGGGATATACTCCAAAACGTAGAAGACTACCATATGCAATGGGGCGACAATTTGTGGGACAATAAAATATGGCAGAATGCCCCGGATGAGTTTTTCAAAGACAAATTCATCGTTGACCCTTGGGATGGTTCTCGCAAGCTGTGGTCCGTTGGTGTTGACCACCACTATAAACCCCTCGACCCAGTCCCTGAGAGCGCTGCTCCTCGGAAAGGAACTCGGAAAAATAACGCCAATATTTTAGAGTACAGCTGTAGTCTGTTTGCAAAGGCTAGGTCTCGCCGGACTTTTGACGAGACTCAAAGGGTGATTAGAGCAAAGTACATATCTCTGCGTCGCAACCTTCTTGACGAATTCGATGCTTCAGAAGCCGAAAACTCTAAGGAATGCTGGGTTATTTTGGAACCATTGAAAATATCTCCTGTACGACTTCACACATGTTTCCAGTACTCTCTTACTGACTTTCCATAGCTCCCAGCACCTGTTGTTGCCATGGCCTATTCATTCCCTGCAATGATCCACAAGATCGAGTCGTACCTTATCGCTCTCGAAGCTTCTGCTTTATTGCATGTGACAATCCGTCCTGATCTTGCCTTAGAATCTATGACCAAGGATTCGGATAATTCTGACGAGCATGGCGCCGAGCAAATCAATTTTCAACGCGGCATGGGCAATAACTATGAACGACTAGAATTTCTAGGTGACTGCTTCTTAAAGATGGCAACTTCGATCTCGCTTTTTGGTCTCCATCCCGACAATGACGAATATAGATATCATGTCGATCGCATGCTTTTGATTTGTAACAGGAATTTGCATAACAACGCCATCAAGCTGAAGTTGTACGAGTACATTCGCTCTCACAGCTTCAGCAGACGGGCATGGTATCCCGAAGGATTAGTCCTGACGAGAGGCAAAACTGCAAAAGCTCCAAATTCCCACAAATTAGGGGACAAAACTATCGCAGATGTTTGCGAGGCCATGATCGGAGCTGCTCTCCTTACTTTCCATGACTGCCGCAACATGGATAACGCTGTTAGAGCTGTCACTGAGTTGGTCTCGAGCGAAAATCATAATGTGGCCAGGTACTCTGATTACTACAAACTCTACAAGAAGCCAAAGTATCAGATCGCTGTGGCTACTGCTGCACAACGCGATGTGGCACGGCAGGTGGAGGAGAAGCACTCCTACCAGTTCAAGTATCCTCGCCTCCTCAGGTCCGCATTCGTTCATCCATCGTATCCTTTTGCTTACGAACATATACCCTCTTACCAGCGACTCGAATTTCTAGGCGATGCTCTCTATGATATGGCTTGCGTGAATTTCCTTTACCACGGATTCCCAGCGCATGATCCTCAGTGGCTTACGGAACATAAGATGGCCATGGTATCCAACCAATTTCTTGGAGCGCTCTGCGTATCTCTCGGTTTTCACGCTTATATCCTTCACTTCAACTCGGCCCTGCAAAAGCAGATTGGAGAGTATGTAACAGATATCACCGAAGCCCGTTGCCAAGCGGAGGAAGATGCACTATCAGTGGGCAGAACTCGGGAGGAATGTTTACCAGATTATTGGACCTCCGTACGTCAACCGCCTAAGTGTCTACCTGATATCGTCGAAGCATATATTGGCGCTATATTTGTGGATTCTGAGTACAACTTCAACGAAGTTGAACGTTTCTTCGAGGAACACGTAAGGTGGTATTTTAAGGACATGACCATCTATGACACTTTTGCCAACAAACACCCTACAACCTTTCTCACAAACTTTCTGCAAATCAACATGGGCTGTATGGATTGGTCAATTGTTACGCGCGAGATTCCCACCATTGACGGCAGCAAGTCCCCAGTAATGGCGGTCGTAATGGTGCATTCCCAAGTTGTCGCCGATTTCCAAACACAGAGCAGTCGGTATGCAAAGGTTGGAGCTGCGAAGAAGGCAATGGAACTACTGGAGGGGCTCCCATTGCCGGAATTTAGGAGTAAGTACAATTGTAATTGTCGGATGGAGGATATTGAAGGGAGAGAAGTCTTTCACGGGACCGCTATTTGAAGATCGGAGAACTAGCATTGGGTACAAGACCATCGACATAGTGCCCACAGAGATCGGTATGAATTTGGGCGCTTCCGAAAATAGATAGTTTAAGGGCCGGCTTCTACACATAGATAGACAAATTCAGGTCGGATTGATATCTACGCCCCAGTGGTGTTGAGATTTTGTGTCTCACGTGTGGGGTTGAGCCTTGTCTGAATTAAATAACGGTGTAGAGCTGAGGCGGGGTGATCTTCAGCCTCGTCGTAATCGCGGTGTTGCCTTGTCCCACCTTGAAGGCCCTCCTCTATAAGGCGCTCTTCTCAGTCACACAGTGTCATAACTGCCCTCCGCTCTTAATCGTCTCAGCTATAACATTCACTGATCTACTTTAAATTCCTACGATACTCTGGTAACTCCTCGTGGTCCTGTTTCAAGAGCCAACATGCCTATCCCGGTTGAAATCAGAGACGGGAAGAAGACCTTCACGGTCCTGGGTATATATCTTTCCTCGCTCGATATATTCCTCCCCTCTCCCCTCTCTCTCAATTTCTCTTCTCTAATAAGCCCGACCACTAACCGATCGGCTTCAGAAAATAATCCTGAAGTAATGAACGCTCTTGCCCCCAAGCTCGGACTGTCCAAAGATCTCACATTCTACGACGTCTATTCCCTTACTGACCCAGATCTGATCTCGCTCATACCACGCCCCGTCTATGCCCTGCTGGCTATTATTCCTCTTACCCCCGCTTGGAATGAGTCGCGAATTCAAGAAGATGCGGGAAAGGAGGAGTATGCTGGCTCTGGGCCAAGTGGTAAGTATTCTCCCTCCTTCAACTTGAGGGGGCTATTTCTTTCATGGATTTAAATAACAAGATTTTAGAACCCGTTATTTGGTTTAAGCAAACAATAGGCCATGCCTGTGGCTCTATTGGCCTTCTCCATTGCGCTATCAACGGCCCGGCGAAATCTTACGTCCTTCCTGACTCCACGTTTTCTAAGATCCGGAACGATGCTACTCCCCTCACCATGCATGATAGAGCCAAGATGTTATACGATAACAAAGAATTCGAAATAGCTCACCAGAGCGTGGCAGAGCTTGGGGACACCGCCGCTCCTAGTGCGAGCGAAGGCGATAGGTTCATTTAATCTTCTTTCTGAATCTGTGCATACCAAGAGCTAATTGATACCTATAGACTGGGACAGCATTTCGTGGCGTTTGTCAAAGAGAATGGCAGGCTTTGGGAATTGGAAGGAAGCCGAGTAAGTAAAACAACATTCCATTCTCATTCCTCTACTCCAATCCTTCATATTCTTTCGTGATAGAGCACTAAAAGGCAATAGAAAGGTCCTCTAGACAGAGGTGCTCTTGGGCCTGACGAAGATGTTCTGAGCCCAAAGGCAATTGAGCTGGGCATAGGCAGGATTATCAAGATGGAGAAGGCAAATGGGGGAACTGATTTGCGGTTCAGTTGCATCGCTCTTGCCAAGGCCGAATAGTTGAGTGACCATAAGTGGACAGGATGCTATCTAAGCTTTGAAGAGATTGTAACGCATCATCAGCATATTCCAAGTTCGGAGCGCGGGTAGTAAAATTAAAACCTGAGTTAAAAAATCCCTAGAGCATCCTCCAACTCATTTCTAGAGCTGTCTACTGTGAAACCACAAAGCACTTCAAACAGAGGAGAGCTGAGAATTGATACTGTCAATATTTTTATTCATTAGCATATATATCCTAACTAGATGTCAGGCTCAAATTCCGTCCGGCCGTTCTATTGTACCAACTACGCCATGCTCAGATGAAGTGAGAATTAGTCTGCCTTTATAGCCCTGGATTGAAAGTCAGTCCCTGTTATTCATGATGAGAGAGGAAAGAGAATTTACCCGTAAATCCGTCTCACGAATGCATACGCAGTCAGGAATCCCACGGTTCCCGTAAGCAACCCGTACACGCAAACAGCCATGAAGCTGTAACTGAAGAAGAGCAGTCCGCTTACGAAGCCCTCGATATGCAACTTGGTGAAGTAGTACCACACACAGTACAAGAACACCCACACGCTACTGCCGGCCCCGATGAAGAAACTGTGCCACCACCAGTTGTAGTCCTCGCAGGAGAGCTTAATGTAGATCGTGACAATAGTGACCTCAGCGATGCTGAGAATTAGAATAATAGAAACAACAGACAAAAAGCCGAAGACATAATAGTACCCAGACTTATCTTGCCACATTGACTGGAAGACGAACAGTAGCTCGATGAAGATCACTGCGAATGGGATCAATCCTGCTATGAGGGCGGACTGCGGGCCACGGATGTACCATGGCACAACCGGGATCTGCCTTGGCAGCGTGGTAGTCTTAGTCGGGTGGTCCCAAGGCCCGGCACGGACATACCCGTACCAGGACCCCACGTATACGAGAGGTAGTTGGATGCAAAGCCATAAGAACAGGATGCCAATCAGGGTTCCGAAAGGCAGTGCAGTGGAGGAGGCCTGGGCCCACACGAAGAGATTCAAGACAAATACCAAGGTGAACAAAAGGCCGGGAAAGAGGACAGCAGTTATGAGAGCCATTTTCCGCCAACTGATACCACCAAACGTCTTGTATACTCGAGTGGAGAAATATCCCGAGAAAATGCCTGCGAATACGAACAGACCAACGCCGACAGACACGAAGCCGCCTCGGAATGAGGGGTTCAATACGCCAAGGCTGCTGAGGAAGAGGAGTCCGACTGCCATGAAGAGCAATTGCATGCCAGAACCTATCATAGGCGCGAGAAGGTTACCACCAGTTGGAGACCGGAACACGTCGCCATGGAGGAGCTTCCAGCCGGTTGCGTCTTCAAGTGTTTCTTCATCTGACGACACATCGGCATCGTTCTCAGTATCCCCCACCTGTTCCAGAAGTCCTCCAGCTTGCTCCCCCTGCTTGGGAGTTCGTGATCCAGAGCTTTGGTGCGAGCGCCGCTTCTGCCTGAGCTTGCCGTCCTCTGCCACAGAATCTTTATATGATTTGATATCACCTCTGATCGTCCGCGCGAGGATCATGGCCACTATTGAACTCAACAGTCCGGAGATAATAAGAGAGTTAATGATTGCCAGCCAATGTATTCTAGAGCCTTCTTCTTGATTGACGAAGTAGAGATCCCACCGATGCGCCCACTCGATCTTATCATCTTCGCGAAAGTACACGGAGTAGGAGTATGGAATGTCCAAGGTTGCACCATCGTCGATATCGTCATCAGTATCCGGTGGGCGGATCGAAGATTCTGGATACTGCACAGAGACGTCTGTAGAGTTGGGGAAATAATAGAGCTCCATCTGTTGGTCCACATTGTCGATATCCGACGGGCAGCCACTTGTTGTCCTACTTTTTGGCCCAATGCTCTTTGGGTAGACCTCAAATCCCACGATTACTCGTCCGCCCCTCTCTCCAGCCTTTCCAGGGGCTTGTCTGTGGCGTATGACAATTGAGAGATGATTGTTGATGTAGTATTTGGGCGCTCCCCCATTCAAAGGGATATCTGTATATCCAAGCTTGAACCCGGCTGCGTAGTACTTGCGGCTCTTATCGACAGTTACGAAACTCGTTGCTCCAGGAAGGTTATCCACGATCCATTCAGCCACATAACCTTCCTTCACCATCTGATTTGCACGCTTCAGATCTGACCGGCCTACTGACCTGGTGCAAAGGACATTGCACTCCTTGTCCTGACCCATGACAAGCTCGATGTCCGACTGTGTTATTCGATCGCCTCGCAAGACCTCTCCTAGATTTAACGGGATTGACTCTCCACTGAGCAGCGAAGAGCCCGCATGGCGATTTCCCGTGGGAGGGCAGACAAAAGGAAGGTCGTAGTATGCAAATTGTAGTTGCGTATTATCCGAATATACTTTGTTCACCATCAGTGGGATCGGCTCATTCTCCTTGTAGCTCTTGATCGACCAGCCTTCATTATGTTAGCGTACGCCTTCCTTTATCCGCTATAGATTCTGTAGCCCTACCTGGTATGTAAAATGCTTCCACATATGCCAGTCCTAGCAGAACAAGGAGCCATCGCCCCAATGGTAATCGGCAGTCCATAGCCACTGTTACGATGACTAGGAGCGCTGCAAAGGGGGTCCCTCAACGGTCATCTGATGCTGAATCGCCCCTAATCGGCGATTGTGGGATGTCCACGGCCGCCCAAGCCGCAGTTCTCAGCGAGATGAAGAGCCGGAGCAGATATATCTTCTCGA
The DNA here is from genome assembly GCA_000827325.1 of Oidiodendron maius Zn. NCBI lineage: Eukaryota > Fungi > Ascomycota > Leotiomycetes > Myxotrichaceae > Oidiodendron > Oidiodendron maius. Next base: position 152,371 of record KN832877.1, on the reverse strand, counting down.
TCGAGATGCCGAGGATGGAGCAAGGACGGATTGTAACGAGCGTAATTGGCACGGAGTACCAGAGGACGGGTATGATTCCGGACGTAGAGCGGAGTGGCAAAGGGGTAGGGCAGTTGTCGATTGCCTCGGTGTTTCGATGGTCTAGATGTGGTCAGTTGGCATGGAGAAAGGAGATGGAAGAAAGAGGCAGCCTGTACTGTAAAGTGACGAATGTAGGACGTAACGCGACCAAACCTTACCCTATATGCCCGGGCAATATTTCAGGTATTCCCTTGTACTGTAATTCTGCCGTAAGCCAATGGGATCGGGCTATTCGGACATCTTTCATGGCAAATCGAAGGGCAAGATGGCATTCCGGGTCAGGTCTAGCCTCTTCTATTTTCGGCCCGCAGCCACTTTCTTGGCAGCAGGTGCACGTGACTTGTACCTCCCTCTGTGGAAGATTCTGGCTCTCCACAATTTATTGGTAGGAGACAGCATTTACGAAGGAAAATTATTTCACAGTATATCGTCTACAAATCCTTTTGCGAAGGCTAAACGCCCCAACCAACCCGACAAAAACCATCAATCATATGCGTCCTGTGATGCGCAGCCAGGAGGTCTCGCCACGCTATATTTCGTCAATCTCATTCAGTTATGGTATGTGTCATGAGTCCTCTTAGGGGGTAAGATCATCGAGATCATCTTCACCATCCGAAACCATCATAAAGTCATCCTCTTCGACGAGTTCAAAGTCGTTGCTCTTATCCTCACCCTTGCCGAAGTAGCCGTGAATGTCGTCGAGGCCATTCTCACTCATAGTGAATCCGCCATACTCTTGAACAGCTTCATGTCTAACCTCCTTGCTCTTGTTATTTCCTTCAAATTCTTGCACGTCGACAAAAGAGGTGATGCTCCCAAAGTCGCTCATAATGACCCGGCGATCAACGTGACTAGAATAGCCGTTTTCGACAGCAATACTTGTATTAACAGTCCCCACCTCAGTCATCTGGTCATCTTCATCGATATCAACAATGCTGCTTGTCTGGCTGAGTACACTCAGTCCCGTGTGATAAGCTGGACCAGGGCCGTTCGGCGCCACTCCGTATTCAGCAGGGGGAATAGGTTTCTCGAAAACTCCACCGGTTCCGTCTTCATTCCCACCGGCCCAGAGGGGCAGATATTTTAGCTCTTCGCCGGACATGCAGACGAGAGTGTCGACGAAGCTGCGAATGCCGAAGTAATTGTCTGTGAGCATGGCGCGGCAGGTGGCTGAGAGCTCCGCTTCTACGTTAGCAAAGAATTCACTAAGAGAAAAGAAAGGTAGATTGCGATAGTTGCAAGTTTCCATTTCGGATGGAACACGAGCCGATATTGCATGCATCTTGTTATACGGAGAATATTTGTTATGGCCCTCTTTGCCCTCGGAGGCTTTAAGGCGCACAGGGAGACCGAACGTGGCTAGAGTCATCTCGACCTCCGGGGGGAGATCATGGTAATTCTCCAATTTGCCCCAGAAAGGATCGAGGAGAGGTTCTATAGATGGGGTTCTATCGTAACATTCCTTAGGTATAGGCTCTTTGTAATAGCGCCCAGCTTGTACCTCGGAAAGAATCAAGTCATTCAGCGCGTCTTGTGCACTGGTAAGATCGAACATCTCCACTTTCTCAATACCATTTGGTTTCGAAATCAATTCGGTCAATTGATAGGAGATCGCGCTAGATTCGTATTTGAAAAACACATTTGAGCGGCCGGACACGGACCAGTGCGTATCACGGAGCAACTCCCAATAAAACGAGGTCAAATATCGCTCATCAGGAGACATGGTATCGTACATGACCTCAAAGTTCCCTTCATAAGGCTCCAGATAATGCTCAAAGCCCCGGTTACTGTTTGCACGTGTGTTGTGACTATCCGAGATAGGATGCATACTCACGGCAATAATGCGGCCGCGAACATAATGACCTAATAGCTTGACAAGTTTATCTACGGCCAGTCTAACTTTGGAGCCTTCAGGAGCATGCTCTTGGAAACGATACAACTTGGGATATTCTCTGAGATCTTGGAGCCAAGCCATACTTGGATGGGTCAACTTGGTTGCAGCTCCATTGATTCGAGACTGAAAATCATTGGCTGCCGCCTCGATTCGATTCAGTTCATCTTCGTTAATATCTTCCTTTGGGCGCCCAAATAGAGTGGCGTTGTTCTTGCAACCTTCGAAATCGGACTTCATGCGAGCTGCCGCGAGAAAAGCCCCTTCCGAGACAAGTACAGCAAACGCTGGCTCTATGATCATTTTACTGTGGAGATAGAGGCCAATTTGGAACGCAGCCTCGGGAATTATCTCGATGAATTTATTGTTTGGTTCGGTCATGATCCAGCTTTCGATAAATCCGGCCTATGGGAGTTAGCTTGACTAGAGAGATTCAAAGAGAGCAGTGCTACTCACCACTGCTTGCGTGCAGTCGAAGTACTTGCCTAGAACAGCCAGTGTCAGGACCTTGGGAGCTGAGTCTAAGCTTGGGCCACGCCCTTCAATAATACGAAGCAGTCGCTCAATACCAGCACGATGTCGAATGGGACAATATTCCGGGATTTCGTCTGCTACTTCGGCCGGCTTCACATCGTCATCCTCGTTTCGGGGTTGATTGGGAGTTTCCTCTTCGATTGGATAGTGTGGAAGCCTCGCAAACTCATCTCGGCCAGCGACATGCGTAGGGTCGACGCCGAATGTGGGAGCCGTTGTAGCCCATTTTCTGATACCAAGAGAACAAGAGAGACTAGTCGTCAGCTCCACAGCCACATCGCCTTCATCCGGTGGAGTGAGATCAAGAATGTACTGGATCCCATTTGGAAGCGGGTTGGTAGACGTGTACCCCGCAATCCTCCGCGCTCGTTGCTGGTCCCGGTCACTGAAAAGTTTCTGAAAGACTACAGATCCTGTAGCGAGTAACTTCTGGCTGTGAACGCGATGGCTCTTGCTGGATAGCTTGAATCCCGCAGGGTCAAAAAGCTCACGATCTCTGGGGTAGCGAATGAACACGAGTGTGTCGCCCTCAAGGAGGAGAGATTTGCTATATGCAATAGCACTGATATCTCGCTTGTCGAGACTTCTATTAATCTCTGTAGGTAAACATGAGCCAAGGGGAGGCGACCAGCGATCTAATGTAAGTGATTAGCAACTCTGTCAGTGGGAGAAGACGACGCGGAAACCAGTGCCAACACGACCGCATATGAATTTGGGCAGGTTTGCAAAATATAAAGGGGATAAAATATGGGCAGATAATAACTCGACTAGCTGAATAAACGTGGCCGCGTACAGTGTAATAATGTGTTGCTATCCATGTTGTCAAGGTGCCTCGGCCTGCTCACAATATCTCCCAAGCAGAATGGGTCCTGGTTTAAGTTTGGATCTCTGAGGATCAGTTCTAAAAGGACGTCTTGCCCTTCCTACACGATTAAAATACCACAGGCGGCAGAGGACAGAAAAGGTTGTCGTATGTCAGGCCCAACAAGTGAAGAAGATACTGGCGTCTAGGCAGCAGGAGCCTTGCCGCCAAGCTCTTGAGCGACAAGAAATCGGTCTTATCGCGTAAGAAGCAAAACTCCTCGACGGTCGCGGTACAAGAGGTCGTTGAAGAAGACAGATATGCTATAGGGATGAGGAAAGATGAGAGTAGATATGTCTGGGCTGTGTGCGATGATGAGCTGAGGCCTCACTTTGAGCTACATGAATGTGACTGGGATGCGGGCGCTGCGAGGCGCCCAGGCCGCACTTGGGTATCGCGATGTGATAGGATGACAGAAAATACGAGAGGCGGTTTATGTGACTCGAGAGCAATATTTCTTGCTTATGGCACTGATATTCATTCCGGATCAAGTAATGGAGAAAGAAGGTTTACCACTTGTTGAAGAGATACCGCGACTCGCTGTAGTCTCTTTAGCAGAACAATTGGGTTGCATGCGAAGCTGCTGTGCGATACATGTACCGTACTGGGCATCAACAAGGGAAGTTAATTGGGTTCACTGAACAATCAGAAATTTGCGACCCTCCGCAGCCATGATTCGCCAACATCTAGGCCAATAAGACCAAATGATGCGCAATCCTGGCATCCCATCCTCGCCTCAATATTCTGAATACTGGGCCACGAGGGACTGGCTAGATTTATATGTTGAATTGACACCAGACGGCGAACAGGGAAGCTCTACAGTTACAATATATACGACATGAACTATGAGAACCAAGCAAGATTGGGTAAATAATGCATTATAAAATATACATGAATATGCCGTTTTTAAGGTATCATAACCCCCGCCCCATAACTACACCACCGCCGTCTGGTCGTAATACAAGTCACAAGCATGCGGGTGTTGCAGGCAGTACTTCGGCACCTGGGGTGCCGCCTGTACGCCATTGGCTACAAGGTACTCGCGGAAATTGAAGAGGCGCTGGGTCATCTCTGTTGTCCTCTTAGCGCCAGCGGCGTTCTTGTTGCCGGACCAGGCCAGCTCGGCCAGCGCCGCGGCACGCGGCCACATCTTCATGGAGACGACTGTGTCGTCGACCTGTTCGGACCAGAGTGGAGCGGTGACGCCAATGACGTGCTTGGCCTCGCTGCTGGTGAGGTTGGTGGTGAAGTCGTAGTCGTAGATGCGCTGCCAGGACTTGTAGGGGGCGCACCAGGAGCCACCGTTGCCGCCATAGTTGAAGGTGATCTCGACGCCAGTCGGGTCCGGGTTTTCCATCACATCGTAGCGTGGATCATTGGTCACCCAACCGCTGAAGCCGCAGTCCAGGTAGAAGAAGTCGGACGAGGACACGATGATGTCGTAGCCAGCCACAGCCAGGGCCTTGATGTTGGTCGGTCCGTTGTTCCACGTCTGCATAATGATATCCTTCGGGACGTTCGGTGCGTGTGGCGTGTTGAGGACCATATCCTCCCACATGATGAGTTTCCGGTTGGCGGGCTTCTGGAAGATGGGCACGGCGTGGTCGACCCAATATTGCAGCAAGTCGTTGTAACCTCTGGAGCTGTTGGCAGCAAACCACTCCGCGGTGATCGTACTCAGGTTGTAGCAGCCTTCCTGGAGCTCATCACCTCCAACGTGGAAGAAGTTGTCAGTGAAAATACCAGAGAGCTCCTTGTAGACATTCTGAACAACGTCGTAGGTCTTCTCGTTGAGAATCTCAAGTTGGCCTGGGTTGGGTTCGACTGCAGTGTGGAGAGGCCAGTTATCGTTTGACCACCAAGAGTTGCTGCAGGCTACAATGGAGGGGTCGACCTGCTTCCAGCCAGAATCGGCGTGGCCGGGCATGTCAATCTCGGGGATCACGCGAACAGCCCTGGCTTGGGCATACGCAATGACGTTCTTGAGGTCAGAGTGAGAGTACGTCTCACGGGCAGAATAGGCATCACGAGTCATCTGGGGGTAGGCATTCATTTGAATTGGCCACGACTGGGCGTCATCCATATGCCAATGGAGCACGTTGAGCTTGGACAGGGCCATGCCGTCGATCTGCTCATAGATCTTTGGCAGGCTGATGAAGTTGCGGCCGGTATCGATCATGATCCCTCGGTACGGGTACAAGGGCGCGTCCTTGATGGACACGGGTTGCTCGACCAGGAGGCCACCTCTGCCATCGGAGATGATAATCTGCTGCAGGGTGGTGAAGGCATGGAGAGCACCCCAGACGGTGTTGGCGGTGATGCTGATCGATTGCGAGCTGGCAGTGATGTCCAGAGTGTAGGACTCGTCCACGCCGTGCTGCAGAGGCGCATTCGCGTTGGCGATCTTCAGGTTCACACCCGTGAGGACGGACGACGCGCGCTTGGACTTGGCGGAAGCTGGGGTAGTGGGGAACACGGCGTAGGTGGCGATCGGGGCTTCGATGGCTGCCGGCACCCATTTCAGCGTGGTGATGGTAGAAAAGGCGCGATTCCATGCGTCGCGCACCAGCTGGTTGGGAGCGCCGTTGAGCACGAGATAGCCAGCAACTGACTTGGGACCCGACGTTCCCCAGGTTATGGAGGTAGGGGCCGGCAGTGGGTTGACGGCCACGGCATCTGCAACGCCAGTAAGCACACCCGCAATGGCGACAACGGTCTGAGCTAGGCGATTGATGCGCATTGTGAGAGATGGTAGTCGTGGTCGGACTCCGGGCGAGCTGGAGGTTGGAGATCTCGACTTCTGGTGGGCAGACGTGGCGATATAAGGTCTTTCTCCCGGCTGCCAAAAAAACAATATGTCCGAATTCCCCCTTCATCGAGTTCAACAGCTAGTCGAGATAGGCAAGATCGTAGACCCATGTATTGTAACTTCGCATGTCCAGCCTGGCCATGCAACGTTAGGGACCCAATCAGGCCGCTCCCCCGCAGAGTACAGCCCCATCTGTGCCTTGGCCGCTCGGCGCATTAACGTGGTACCGTGGCTTTCCTTGCTGGGGAGGGCGTGCCGGACTCAGGGGGAGATTGGCTGGCATTTCGCAACTGTGTGCTCCAGATAGACAAAGGCGAGGACGGTGCGGACTATCATTTGAGTGGGCCGGGCCAGGCTGGTGGCCTAGGCGGGGAGGGCAGTGGGCGGCGAGGACGGCGAGCCTTTGTAGATCGGTCTTGGGTTGCGATGCGGCGCTGTTTATTTCAGGACTGCCATAAGCATTGTGCCTCTGCGCAGCGTCCGTCTCATACTGTCCATTCATCGCCATCCGCACGTCCCATCGAGGACTGCCATTCACAATATTTTTCATCCCGCCCGAGCTTCTCACTATCCCGCACAGCGTGCACCGGATTACCTCCGTGCAGAGGCATAGCTGGCCTGGTCATTTGCGCTCGCCAGTCCTGAAACGTTACAGCGATAGCTAGGTCGCTCATGTACAGTACCTTCTTGATAGACGCGCCGTGCCGCGTCCGCTGCCACTTCAAGCTTTTGGCCCTCGTGATTGGTGCTGGCCGTCGGTTCCATCCGATAATTTACGATGACAGGAGGGTACTGTGAGAGGGGCCAAGGGTCACGCTTCTCTTGACATAGGCAGGTAGTGGCCGCGTAGGGAGGATCCAGGACCATTATGTCAAGCCTCAGTAGTATTAGTTATATATCACGTTCCCTCTAGATCTATCAAACCGCCCATTCCAAGCATGTCGATAAGTGTCGATAGATGTGAGAGTGAAGCCAGCGGTCGGTATCCACACGGGCCGATGAGCCTGATCATGATGCTTAAGTGGACAATTTGCCCCCTCTTCCCACCACAGCCCCAACCTGATAACCATGCTTATACGGAGGTCGCCGCAAAAAATCCTAACAGCAGGGGCTATCAACTACGGCCCAGCAGAGCAACGGTTACTGTGCCCGGATGAAGTCTGTTAGTGATTGCTACAAGCTGCGCATTTTGTAAAATTAGGGATCTTGAGCCTATAGACCACTAATTTTACAGTGACTCTGGTTGCTGGGAGATGAGTAAGCGAAACCAGCAAACCCCTGCTGCCAGGACTTTTTGCGGCTATCTCCATATTACCGACAGCTATGCAGTCTCACCAACAGACTCGCCATTGCTAAGACCTTGGCGTTGACGTCAAAATTTCTATTCCCAGATGCTGTATGATTTTAAGCCTCGTAGCCACACTAACTTTGAAATCTATCTTCTAAAATTGTCACCATCTATGACCAGGATATACTGAATCGTACATTAGTAGAGTCTTTTAGTCGAGAGTGGGGGTCACTTACTAGAGCATAATCCCCGCCCCAGCTGCCAGAGCAATAAACTGCTGGACCGTCTTCTTCAACTCCACGCTCCTATCCTGTCCCGTCTCCAACAGTTCCGGGATGACAGCCACAGTACCCACGTAGAGAAACGTTCCAGCAGTGAATGGTAGTAACATGTCTCCCCATGCAAGGCTGGTTCCCATTAGCCCGTCCGTCCGTCCCAGCTCTCCGTGGCTCCCGCTGCCTCCAAATTCATGCACTGCAATTCCAATTACGGTGCCCAGAAGTGCTCCGATGGCGGTAAGGAATTGTGCCCCCATTGCCGCCCGCTTTGTAAATCCGGACTGGATCAGGAGAGCAAAGTCTCCAACCTCATGAGGTATCTCGTGGAAGAATACAGCGACGGCCGTCGTTGCACCTATCGTGGGACTCGAATAGAACGCGGCTGAAAGGGCTAGCCCATCTGTGATGTTGTGGGTAAAATCGGCGCTGCAGGAGTAGTCAGATTCCGGAATAGTCTATCCAACGCCTCCTTCACTCACATCAGGTTCAGATACCCAGCCAACTTCACACTGGCATTAATCTCCTTCTCTTCCTTAACATCTAATGCATCCTTACTGCCCTTTCCTGGCTTCCTCGCTCGCGTGCTCTTCGTAGGCTTTTCTGTCAATGCAGTGGTGGTTCCAACCGCTTCTGCAGTAACTGTATGCGAATTCCCGTGACTGTGATCATGGGCCCCATCACCCCCAGTCGCAATCCGCAGACTCTTGTCCATTGCCACGAATGTCATAAATCCCACCAAGATAGCCACGCCAAGCAACAAATTCCTATTAGGTTCCACGAGAACGAACCGTACATGCTCGGGACTATCTTCCCCAAGGAAAATCTCGGGAAGTAGATGGAATAATGTATCACCTAATAGTCCACCTACAGCAAAGGCCACCATCACAGATAGGGAAGAGGGATCGATATTGGGTGGGCAGAACGCAAGGAGGAAGTTCGGTGGGCCGGAAATGTAGAGGGTTGCAAGGAGGGCGTTAACGGCCGGAGAGCCAGGGAAAAGCACTGAGAAGACCTGCGAGGTCAGGCTCGATGTAGGAGGTGATGTAGCCTGTTTGTAGTTATTGAGGTCTTGCACAAGAGGGCATTCCTATATTCTGTCAGCTCAGCCAAGTTCAAGGCTTTTTGTCGCGTGTACTTGTAGCTTGTCCTCGATTTCCGGGACGCTCATGGAAGCAATTGAGGAGGCATGCTGCTCAGCATAGACGCATACGGCAGCAAATGCCAGGAGGATGGCTATGCGCCGTAGCTGTAGATCTGCCATGGCGTTACGAGCTTGGTGTAGAAGTTGGGTGACGCGCCGGAGAAAAGATCAGGGCAGCAGCCGAGTCCCGCCTAGCACGTGTTGACCAGTCCTTCAGGAACAGTACGCCATCCTCACCACTCCGCTCAGAACGGTTTTACCTTCTTTTGCTCTCAGAGAGTTCAGGAAGAAGTCACTACCAAGTACTGTTCTGCCTGACAGGTGTACTCATGGCGATTGGCTCTATCCCAGCGGATAATTGACGCGTTAAATAGGGCCAAAAATAGATAAGAACCTGAAGGCGAACGACGACAATCTTAAGTTTAAGCGGCCCTTCCTGTGTAAAACAATTGTTTATCCACTGACACAGAAGGGGATTCAACAGCAGGCTATTGAACAATCATTTTATTTTTACAGATAAAAGCTCCTACTTCAATAATTTCATAATCTATAGCACGCAAATCCACCTGAAGTTGCAGCCTCATGGACTCAGGCTTATACAACCACTGGAGCTGTCCTCTTCAAATATTCCTCCAAATATAATTCCCTCGTTAATTCCACTCTCTTGATAACCCTGTGTTGTGGGATCAGTGATCCCTTCACCAGTCGGCTTCTTCAGCACTCCAAAGTGAAACTGTCCTTGACCACTGAGGTCGTTGGAGACAGCATCAGTGACGGCCATTAAGGGATCAGAGCCTTGTGAGTAGTAAACTTGGGTTGTACTGCGCTCTTGGTATCAGCTCAGAACTCAAGCGATGGAAGTATGTGGGGGTGGATAGAAGAGCGAGTACTTGTCGTTGAAATCCAAAACTACTCCAAAGTTATGCCATGTGTCCGCTGTGAAGTCATGTGTAAAAAGGTCTTTGGTGGTTGATATCTGAGCAACATTGCTCTGCAATACCAGCAGGTTAGGATCCTGCGCTTGTGATTAGTATCTATACTTTTGCCATCCAAATTTTATGAACCTGCTCAACTAACTTGGCTCGCAGGCTGCCCATTAATAGCTCCCGTCTTTAGAGCAAATTGATTGGTGCTAAAATCATTCGTTTCCAGAAAGACAAGCTGATACTCATGACTGTAATTTAACGGGCGGCAATCGTCTTTCCTCAAAGAGAAGTGCAGCGTTTTGACAACTGCTGTTGAAGGGTCGGTGCCTGTATTGGACGCAGGCAGAAGCTCAGCTCGACGAAATCCAGTTTGAACATTGGTTGGTGATGAAGCGAAGATTGAGGCATCCGAGATCGTGACTTCAAGAGGGATCGTATTTTTTGCGGTGTCAAACTGCACCAGTTAATAATGCAATCGCTTAGGAACAGAGAGGCAACGAACAAGAGACGGGTTCAATGACGGTAGTTGCAAAATTTTAGACCAGGTCAGATCTTTTAATATTAGTCACCTTGAAGCTTGGTCCAATCCTAAATAGCATACTCTGGCCAAAAACAAAGTTGGGGTTATAGAGACTCGCGGATGTATCGAATGTTGCCAACGTGGTGTTGGCTGGAACTCGGCCATCGAATTGAATGGGGCATTGCTGAGCAGCAATGGCTGTAATCACAGTAAATAGCAGCAACAAAAAGTATTCAGAAGCCATGTTGCGGAAAATAAGAAAGCGAGGAGCAGTCACAAATGAAACGGGGGGTTGAGACATTATACACTCTCGTGCACGGCCAGCTTCTCTGGCAAGTTGGCGCGATTGCACATTTGGACACATTTAGACAATAGGCCGAGAACAACTGGTCAACACAGATTAGCAGCTTGCGATTATGCAGTGATCTGGATAAATACATCGTGCTGACGGCATGTATTGAGCCGCTGGTAACAGGACATTAATCTGCGACATAGGCAAACGATCAACGTTACGAAGATATTAAAGTGGTGTGTACTTCAGCCCCTACTGCTGACTATGCCTTTCTCGCCGTGATACATCCAAGCTCCCTTCGAGGTACAGGACCCACCGGTAAATATTCGAACACTCGAAAATCCAAGAAATAGCCCATAAGGCCAAGCCTGGTGATGTCGTCAACATCTTCTTAAAGTGTCATGGTGATAGAGAGGGAAAGATCGTTCTCGGGACAAAGTCTATGTCTCACTTGGTCCTTGTAGGCCTACTTGAGACGTTCATGTCTGGTGTGTAAGTCAACAGCATTGGATCTCACTGCTACTCTGGAATTTTAGTGCGCGATATCAAAGCGACTGGGAACCTTCACCGTCTCAGCTTATAGTACTAATGAATTAACCTTTGCAACACGCCGCTCAGTGAGCAATCGCTGCCGTGGCTTTCGATTTCCGCAGCCTTTTGTCCAGTCACTAGAAAAATGTAAGCTTCCCACTATACACCAAACCGAAGTTAGTCCATTAACTGCTGACTTTTTCAACGATTTCATGAAAGATACACCACAGAGATTTACTAGTGGAGGAACGAGGAACGCCTCCTCAGCATGTCCAGACACACCTATCATCTCAGCAGCAAACGGCGCTCATTTTGCTTGAAGAGCTTGTTAGAATCCAATTTAACAACAATGATAGTACCGACAACGACGATGATATTGACAACGACGATGATATTGACAACGACGATGATATTGACAACGACGATGATACCAACGACGTTCTTCTTTCGTGCAATATACTCGTCATTCTCGTAATCGAATGTATTAAATTTTTCCACAGAGCGACGTGAGCGCTTTTGGCTATTTGGTACGATATCTGGGGTATGCAAAGTAAGTTGTGGGGGTTTTCTTGCGGCCTCTGCGGTCTCTGTGGCCTCTCCCTCCATTTCCTTCTCTGACAGCATCTCTATCGGATTCGGACCAAACGTAAGCCCAGGATGCTAAGATATGACTTCAGCACTTTGAGTCAAACGTGGTGCAAGTCGTTGTGACCAAATTTTATGCACCAATTTCGCATAGGTTGTTGATGAGAGAGATTCCTTGCTGAAACTTGGTTGGCTGCGTCTCAGGTTTGGTCAGGAGTCGATCTTCAAAGTTGATCTTCAGCCGGAGAGGATCCTTTTAATGGCCCGTTTATGTGGGACATACGAGTTGAGTGATTTTGTCTTCATAAAGCGATACATGTCTCTTCGCATGTGGATTGTAGTGGCCTTCAGTATTGTCGTGGTATACTACTATCTAGACTTCAAGCAGCTGAGAGACGGTTTGCGCATAATATCATGGTACTATTATGCTCCAACTATACAAGATTGAGAATTTATTGAGGCATTGATGTTGCAATAGTAACTTGCAGTCATTCAGTCCTGAGCCAATCTTTTACAAATGGCCAGAGCATATTAGCTTCTCTCCCAACGTCATTACCAGGTAGCTGTTCTTCCCCCAGCTTTATTTAGCGCGCTTTTCAAGAATGATCTCCAGGCCATCTTCCTCGTCGATCTGTTCGCCTACCTCAACAAAGTCATACTGATCAATCAAGCTCCTCGACTCAACATTATCGGGTCTAACCGTCACCCTGACGACCTTGACCCGAGGATCCTTAGCAGCCACATCCAAGAGGATCGTCAAGGCAGCCCTAGCATGGCCCTGACGACGAAATGGGGGGTCAATCCCATATCCAACCTCGACCATTCCATCCTCGTTCGGCTTGCCGTGAAACCCAGCGGCACCAACTGCCTCCCCAGTCTCCGATTTAACAACAAGTCGAGTCACCCACACCGCATCTTCGGGGTCGGCTTTAATTTGACCATGTCGTCTCTTCCACACGCTGCGGTATTTAGTGAGATAGGGTGTAAGTTTGTATGTGCAAATGGCACTGGCCGATTCGTGGTCCCCATTCGCTAGAGCATCTAGTAAAAGAGGATCGATCTTGACCAGTATGCGCCCCACAGCATCAGACGCTGATGATGCCCATGGTTCTTCGGTAACTGACATTGGATTATTGTTGCAAGTATGTAGGGCCAATATGTAAATGTATGCCACAAGTCAAATTGTTATTGACATTTGAGGTTCTGCTGTATGACTCACTTTGAACGAAACAAGGCTAGAGTGCCATAAGTACCTCCATCTCGTCCATTGGCTTCTTCTTCTCTTCGCCTAATCTTTAAGTTCTCCTGACTGTAACCAGAATCTAAACCATTCTGAATTATAAAAATATTTCTTCCACGCAACCACTAACACCTACCGAGGTCAGTTTCTATGCCCAAGAAATTGTCGCTAGACTCGTAAGGCCGGAGAGACTTTTCAATATTTCCGTATCCTCCTCTCCACGATGACCTTTCATATTTTTATTTCAGCATGTCAATAAATCTCTGAAGGGCACACTTCTTCTTATTTGAAATGTGACGTATCTCATTTTATCTTATCCAAGTTCTATCCCCATGCTCTGCCATAAGCCTCAGATTCGTCTTTCACAAAATTCAACGATATTCCATAGCTGGTAAACTACACTCCTGTTATTACCTAGTAACATGTCATCACTTTATTCATCAGTACCCAGGCCTGAATTCGGTAGCAAGAGGATTTAACCGCCTTGTCAAATGCCTACTCGGCCTCCAACCTCCGAAATTAGAACTCCATCTATCCCTCATGATCGTGGTCATTGGACCTCCTTACATAAATACATACCACTCTCCGGCTACGCCATTTTTGGGCAGCCTGAGACGCCCAAATTCATTTACAAATGAACCTTGTCCGAGACTCCGTGACGGTGGCGGCCAGGTCCAGCAATTGTACTGCCTGCCATCGGATGGCATCCTTCTATTTTCTGTTCTGAATAAGTAGGACTTTGATAATAATATGCCTTGCTTAAGAATTGTCCCTGCTCTGGGATAACGACGTTGAAGAAATCGGTGAAAGTCGTTGCCATTTATAAGATGCACATGAGACTGCAGTTTAATGAGTAACAATTGGTTCCATCTTAGTCCCTAGCAAAGTCTCTGTAGAATCACATAACACTTGAGGTTAATACTATAGGCCTGAATCGGGCTACAAGAGCTGAATATCTGAATTTAAAGTCCAAAATAATAATGGAACGGCAGGTAAAGGCCTGGCACTTTGTGACAGGGTATCCAAGGTGCCATATTATGTAACAACTAGTAGTAAAACGTCGGCTATTTTCTGTATTGTATATGAAATGAACTTTTAAATGCCACGATATTCCAAAGTAGATTCTAAAAGTAAAGGACAACAGACGTAGCTGGTAGAATTTGACATCCCCCGTTGATACTACGGACGACTATACTCACTTAACTCTAGGATCTTGTTTTCCAAAACTAGTTCCCTAGTTCTGACCAAGGGATCCAAAGCCTGGACGCCATCTATCTCGCATACTGCAAGATATTGGCTCTCCTCCCATAAATCCACAAAATCCTGTCTACGCCGAGCTGGACAGGACCATTTTACTTGCATTATTAGTTAAATTTACTACGTGATGGTACAATATTGTGGATTCCTGCATGTAATGGAATGAGGTGGTACATGAAACCGCTAGATAAGAGTAGTAATATTACTCAGTCGAAAAGAGCAAGACTAAGAACTGGAACAACAGCACCAGCAGAACAGCGACAAATAGAGGAGAAATAAAGAACATCCCGAATATGGAATGGTTGGCGTCGGAAATACGTGGGATTAGGCTTTGTTATGGTTCTATTGGACTATTTGCTCGTCTTGATTGTGATCCGTTGGATGTATTTCCCGCATTCATCTTTATCTTCTCCTACTTAGGAGAATTGTTCTTGAAATCTAAGTGGGCTAAGGAAAGGCAGCTTTCTCATGAGAAAACATCCCTGAAAGAACGCGTGAGAGTAAATGTTGCAGCACCCAAATACTCTACCGTTAGATGGGAACATGTATACTAAGTGCAAATGGAATCACAAAAGATCAAATGGCTCGAAGAGTTCTATTCGAAATAAAACGACAAGGAGAGAGGGGGCGGGGCGAGGCGGAGAAAGAAATGCCTTGAATTTGACCACCTAGCTAGGCAGGTGGTGATCGCCTACTAGGTATCCCTTACCACCACTAGAGGTCAGTATTCTAGTGTAAACCCGATAGATACTAAGCTTCAGGTGGTTACCTAGAAATTTCAAAACAAAGCATATAAAGTCAGGTCGCAAACTACACTGGCACATGACATAAATAGAATATTAGGTACTAATAAAGCAGACAGTCAAGGATAAATCTAGGAAGCATATAGGGCTAGTCGACAAATACAAATTGTTCATGAGACTAGAGAGAATTAATATTCATTGACTAAAGGGGTATTCTGTATCTATATCCAAAAAGAATCAACGCAGACTGCCGGGGCCACTCATTACAAGCGTGCCTTGTTTAGAATGAACCACCCTTGGACAAAGCCCTTAGCCTGACCGGTCCGTCTGGGGAATCCTCCCTCTCAACTACTTTTCCACTTTCCTTCCCCCTCGAGCTATTTTGCCCAAGTGCCGCTATATTCACCTCGCTACTCGCTCTAACCAATGCCGTTCCTCTCCTCCCCTTCACTTCTCTTTGCTTCCCTTCGGGCCGTACGTGTCGATCATCATTGCTACCGACTGAGCTGTTGCCAGCTGTGCGCATCTCCCTGACCTCTTTCACCATATCCGCAAAGCTCTCCTCCAGCGTCTTCATCCGCGCTAGCAACAAGCGGCCCATCATTCCGTCCGTATCTTCTGTGGACTTGTTTCTCTTCAATGCGCCAGTAGCCATCGCTAATTGAGTCGCGAATGAACTCGGAATCATGCCAGCTCCGGTGGAGTCAAGGCCTAAATCAGACATTCCCACGTCAAGAGAAGAGCGGCGGTGACGGATCTGTCGAGAGGGGAATTGCACCAAGAGAGGTGAGGTGACATTGAAGGCTGAAGCTGCCTGGAATTGCTGTCGAGGGGCAATGATCGGCCGTGGTTTCGTGCCTGACGCATGCCGAGGCGTTGCTTGGCCAGTAGTTGGAGGACCCGAGCCTGAAGGTGTATGCGGTCCCGTATTTGCAGCAGATCGATGTTTGGCTGTCATGGGGCGTGATTTAGGCGGGGTTGTGGAAGATGAGTGCTGATGTGTAACTGGGTTGTATAATATAGTGTTGGTCGATACATTTCGGGCATGATGTCTTCGTTTCCCAGGTGATGGTTTGATATCAGGCTGGATATGCTCAGGAAAGGGTTCTCGACGTGAGGCAATCGAAGTAGACAAGTTATCTCGAGGCCGACCTTCTCCAGGAGGTTGAAAATAACCCTCGTCCGATTTATTTCCCCTGTCGGAGTCAGATGCCTCGCTTCGGTTTGTTCGCTTGTCTAAGGTCTGCCCTTCATCATCGTCGTTCGTCAATAGTTCATCATCTCCATCAGCGTCTGATTGTCCTGCGATATTATTTTCAGTATCAGGCAATTCACCTTGTTGCTGATGTAGGTAGTCTTGGAAGGCACCCGTAGACACTAGCTCAGCGGGATCACTTGCTACTGATCGAGTGCCAGAGATTTCTCGACTGATACCTCTTCGACTTTCCCACCTGGCACGTCTTCTCATTTCTAATTGACTAACAATTGAATGGTCCTGTTCTTGTGGAGGACTAGCAGCACCACCCTGGTGATCCATCCAATTGTTTACATTGTGGTGCGTCTCGCTCCTCCCAGGCGTCTTCCGTGTGTTTCGGAGAATATCTCCACGAGGCGCAAGTCGAAAGACTTCATCAAGGGCTGTATCCTTTTGAAAGCCAGCTACAGAGTCTTGGCGCAGTCGTGCGGATGGACTGAACAATCCCATTCGATTCTCATTGAAGGAAACAAAGCGATCCCGCGTGCGGCCCATATTTTCGATGAGATCCGTGGGTTCAAATACCTCTCGAGCAAGGAATATCTTCTCGTACGCATAGATGCCAAATAGTAACGGAAAGTGTGTTATCTTGATAACGGTTCGATTGAGCTTGATGAATAGTTGAAATGGCAGACAAAACCGCAACGGTGTTAGAATCCACGCAAATATATTACTCGGCGCGACATACGAGAAAAGGGCATCGTTCTTGACCATTGATATCGTGTTAACTGCGAAGACAAATTGATGCTCCTCGTTGGCGTTAGAGACAATGGCCATGAAAGAATTCGTGAGGACCGTGATCAAAATCGTGACAATTATGAAATGGCAGAGAAATAGGAAGAGGACCAGAAGCGCTTTCCCGAGCAGATTATATGAGCTCCACGCCTCCCACGCTGCAGGGGTAAAGCCCATAAGGATCTGGAAGATCTTATAAGCAACCTCAGCAGCATCATATTCGTTCTTTCCGAAAGACATAGCAAAAGCTACGAAGAAGCCGCTGCAAGCAATCAGGATCAAGATGAAGACGGCAGCTAAATCAATAGCCATCAGTCGGAAAGCAATCAAGAGCTGAGAGAAGTATCGGTAGTGATCCAGGACGCTGAAAAGCCGCGGGAAAAGGAGGACAGCGTTGGCCGCGAGGACGTCGTATGCCATATCATTCCAATCTGTTCTTCCAACATTGACGACGAAAAGGCTATACAGCCGCATGGAGTAGTAGACTATGAGGAGAAGTAAGATGCCAAGATCAAAGGCATTCCAGAAGCTCAGAATGTAGAGTGAGAATCCTTGCTCATTAAACCCAACTACTTCATCCAGCATAAAACCAGCGCTCCAAAACCAAAATAAGATCTCCAAGGGGGTAATCTCCATAGAGCGTTGGCTAAGGACAGCAAGAAACAGGCCTAAAAGGATAGCTAATGAGCATGTGGAAAAGAACTGCCGATATCGCGGTACTCGAAGGCGAGATAACTTGAATAGAGAGGCATCTCTTGGATCATACAGCGTGACAGATCTTCTAGCTGAGACAGCCTGCTTCGAAGGCTTCGTGTCAGGCGAGTATTGGGGCCGTGGAGTATTGGTTCCGTATCCAATATTTCTACCTGGGGCAAGACGCTGTCTGTTGTTCGGCCTTTGTGATTGGCTCTGGAGCTGGCGCTGAGGTCTATGTAAGTTGTCCGCCGCAGAATGAAAGACTACAGTCCCAGCCCAAATAGCTTCTAGTTGCTGAACGACAAGAGGGTGTGCCAAAAAGTGCTTTGCAGATGCTCGAATGGCTACTTCCAAAGTTGATATTCGAGCCGCAGCTGGCTTGGCTTTATTCTTAGGTTCCACATCACGTCTCGCTCTGGACTGATCTGGAGGAGGTAGACCTTGTAGAGGGTAAAAGTCATAGGAGAGTGCATCGATTAGCTCTCGAGTACTATACTCTTTCAAGAGTCTAAGAGCAAGTAGCTCACAAACCATGGCTCTCGTGCGACTGGTCCCAGAATTACCTGGATTTACTTGGCCCTCCTTCTGAAACTGCAGGCAATTGGCCATCAATGCGTATAGTGTAGCTCGCGAGAAGTGGGAACTTCGTATCTGCTGCAGCATCGGCTTGACTAGGAATTGGGAAACCTGGGGGGATCGTAGCTGCTCCCAGGTTAGAGTTGTTTCGGTTCGAGGGAGAACGAGCAATCGGGCAGCATGCGTGAGGTTGTATACAGGAAGCGCATCTATCGCTATCGTTAGTTACTGTAAATATAAAGGGCGGGGGATTCCCTTACCAAGGTGAGCAGCAGAGAAGAGAGGAAGCAAATGTGATTCTTCCTCTCCGTCCTCATCCTCAGCCCCACCTTCGCTGTCCTCTTCTTCTTCTGCCCCCTCCTCACCAACTCCTTGACCATCGTCGTCCTCTGAATTAGAATCATCCGCATCCGTCTCAGTGAAGTCTGCCGTAGCATGTCGCGCGCCGAATCGTTGTAGTCGAGCCAGAAGAGGGGACGACTGATCAACATATGGCGACGAAGATGGTGGATATTGAACGCGTCGACGAGCCTGCTTTGGCCGCAACAAAGATGAGAACATTGTCGCAGTCACATTAAACTCCACTTCCCCTCGACAACGGGAGGGCAGGAAGATGAGGAGGATGGAAGACAAGATTTGGCGGATCCTCGAGCACAGCAAAGTCAAAGCACGGCGAGGGGACCACCGCAAGCACCGCGTTCAATGTAAATAAGTAGTTATTCACGGACACGTTATCCACATCTTTGCAGTCGGCAGAGATGGATAGACTCTCCTCGCAGCCGAAGAAGAGGGTATCGATAACCTCCACACGGCTTATGGTCCTCACTGATCTCTGGGAATCTCAGGTTGCACATGACCCTTGGATCGGCAGGGACCCGCGTTTGTGGGTGCAACATGAAGCCGAACTGAGCTACGTCGATGGCTACGGAATAATGGCATGTGAAGAATGGCCGTTCTGTAGCCATGACCGGTCTACGCGCATGTTTGCCAGAAACTTCGCTTTTATGCCAATTATGACCTCGAAGATATAGTATACATCTGGTTGGTGTTATAAACGTTCCTTGTACCCAGTCCAAGGCTGTGATGCAGAGAACCAATCTGGGACTAGCCCGTGGCTCATCAAGGCAGCCTCTGCCCCTCTTTTCGTCTTCAATCTCGCCGTTTCCTCAGGATATCATTTATGATCAAATAATTGCAGGTATATAATTATATCTAAATACCTCTCTGCTGGGTGGAGGGCCTCCTCTACTTTTAATGCTCCAACTACGATCATAAACGAACAAATTACAGTATGACAGCAGACGAGGCTACAAGATCTGGCTCGCCAGCCGACGACCTCCCGGCTGGCTTGGAAGCCGCCATCTCGAAATCGGGGAGAACATATTACATTGACCACAATACTAAAACCACTTCCTGGATGCACCCACGAGGTGCGCAGTTCTGTAAACCGCTGACTTCTGGACTTCCGTACCCATTCGAGCGGAAGTTCGACGAGAGTGGATATGCCTATTATGTCGACCACGACACCCGCACAACTTCATGGCTGAACCCTGTTAAATTGAACGAGCTTAAGGCGGCGGGCATTCTAAATGATGATAAGGCAGATGATTTGGTGATTGATGGCAAGGCTGGTGATGCGTGGCCTTGGATTGTGAAGGAAACGATCGAGTCCGGACCAAAGAAAGGAGAAGAATACTGGGTTAACTACCGGCGTGGGCCTGAAGGGGTGGTTAATAACCACAGTCCTGAAGACACCAAAGCAGGATACCTAGCCGCGGCGCACATAAGGGATGTCCGGCTGAAGAAGGCTCAAGTTGGGCATGGTGCAAAGCTTTGAGTAGATACGATTATTGCGGCTGGACAGGCGTGGCTATGTGTGTGATGTCTTGGGTGATTTGGTACTGCTTGTTGCTCTACTGTGTTTGTACTGGGTTGAAAACATACCTATTTCTCCTTATCTGTAGAGAGAACTGTACTAGGTACCTCTTATCTCCGAGCGCGGTAGTATCGTGGTTATATTGCGACTTCGTCCTTCCCTTTTCCTGCCCCCAAGCCTGACTAAATGGCGGGGAGCTGTAGGGGTTCATGGGCGGGGTCTGCTACTAGGTGACCCGCCACTGGCCCGTGCCGCTCCTAAACCAGAACAGTACCTCGACCGCTGTACCAAAAGGGAGATATGTAATTATCATGGCTACAGCACAACAAAACGCCAATGACCGCCCTAGGTCATTCGAGCGTCCGGACAATGGCTATCCTCGACCTGGCGGAAGACTGACGAGAAGCCGCGATAATGGCCGCAGCGGGACACTGGCTTTCTGCTGACAGTGTTTACACCAGGACTGTCTCTAACGCTGACCCGCGGAACTCGTGATACCCAATGTCATGGTCAGGGTCTTTCCCTAGGAGAATGACAACCATCCGATTGTCTGTCTCCTTCTTCAACCTAATAAATCGTTTCGCAAAGTCGGGCAATGAACTCGTCCAGAAGAACTCCAGGACCATTTGTCAGTCAATAACCCAGTGACTGCAACCCAACAATGGCCCTGTCCAGACAAGACGACATAGCCGCGTTCGAACCCGGAAAGATGGAGTAGCAGTGGAGTGAGGTCCAGTCTTGGGAGAGGCGATTGAGCGGATACCGCAGCAGCCTTGAGGAAGTCATGATCAAGCTCTGGGTCTATTTCCATGAGCCTAGCTCGGAAGACACGACGACTTGGTGCTCCGCTACTGCTGATTTTCAATTCATCCGCCTGCAGCTTCATAGCTTAAGACACAGAATCGAGCAGATAAATGCAGCAGCGTTCGACCTGGCAAGCATTGCAGCAAACTTACGAGCTCATGGAGAACAAGAATAGTCGCTACGCCAGGCGCGAAGGACCAAAGCGCTCACTGTCATCGGGCTCTTGTTCATCCCCTTTCGTATATGGCGACTCTCTTCAGCATGAATGAACGATACATACCCGGTAGTGCTGGTTTTCGGATCTACTTTTTTGTTTCGATCCCTCTTATCTTTTCCGTGATCTTGTATAATTTGTCTTAGGTCGAATGTATGAAACCAGCTTAAAGATCAAGCCAACCATACTGTCATTGGAAATGAAACCGAATAAATAGAGGCATACCATCTGAGTTGTCCAAAGCCTTTCTATTACTCTCTGCTTCGGAACTAAGGATTTATGATGATGGGCACTCGCCCAACCTCGAGTTAGAAGAAGGGTATTCGTAGACCACGAATGTGGAGTCTGGCATCTATTAGTGCGATGGCAATTCAAAATATGATATCATGAGGAATAGCAAAAGGGGCAACTGTCGATTCAACCATCGGATGCTAAAGTCTTTATGAGATGCGTAGCAAGTAGCCAGTGATAAATTTCCTAGCTAATCAATCTCTGCAGAGTCTTATTTGCGTGTGCAACAGGTTGCTAAAAACACGGGTGGGCAGATATATACAATGTGCTTTCCAATTAGGCACATATCCTTGAATTAATTTCAAATGTCATTCGAATTCACAACTAGAATGTCTCAATCGTACTGTGCAGACAATAGCCGGTCCGGAAATTCTGCAAGGCTACGAGAGAAAATTAATTCAATCGCCCGCGTTATACCTATTTTAGACTAGATTTTTTGCTCGGATCAATTATGATCCGAAACCCGGGAATTTTCCCCTCGCGTTTGGATCATCGCCTCAAGAAATTCTCAGAGGTCCCCCACCCAGCTTACAGACTTTGAATCTGTACAGAACACGCGTTTTCTGGCGTACGACATTTACAATCGCCTCTTTGTCTGTTCTGTTACACCTTGGAGGGCGCTGGGCACGTTCATTTTCCGAGTCTATGTTCCACCGCTAACTTGACTCGGGAAGTCGATGTGCATCATGTCGCAGCTCTACCCGCCTATTACCGCTCAAGTTGATGCGAAGGACGCAACTCTCGTCAGTCTCGAGCTCCAAGATGGCGCGGTCTATCAAGGATATAGCTTTGGCGCAAAGAAGAGTGTGGCAGGTGAATTGGTCTTCCAGACCGGCATGGTGGGGTATCCGGAATCGATCACCGACCCCTCCTACCGCGGCCAAATTCTAGTCATCACCTTTCCTCTGGTTGGAAATTATGGCGTTCCTTCTCGGGAGACGATGGACGAGATTTTCAAAGATCTGCCAGCACATTTTGAATCCTCCCAAATACATATTGCGGGTCTCGTCACCGCCTCGTATGCAGGCGAAGACTTTTCCCACTACCTAGCCACATCGTCACTGGGAACATGGTTGCAAGAACAAGGGGTCCCTGCTATTTATGGCGTTGATACGCGTGCTTTAACTAAGAGGATCAGGACCGAAGGAAGTATGCTTGGACGTATGCTACTCCAGAAAAAGGCACTCTCCAATGGTGCCGCCAATGGACTTCCAAATGGGACCTCGGCGCTGAAGTCTTCAAAGGACTGGAGGTCTGACTTCGAAAGCATAGACTGGGTTGATCCAAACGAACAGAACTTGGTCGCAGATGGTGAGTACCAGCTAGTTTTTAGCCCTCCTCCGGGGCTGACAACGGGGAACAGTGTCGATATCAGAACCCAAGTTATTCTCTCCAAATCCGTCCAATGCCCTTAAACACCCCTCTGGTAGAACTATTCGTGTTCTGTGCTTGGATGTTGGATTGAAATACAATCAATTGCGATGTTTCTTAAAACGAGGTGTAGAAGTATTAGTATGTCCGTGGGACTATGACTTCCCAGCTGTTGCCGGCAGCGACTATGACGGGCTGTTTATCTCCAACGGTCCCGGTGATCCGGCAGTGATGGATAAGACTGTTAAGCACATCGCCCAGGCAATGCAAGAGAACCGAACCCCCATCTTCGGTATCTGTCTAGGACATCAACTAATGGCGAGAGCTGCTGGTGCGACTACTCTCAAGATGAAATTTGGCAATCGCGGGCACAATATCCCTTGCACAAATATGTTGACTGGAAAGTGCCACATCACTTCACAGAATCACGGTTTCGCCGTTGATACTGCCAGCTTACCATCTGACTGGACCGAGTTGTTCGTTAACGCAAACGACGGCAGTAATGAGGGTATTCGACACATCTGTAAGCCGTACTTCAGTGTTCAATTCCACCCTGAGAGCACACCAGGGCCACGGGATACTGAATTCCTCTTCGATGTCTTCATAAACACCATCCTAAGCACTCTTTCGGACAAGAATTTCCTTTCTTCTCCAGTTCATTTCCCAGGTGGAGAGGCAGCTGAGAACGCGCGTCTTCATCCACGAGTTGATGTAAAGAAAGTCCTCGTCCTTGGTAGTGGTGGTCTTAGCATTGGACAAGCCGGAGAATTCGACTACTCTGGAAGTCAGGCAATCAAAGCCCTTAAAGAGGAGGGGATCTACACTATCCTTATCAACCCCAACATCGCTACAATCCAAACATCGAAAGGACTAGCAGATAAGGTATACTTCCTGCCTGTTACCGCGGACTTCGTCCGAAAAGTAATAATCCATGAGCGCCCTGACGCTATATACGTTACGTTTGGTGGTCAGACGGCTTTACAGGTTGGTATTCAGCTGAAGAATGAGTTTGAAGGCCTTGGTGTCAAAGTTCTTGGTACACCAATTGAGACAATCATCACGACTGAGGATCGAGAGCTATTTGCACGCAGCATGGAATCCATCGGAGAGAAGTGTGCAAAGTCTGCTTCGGCCAGCACAGTCGAAGAGGCAATTCGAGTTGTCAAAGATATTGGATTCCCGGTAATTATCCGCGCTGCGTACGCTCTAGGAGGACTCGGAAGTGGTTTTGCGGACAATGAACAAGAACTTATTGCGCTCTGCAACAAGGCATTCGCGGCAAGCCCACAGGTCTTGGTTGAGAGGAGTATGAAGGGGTGGAAAGAAATTGAGTACGAGGTTGTACGTGATGCTCGAGACAACTGCATAACGGTTTGTAACATGGAGAACTTTGATCCTCTCGGAATCCATACTGGAGACTCGATTGTCGTTGCCCCTTCGCAAACTCTGTCTGACGAAGATTATAATATGCTCCGGACCACTGCGGTAAATGTCATCCGCCACCTCGGTGTTGTTGGCGAGTGCAACATCCAATATGCATTGAATCCGTTCTCTAAGGAGTACTGCATTATAGAAGTCAACGCACGATTGTCCCGATCTTCTGCTCTCGCATCGAAAGCTACAGGATATCCATTGGCATTCATCGCGGCCAAGCTGGGCTTGGGCATTCCATTGAATGATATCTCCAACTCTGTTACCAAGGTTACCTGCGCGTGCTTCGAGCCGTCCCTTGATTATGTTGTCGTCAAGATGCCGCGATGGGACCTGAAGAAATTCACCAGAGTATCCACCCAGCTTGGCTCGTCCATGAAGAGTGTGGGTGAGGTCATGAGCATTGGACGGACATTTGAAGAAGCCATTCAGAAGGCTATTCGTGCTATTGATTTCCATAACCTTGGTTTCAATGACACCAAAGCTCTCATGTCCATTGACGATGAGCTGCAGACACCTTCTGATCAACGTCTGTTTGCAATTGCTAATGCTATGCACTCTGGATATTCTGTGGACAAGATCTGGGAAATGACAAAGATTGATAAATGGTTCTTGAGCAGACTTAAGGGCCTTAGCGACTTCGGCAAAATGATGACGGCCTATACTGCCAGCACGATTACAAGTGACCTTCTTCTCAAGGCGAAGCAGCTTGGTTTCTGCGATCGACAGCTCGCCAAATTTATTAGCTCCAACGAACTTGCCGTTAGACGGATGAGAGTTGAAGCCGGTATCGTACCCGTTGTCAAGCAAATTGACACCGTCGCTGCTGAGTTCCCAGCCTTCACGAACTATCTTTATCTCACTTATAACGGGTCTGAGAACGATATTACTTTCGATGACCATGGCGTTATGGTTCTCGGCTCTGGTGTCTACCGTATTGGCTCATCTGTTGAATTTGATTGGTGCTCTGTAAGGGCTATTCGAACACTTCGCGAAAATGGCTTCAAGACTGTGATGGTAAATTACAATCCTGAAACCGTGAGCACAGATTATGACGAGGCTGATCGACTTTACTTCGAAAACATCAATCTTGAGACTGTCCTCGACATCTACCAGATGGAATCCTCGAGCGGTGTTCTCATTGCTATGGGTGGCCAAACGCCCAATAATATTGCTCTTCCATTGCATCGCCTCAATGTAAAGGTCTTAGGTACCTCGCCGGAAATGATCGATAATGCGGAGAATAGATACAAGTTCTCTCGTATGCTCGATCGAATTGGCGTCGATCAGCCAACATGGAAGGAATTGACTAGCTTCGAGGAAGCCAAAGAATTCTGCAACAAAGTTTCGTACCCAGTTTTAGTACGCCCATCCTACGTCCTGTCAGGTGCTGCTATGAACACTGTTTACTCCGAAGCCGATCTCGAGTCCTATCTCCAGCAGGCGGCAGAGGTTTCTCGAGAGCATCCCGTGGTCATCACCAAATATATTGAGAACGCAAAGGAGATTGAAATGGATGCTGTGGCTAAAGACGGTACGATGGTTGGACACTTCATTTCTGAGCACGTGGAAAACGCTGGTGTTCATTCTGGTGATGCTACTCTGATATTGCCACCTCAGGATCTGGAGCCGACCACCATCCAGAGAATCGAGGAAGCCACCCGCAAGATCGGTGATGCTCTCAACGTCACTGGTCCTTTCAATATTCAATTCATTGCAAAAGATAATGACATCAAGGTTATTGAGTGCAATGTCAGGGCATCTCGATCATTCCCATTCGTTTCCAAGGTCATGGGTGTTGATCTAATTGAAATGGCCACCAAAGCAATCATGGGTGTTCCATTTGATGCATATCCTACCACGGAACTGCCACCCAACTGTGTTGGTGTCAAGGTTCCCCAATTCAGCTTTTCTCGACTCTCCGGAGCAGATCCTGTACTCGGTGTAGAAATGGCTTCCACTGGAGAGGTTGCATGCTTCGGTATTGATAAGTACGAGGCCTACATCAAGGCTTTAATATCCACAGGATTCAAATTGCCCAATCGCAACATCCTACTTTCCATTGGTTCTTACAAAGACAAGAAGGAAATGCTTCCATCTGTCAAGAAACTTCAGAAGTTGGGATATAAGCTCTTTGCTACGGCAGGTACAGCTGATTTCCTGCAAGAGCATGAAGTCCCCGTCCAATACCTAGAGATTCTTGGGAACGACGACGACGATCAAAAGTCTGAGTTTTCTCTTACTCAACATCTTGCCAATAACATGATTGACTTGTATATCAATCTTCCTTCGAGCAATCGGTACAGGCGACCTGCAAATTATATGAGCAAAGGATATCGCACGAGACGAATGGCTGTTGACTACCAGACTCCCTTGGTGACGAATGTTAAAAATGCTAAGATTTTGATTGAAGCCATTGCAAGACATTTTGAATTGGAGGTTAGAACGATCGACGCTCAAACAAGCCACCGAACAGTTGTACTTCCTGGGCTGATTAACATTGCTGCCTTCGTGCCGGGTATTGCAATACGTGGCAGCCAGGACTTCCAGGTTGTGACAAAGGCCTCTATCACTGCAGGTTTTAGCATGATTCGCATTATGCCTCTCGGTCTTGAAGGCTCAGTTACTGATGCCAGAGCACTGAAAACGGCCCAACTTAATAGCAAACGAGGAGCAAGCTGCGATTACAACTTCTCCGTTGCTGCAACCTCCGCTAATGCCGATCAGATTAGTCAAGTCACTGGTGAAGTTGGCTCTCTGTTCATTCCATTCAACCACCTCTCCGATAATATTAGTAAAGTTGCTGCTGTCACCGCCCACTTTGAATCATGGCCAAACTTCAAGCCCATTATCACTGATGCAAAGATGACTGATCTTGCTTCAATTTTGCTCCTGGCTAGTCTACACAGCAGAAAGATTCATGTCACTAGCGTCACAACAAAGGACGACGTGAAGTTGATCGCATTGTCGAAGGAGAAGGGATTGAAGGTTACCTGTGACGTATCCGTATATTCCTTATTCTTATCCCAGGATAATTTCCCACAAGCTAAATTCCTCCCAACGGCAGAGGATCAGAAAGCTCTTTGGGAGCACATGAGCATTATCGATGTCTTCTCCATTGGGAGCTTGCCTTACCAACTTGCCCACGCTGCAGACCAGAAGGCTGATCCCGCAATTGGCATCGCCGATACACTACCACTTCTCTTCTCTGCAGTCTCAGATGGAAGATTGACTATTGACGACATCAAAGCACGTCTCCACGACAATCCCAAAGAGATCTTCGAGCTCCATGACCAAGTGGGAGCCTCTGTGGAAATTGTGATTGATCGACCATATATCGTCGGTCAAGGCACCGTCTGGTCACCTTTCGTGGGCAAGACCATGCACGGTGCTGTTCAGAGGGTCATTTTCGAAGAAAAGACTGCCTGCTTAGATGGAGAACCTTGTGAAGCCGTTGAGGGAAAGGATATGTCTTCCCATCTCATCGACTCACACTTAGCCAACCCAACGTCTCCTGCGGTCAAAGCTATTGGATCCCCGGTTTTTAGTCCACGATCGGACGGCTCTGTTAAGGGACGGTCGTATTTACTCGGAGCAGCGTCTATTAGACCTTCTACCCGGGCCAGATTCTTGGATGGCGTATCCGTACCCCAGACACACCAGCAAGTCACTACGGAGGAACTCGGGCCCGCTCTTTATCCTCAGCCTGCCATTACTCCTTCTCTTCAAGCTCTTTTGGGTAACTCACCATTCAAGGACCAGCATGTCTTGTCAGTAAATCAGTTCAATCGTCAAGATCTCCATCACCTCTTTACTGTCGCCCAGGAAATGCGTCTTGGTGTGCAGCGAGAGGGCGTTCTTTCAATCCTAAAGGGCCGCCTTCTCTGCACTATGTTCTTCGAGCCCTCAACGCGTACTTCCGCCTCCTTTGACGCAGCAATGCAGCGCCTCGGTGGTCGCACCGTCGCAATCACCACTTCGCACTCGTCTACCGTCAAAGGCGAATCGCTTGCCGACTCCATCCGCACCCTCGGCTGCTACGGAGATGCTATCGTGCTCCGACACCCTGAAGAGAGCAGCGCAGATGTTGCTGCAAAGTATAGTCCTGTGCCTATCATCAATGGCGGTAACGGTAGCAAGGAACATCCGACGCAGGCTTTCCTCGACCTCTTCACCATCCGTGAGGAACTGGGCACTGTCACCGGCCTGACCATAACTTTCACTGGTGATCTGCGCTATGGCCGCACTGTGCACTCACTTGTGAAGCTCCTACAATACTACGATGTCAAGATCCAGCTCGTCTCCCCATCCTTCCTCTCTCTGCCGCAGGATATCCTCGATCTGATCCACTCTAAACCCGGGCAACTGCTCGCCGTAAGCACCGAACTCACCCCTGAGATAGTTGCACGCTCAGACGTACTTTACTGCACTCGAGTACAAAAGGAGCGGTTCGACGACCTCGCAGAGTACGAAAGACTGAAGGATAGCTTGGTCATCGATAACAAGACGTTGCGAAATGCAAAAGCCCATATGGTGGTTATGCACCCCCTACCTCGGAACCGGGAAATTGGCGAGGAGGTGGACTTTGATCAGCGAGCTGCGTACTTCAGACAGGTAAATTACCCTCCTTCTGGCTGGTAAATATTGCGAACATTTAACTAACATCATATATAGATGCGGTATGGTCTTTACTGTCGAATGGCACTTTTAGCTTTGGTCATGGCTTCTTAAAGAGGAGAATTTTATTGCATTTGATATTCATATTTGCGGCGGAGTTTTATATTATATAGATTGGAAATAGAAAAGCTCGGGTGTTTATTAAACATAAGGGAAGCGATTCCAATGTATTATGAAAACAAAAGGCAGGCTTTAGTTTGTGTCAGATGTCGATATGAAATTTAGCGTGGCGTCCTTTAAATTTCGTGTTTTCCCGTCGTCCCCGTCGTCGTCCCCACGTGATGTCCCGTCTCGCTCCCCCTTTCTCAATCCGCGATGATGGTGGTATGAAGTCACTGGACTTCTCCATCCGCAACTCCCGGCACTAAACGGATCTGCGCTGCTAATCTACAAGTGCCGTGCGATGACCGCATCTCTTGGGTGCATGATGTCTCGCCCGTGGCTTCAAAGCTGTGAGGTTAAATTCAGCGATTGGACGAAAGGCATCCGGCAACGCGGATCAGGAAACTAGAATGCCGGAGAAAATTATGCGGGCATTTTGTAAGTCTCATATTGCCACACAGCTAACTGAAGTAATCTAAGCTGCCGATTTTACAGTACGGTAATCCCAAGGTATTTTTCTATCAACGAGAAGTAAGTCATCCAGTTTAACTTCCTCTTGCAGACTAGTAAACCTGGATCTCAGTCAACTGGAACCGATAATCGGATTCTGTTCCAACCCCGCGTAGAACCGTAGCCAGAACACGCAAATACCTGAAGGTCGCGGATGGGAAAGTGAAGATCTGGCCCTCTCCTGCCTTTACATCTGGATAGCCCTGCTCAGTGACAAGGGTCGTCCAGGAACTGTCGTCATTCGACCCTTGAATGACAAAGGAGGAGGGGAATCCCGTGCCAGAGAAGTCAACGAGATCGCTTCGTGGGAAAAGAACGACTTTCCCAAATGTTTGAGCCGTCTTGAGATCAATTTGCGCCCACTCATCAGCAGTTGCTGTTTGCAAAGCCCTGGATGACCAGCCATTGCGGCCGTTGACGCCTCCGTCGATGTTTCCGTCGACAAGGAAGCTGGGATCCCAGAGTCCGGTGGGTCCATCTGAGGAGCTAGTAGATACTGAAGCTCCCAGTGCGAGGTTATTTTGCGATGTGGTCGATATATATATGGCGGGCGAACCCCATATGGTCCAACCCCAAGTCTCGTTTCCTGTGGTGAGAAGCGTGAGAGTTACAGTACTTCCTGCCCATTCAGTGACATCAACCATGATCGGGACCCAGCGTTTCCATACCCAATAGTTCTGGTGTAGGTGGAAGTACTGGCCGAAGAGGTTAGAATTATTAATCGTCACCTGAAACTGCGTTTCTCCTCCAACTCCAGCGCCATCTTTGATGCCAACTGACGTCCAGAAGTTAAGCCTCTGGCCTGCAGAAACGGCTGGGAGATTGATTGTGTATGTAATCACGCCAGGCACAGCGGAGTAAATGCTCTTCCTCGCCACATTCCCAACAGATCCGGCGACCTCAACATGGTTATCCTGGCCAGTGGAGGTTGCGGATGAGAATTCATCGTAGAGATCAAATGCGAGGGTTCCTGGGTTCCATGGCGTTGGTTGAAGATTCCTTTCTGAGTTTCCATAATCCGAGAGGAATTTGTTAACCGCAGTTCCGAAGGTGTCGCCATAATTTGGAGAGCTGAATAGGGCATACTGATCTGGATTGGACTGGTCGCTCTCCCAGGCGTTTGGGCAAATAATCTTTATCCCATCATTGAAAAGCGTAACTAGCGTGGTATATGAGACACTCGCATCCGTGGTAAGTGGATTTAGTTCAAAGATGCCAAAGTTATTCTTTCCGGAGCCCCGCATGGGGTTATCAATCTCTCCGTAGTTGGCTGGAGCCCAGCCGTAGGTTGTTACTCCACTACCACCATTGGCAGCAGTATTTGTATAGACATCATCTGCAAAACCATAGTCATCGAGCCTAGGAGTCTGGTGTCCATAGATGAGGGTCCGATCTATGCCAGACTGTGCAATCCAGAGTGTCTCATCAGACACGGAATGGACGATCATCATAACACGCCATCGCTCCCACTCCTCGTCAAAGGGAATTCCAGGAGTGATGGAATTGGGAGGCTCCATGTCATCCCAAGACACAAAGCTCTGTCCTGTGGCAGTGTTGAAATCTCCAATAGACGTGAAAGGAGGGTTCCTTCCTGCTCCCCAGTAGTCACCACCTGGTCCGTAGATGCCGGTATTTTGAAGCCACTGTTTCCATTCCTCAATGGCTAGTGGATTGTAATCTGCCTCGTTATTAGGCATCAATGTTTCCGAGTCCAGACTGACACCGGCGAAAAGGGAAGGGTTCTGAGCAGCCCACGCCGCAATGACCTGTGCTGAAGCTTGGACATTACGCTTCTTGTAGTCTCGATATACTGCATTCAATCTTGACAATGTGAAATAATTACTTCCAAAATTCTGCCCGTAGTCTGACGAGCCAGCATTGCTTAAGACCGTCGTGTTGGGCTGGGACGCGATATAGTTGAGAAGGGTATCTCCCCAGCCACCACTAGAATTGGGCGTGCAGCAGTCCGCCCAACGTCCATTGTTCATATGCACCAGGATTGGGAGAGAAGTGGTGACGCCGAGTCCCAGCATATAATTCAGATTCGTGGGGTCGAAGTTGTAGTCCTGGTCAGAGCCATAGATATCGCGACTCAGCGCCCACGATGAAAATGACCATCCTAGTTTGGTATAACTTCCACCTACGCCAAGCAGGTTCTTCATATCGGTTAATACTGCCACATCGTCGCTTCTGGTGTGATTCGCCAGAGATCCTTCCCAGATAGGAAGAACATAGGTGATGCTTTCTGACGGCGTTCCGCTTCTGGGGAGAGCATGGCTAGCAGCTAGAGGTATGCCAAGAATGAGAGATGCAATACAGTATATCAGTGAAGTGACCGATTGGAGAGTTCTTTTGGAAATTGTCATGGCCAGGACGAGTGCTCGGCTCTGGGCCGTTCAGCTAGGAGGCAGGACAAGATATTGCATGAGATGAGTTCGCAGGTGGCGCCGTGCTAGGATTGAGCGGCACCTTGTCTGTGTTTATATATGAGATCGGCCCCTTTATGGGCCTTCTTATCTCGTATTGAAGACCAGGAGCTGATTGACTGGATCGCCAAATCCTTCAACGGAAATCCTATGCGGCGCTGCTCCGGGTGTGTCTTCTCCAGTTGGGACCCCGCTACCCCGCAAAGAACGTAATCCCGGACATGCTGCGTGGTTAGATTGAGAAGAGGGGCCCTTCCTGTCGACCTCGCATTTTGCAGGCTCAGAAATATTTACTTTCCTAAGCAAGCAGGAAGAGAAGACGAGTAGTAAAGTAAGATTAGATGGTCGGATAGGGGCGGGCTGACTTCGGTAGAAACATAACCGAGGCGTGTCGACCATTCAGAGTTTCATTCCTGCCTCCAGCCTCTCATTTCTGAAGATGATTACACCAGTAATACGTTGCATTCGGCTCCATCCATGGCAGTTTTCTAGTGATCGTGCCCCAGATTCGCAGAGAAGCTGCATGTCTATTTCGTGATCCACGCCCTTCAGCTCCAGTGAGCACAAGACTTTCGCAACTGAGATTAGCAGCGGCGCAGCTCTCCACCCCTCTTCGACATCGTGAGCGTGCCTCGGGCCTTCGGCCGCTCCTCGACCGAAAGATGCGTTTTGGATTCTTTTGGGCGGCGGTGAATGTCCAGGATAGCGATACAAGAGACTGGTACTACCCCGCATTATCGTTGCTGGTAAGACAAAGAAAGGCTGAAGTGTGGAGGCGGACTGCACGCGAGAAGCTGGCTGCTTTTCGCGTTATATACTTAAGTCAACTTTCCTACATTTTAGCACTCTGCTCCTAGGCCTCCTTCATTGAGGAACTGGTCTGTTTAGCTCTTTACCACTCTCAGAATACCTCTGTCCAGTTTTGAATCTCCCCTTCTGTCTTCACGATGAAGGCCAAACCTCGTCTCCTCTCCTACATCTTGGTCATCTCCATAGGCGGCGCGGTGATAGGCATTGACTTGGGGATCATCGCCACCACTCTTTCGCAGCCCGCTTTCACTTCGTACATGTTCCCGCCCGGCACAAAAAATGTCTCTAGTCTCACGGGCGCCATCGTCTCAATGGGTTCGGCTGGCAATGCTATAGGTTGTCTCACAAACGGATTCCTGCTCGAGAAGTTGGGACGACGAAAGACGCTCCTGCTCTCCACCTTCTTCACCATCGTTGGCAGTGTTTTCCAAACCGCTGCCAATGGGGTCGCCCTCATGATCGTAGGTCGCTTCGTAGCCGGCTTCGCCTTAGGAATTCTGAACCCGACCATTCCAATTTACATTTCGGAACTCTCTAGACCATCTGAACGTGCCCGTCTAGTAGGAATATTTGGAATGCTGGTCGCGATCGGGTTCTGTCTTGCCAGTTGGATTGGATATGCTTGTTCGTACGCTAGCGGGGATGTCACATGGCGTCTCGCACTCGCAATGCAATGTCCATTGGCGATGCTACTTATGGCTCTCTCATTCTTATTGCCGGAGTCTCCTCGATGGTGTAAGTAGCCATGCCTAATATCTGAATAGAGCTGACACTTTCCAGTGGTCGAACATGACCGACATGAAGAAGCAGAGCAAAGTCTCCGGAAACTCTACTCCGACGAAGAGGAAGAACTCATCATTCGAACCCAAATTGAGATCCGCGAGCAGATCCAACTCGAGGCCGCACAGCGTCAGCACAAGAACCTCGGCCACGCTCTAATCGAGCTGTTTACATGGAAGAACATCCGACGAACCGCAATGGCAATCATGGTGATGCAACTCGGCATTCTCAGTGGCTCTCTTGCTATTCAGAACTATCAGAGTCTCCTGTACGCGAATCTGGGCTACCATGACCGTAGCGCAATCTTGATCAGCGGATGCTACGGATTCATGGGTATCGTAGGACAAGCTATTAACCTCCTCGGCGTATCAGACAAGTGGTCCCGGAAACGGACAATGTGTACGTCTTATCTTTCCACCCCATTTGATCATAAAGCTGATAATTATCATAGGGCTCGGCTGTCTCATCCTAGCAGTCATGCTCTCCATCCTCATGGCTCTGTCCAAGTACTACGGCTCGGGGACCAACGCCAATGGGGCGCGCGCCGGCGTGGCCTTTATCTTCCTCTACTCCGGCCTATACGGCATGTTCTTCAATTCCACCCTCTACACCATCGCCGCTGAGACGTTTCCCCAGCACCTTCGCGGGTACGGAACCTCCGTTGCCGCGTTATGTCAAGGTGTGACCTCCATCTGGCTAGGACAGGTCACTCCGTATGCATTCGATGCGATTCACTGGCAGTATTACGCGGTTTTCATAAGCTGCCTGGTCGCTCTGTCGGCATTTTATTATGTCTTCCTGACTGAGACGAATCAATTGACGCTAGAGCAGGTCGCGGGGAAGTTTGGAGATCTGACTGTCTCGGATAAGGCGCTGGCTGTAGCGACAGAGTTGGAGGAGAATAGGGCGGTTGGGACTGCTCCGGAGCCTGCTGTATAGAATAGAGATGGGGATAATTACCGACCTCTTCATTCTGGGGGGATTTGGTTGGGTATTTCAATTTAACAATCCTACATACGTGCTGTGCCTATCTCCACAAAACTTAAATCTAGTCCTCCATGGCTCTATCCAAACTGCCCTTGTCGTTGTCGCGGCCCTAATTAAACACCGTCAAGGCGCGATCCAAAAATAACGACGCACATATTTCGGGGTCTGAGACCTAGCCGTACAACGGTCGGACGGTGGGGAGCGTCTGTGCGAAAATGCTGTGGTCTCAGAAAATGGTTTGCGGGGCAACGTGGGGTAGCGGGGTATTTTATTGACATTGCAAGAAGATAAAATATGCGATCTGCGCCACTACCCCACGAAATATAAATGCCGTGGCAAGGGAGAAGTGATCTGCACCGCGAAAGGAAACTAATATATTCTCCGGTATTATATCAAGTACAAAATTCCAACACACCTTAGTTTGCTCACGGTACCATGATCTACACACCAGTAAGGCATGTTGATAGGTGACGTAAGCTACGCACTGGCTGAAAATCGTGGTTCCAAATACTACATGGTACGAAATGTTCACTTCAGAGTTTTGAGGGATTATTAAAATATGAATACTCTTTCTTTTACTCGGAGTATATATGGCACTATCTGTAGGAAATTAAGTCCCCCCCCCAAAAAGGTCCACTAAAACAGTAGATATAAAGCAGTAATAAAGCAGCAAAAGATATCAATTTTCGTAGCAAAGTTACAAAATTACACACCGATATAATCCTTTTCTCATACTCCCTTCAATTTAGGAAGCGATGCACTCAATGGACAGAGCCAAGGCTGGACCGCTCCTCAGAGCTCTTCATGGGATTCAGCTTATCCATCAAGCCATGCCTCTTTCCCCCGCTCGAGGTGCTTCCGTGGCTGCGCGTCTTCTCCGCGTGCGTCGCCCCGGTGCCCATCATGCCCGTGGCAGTGCCGCCGACGCCTAAGGTCCCCGCAGTGGATGTGCCTGCAGCGGCGCCGGTTGCAGTCCTAGCTGCAGTGCTCGAGCCGGTGGCGCGGCCAGTGTTGGCGGACTCGCCCCTCAGATGGCCAGCGCTGATGTCACTGTCAGTGCTGGTGCTTGTGCCTGTTCTAGCGGCGGTGGTAGTGCGCAAGGTATCGCCTTCAGTCAGGGAGGTGGTACCAGCCGCACGAGCGCCGCCAAGGGTACCTCCGACGGATTTGGGTTCGCCCTCGAAAGAATCGGACTGCTCTTCACGGCCGCTAAGATATCCGCCTTGGCGCTTGAACTCCTCCATTGTCAGGGCCGGGAGCTGGGTGGCGGTGTGATGCTTTGGCTCATTCCGGTGGACTTCATGGATGGGGATGGTGGTGTGGACCACTCTCGGCTGGACGGTCTCCTTCTGGATAATGGGTTGGATCACCTCGTGAACGTGGTGGTGGACGTGCTCACTAGAAATGGTCGGGTTGGTGGTCGTGGAGTGCTGCACCTCAGAGACGCTGCGGGTGCTCTTGAACTGGGCAGCTTCGGCCTCAAGCCGCTGCTTCACATGGTCCGGATTGCCGTGCTGGAAGGAGCGGTTCTCGATGGGCACCACGCGGTCTGTGTGCTGCTCCGGGAGCACCTCACGGTCCTTGACAATCTGGACAGAGGTGTGATAGTGGTCCTGGTGCACCTCGCGATCGATGGCTGTCTGCATCTCATCACGCTCGGTCCGGACCACCTCCTCATGTTCCACGGCAGGCTTGATTATCTGCACTCGCGGTCAGCCTTGGCTTCTGGGGGACAAAGGCACGAGCCGTCGAGGTCTCACCTCGTGTACTGTGGTGTCGTGCCTTCCGTCACGGGAAAGGAAGCTGGCAATTGTCTCCTTTGCCTTGTTCATGTTGGCAGAAGTGGGATATGTCAATTTACTGGTAATTTGATGGGTATAGAATGGAATATGTCTCAAAAGAGATGACGATGTAGCAAGGAAATCAAGGACAAAGTGGTTCCTTAGGGTAATATAGGGAGCCAGCCGTCAGGCAAGAAAATCCGCAAATACGTAGGTCGTGTGGGGTGCTTGTCACGAGAGGAGCCAACTACATCACTCATGACGGATGGTCTCGCTCAGCTGGATAGACGGAGTAGAAGAGACAAATGGAGACTCGGGTGGCTGTCAGCAGCTCTAAACTGGACTGAGAGCTTGGAATAGGGCAGGGTCACAAAGAAGCCCCAGGGGGCAAAGGGAAGAAAGAGGAGAGGATTTGCCGCAGGAGCATAATATCTGGCTCGCCTGTGCCACTGGCTGCTAAACATCTTGAGGATATAAAGGCAACGTCATGGTGGGGATAGGCCGGCGGAAGGCAAGATGGGAAGAATGAGAGGCGAGAGAGTGTTGTTGATAGAAAAGCGTAAGGTCAGTCGGTCAGGTTAGAGTTGGGTGGTCGTTCCTTGCCCCCTCTCGGCATGGAGAGAGAAAGTAGGCTCTGGACTCCGTGTCAAGTCAGACCAGGCGCGGTGGATCGGCTGGCCGCGCGGACTTGAGAGCGACCAAACAATTGCTACGACGGGTGCCGACTTGTGCGACCATGAAAGAGAGACGCGCTGTGCTGGCCAGCGAGTAGCCCCGGTGGAAGTGGGTATGTGGCGTTGGGCGGTGGTCGACGCTATTCGCTGTCGAAAGGCCGGAAACGACATCGGGAGATTCACCACGCTGGAACGGGCGACGCCCATTTGTGCTTCCCTGTAGCTGTCTCACTATGGCACGCTGTTGAACCCTGCGCCGTCCTTGTCTGTGTGTTAGTGATCGGCAAATGATCTTCGCGGCCCTGGTCACATCTTACGATAGAGGATGAGAGCCAGCGGGAGAGAAAGAGAGCACGGCGAGAGTGGAAGCCGGGCGGTGCGAGATGGGAGGACAGAAGAACAGAAGAACAGAAGAACAGACGAACAAAGGAGGTGCTGCACTTGACTTTCGTGTAGACGACCTGTTTCAATCCTTCTCTTCATCTTATTTCCCCCCTCTCGTGCCCCTGCGTCCAGAAAACCGCCCTTCCCGTCGGCCTGGGGGGAAAGACAGCCACTCGTACCACACAAATCTTATCCCCACGCCTGACGTCCATTCCTTCTTCCCTCGTCCGGCAAACGCCCTTCCTCTCATTTCATCCCTATCCTCTCCCTCCGCGCTCTTCTCTTCTCCCTCAGCGTCAATCGTCATTGTGGTCGCGCCCCTTCTCTCCCTCTGCCGCCTCCTCCTCTCTCCCCTCCACCCGACAATGCAATGGCGTCACGCTTCAAGAGCCTCTTTCCTTGGTCCTCGACGATCCCCGACAACCTCCCCCGCGGCCGATCGTATGAGCCTCCCATCTCGTCCGCCGACTACCTCCCCAGGCCTAAACCGCCTCCTCTGCAACAGCCCTCCCGCGATGCACCTGTCGAGAGGCCCAAGACCGCGCCCCAGAAGGCGGCCACCTGGGATGCCAGCGACGACCCTGGCCGCACGCGTTCGGGCTTCTCGATGAAGTCGCCGCCAGCCCTTCAGCACACCAGCAGGAAGAATTCGGTGTCCAGCACACGCAGCAGGCGGAGCTCTATCTGGACACTCCTCACGCCCTCAGAAGCACCACCGCCCGTGCCAGATCTTCCACATGCAGCCGATCTCCCTCCCCTTCCTCTCTCGCCAGCTGTGAGGAGCTTCACCACCTCGGGCCTGAGCTCGCCTTCCGCCGTCAGCTCTCCTACCTCGCCCACTTCCCTTCGGTCACCTAAAGACACCCCGCGGCCTTCCCCCAAACCATATATCGATGTGATGGCTGCCCACACGGCCATCATGGCGGCCAAGCGCTCCCGGCCGCTCATTATGCGTGACTATGGCGAGGCCGTCGCGGACCGCAACATTGCAACGTTTGGTGACATGGCTAGTGATAGGCCGTACAGGACTCGCGCACGCCCCAAGCACATAGAGATTCTGGTCAAGGGGGATGATGGCATGAATATTGGTAGAGACACTCCTCAAAATAATGATGCCCCTCCCCCCTCGCCCGGAATCACGTCCATTCGCTCCTTCACTGGGCCCCGCCCAGGTATTGCCTACCCTCCTCGATCAGACTCGCTCCGCTCGGATCATACCGCCTCGAGTGATGAACGTGCGATCCCGTCCATTGTGGTCCAGGACCGCCGCGGGCACACCATGTCTCCATTAGCGTCGCCTGTGACTTCGGTATTTGAAGACCCCCAGGTCAAGGCGCTTCCCCCTTGTCCCCCAACCACCAGTCCCAGTCCTTCCAGACAGGCTCCTCCTCCTCCGCCATCCGAGCGTGCTCCCGAAGGTGAACGCAGGCGCTCACCTTCGGTAGCGACAGTCAGGAGTACGTCACATTCCAAAGCCGTCCCCCCTCTCCCGCCCTCGCGTAGCCCGTCGAGGCAGGCCAGCACGTCCAGCAGCCCTCCTGAGATGGCATCCCTCTCTGACTCGCCAAGGAGGAGAGCCCGGGCTCGCCCAGAGGCGGGCATGAGTTGCCCCCCTACGTCAATTGCCTCCCGGGATGATGCCCTCCCGACCCGGAATGCAAGTTCCGCCACCAATGGCACCACATACTCGAGCAGCAATATAAGCCTCTCCACTGCGAATGGAACTGCAACGCCTAGGACCACCTCACCACATAGTGTATCGACGCGCATATCAACGCATACTCCATCACCAAGCATAGCATCCGTCACAACGGCTGCATCGAGGAAACGAGCATCGTCGAGAAATGGTTCTGTCAGCTACTCGGCCTTCCCTTCGTATGCTAGTCGCGAGAGTCGGCTGAGCGACGCCAGTACTTCTGCCAGGCGCAGAAGCGGCAGCAGAAGTGTGAGCAGGCGACGAGACTACACGGGTAGCAAAGGAACGGCAGATCTCGCTCCAATGGTGGGACGCGAGAACTCGGTAGAGACTAATGTCACTACCAAGCTTGCACCAGGTAAATTACACTCATCTCCTTGCTACAATCACTCTCCTACTGTCAGCCTCCCTCACAAACACCTGGAGAAAGCATTTGGCCACACGCCCGCATTACTTCAACGCGCTACGTACAGTACCTTTGCCAGCCAACTAACATTTGGAACCTGACAGCTATTCAACACGAAGATGTCATCGTAGAGAAGACCAGTATACAGCGTGAAGTCGTAACCATCGAGACTCATACACATGAGGTACATCACCGCCACCTCCCAGTCATCGAGACGGAGATCCTCCCGACGAAGCACTATGTGCAGTCAGACGATGGAAAGACTCTGGTTGAAATACCGGAATCTCAAATTTCCAAGCACTCGGTCAGTGGCAAGGAAGCTCACGACTGGCATGTCGCTCCCGGCCCGGCACCTTGTGTACCAGCCAAGGACGCCACTCTTCCCGCCGCCCCTGCCGCTCCTGCTCCCCCTCCTGCGCCTACGCCGCCGGTAGAGACAGCAACTCCCCCTATCGTTAGCCTTGCTCGCGGAGAACCAAAATCCCGCTCCCGAGCCAATTCCACGAAGTCGGTGAAGTCCGTAAGGTCGATGAAATCGCACAAGTCGACAAGGTCACGGGCAAAAAGTCTTTTCCAGCCGGTCCTCTCGTCAAAGAAGGAGTACATAACCGAGGCTGGTCACCCTAGGATCGAATATGTCTGGCACCACCCGCCCGTCGTGCAGACCGAGGACAACCAGACACGCCCCATCTACATCGGTGCTGGCATTGGCGACTTGACCAGCCACGCATACTCCAGTGACGAGGAAGAAGACTTGGCTGGGGCTCGATTCGGAGCTGCAGTGGATGAAGGCGGCTTACTATTCAAGGAGTCGGACTACGAGAGGTCAGGATCCCTCCCTGGCCTGGGCCGGCAGCCGGGTTACGATGAGCTTTACGAGGCGAGAACTGGAGAGCCCCTAACGAAAGAAATGAGAAAAATGAGAAGGTGAGAGGTGTGTTATTATGCTACGCTCGCGGGACGGGCACATTAGGATGGATGGGAGTTTATTGGAGGATACCTAAAATGGCTGTATACAGGGTAAATATATATGAGATACGCTGCACTTAGATAGTACAATGGTTCACACCGGACTTGTTCTTATATAGTAAATGTATTATCCTCCTGACATAGCTTGTATAACGTGTGAATCCTGATCCAAACCGTAATAAAATTTCCACGAGGGAGTATAAAGTTTCTGTCATGTGACCAACTTCCCCTTTTTCACGATGGTCTCGCTTCAGCCTCGACAACCTTGATATCCATCCAACGTCTTGCTCAACGCGGACACCCACCCCGACGCAGCGAAATGTCGCAATGCGTCTCTACTCGCGGCGTCTGCACCTCCGCACGCGCATCCTAACCCTCCTTCTTCTCCTTCTCCTCTTCGGCCTCTTCCTCCCTTACGATTCCACGCTCATCCTGCTCATCCGATGGCACACCTACAATCTCAACGCCCTTCTCTTCCCGGCCTCCCCCTCCTCCCTCCTCTCCTCCCCGCCCAAACACCCGCTCACGCTCCCATCCGACCTAGGCATCATCCTCAAAACCGGCTGGGCCACTCAGGATCGCCTTATCTCGCGTCTCCGGGCCTTCGAACCCGGTCGCGATACCAGCAATCTCGTTCTCGTAGGCGACTATGGGACGCTTTCGGGCGGTCATTTTAAGTTGAATAGTGGCCAGGAGGTCCCTGTGAGGAATGCGATTGCCGGGATGATTGATTCCGGAGCATTGCTGGGTAGAAAGGGAGACGGGGGGAGGTTGGAGGGGTATTGGAATTTGAGCATGGCGATTAGAGAAGGGGATGAGGAGGTGGCGGGCATGGTGGGGAGGGTGAGAGGGTGGGAGTTGGATATTATGAAGGTTAGTTATATATTTTATTTTTCCTTTGCTCCATTCTGCTTCCTTCTTGTTGTGTACGTTCCTTCACAATTCTCTCCCCTTTCTCTGCCACTATATCGCCGGCCTTCCTGACTTTACCCAGCACGTTTCCGGTCTGGAACTCGGCTACCGTACGATGCCACACAAGAAATGGTACGTCCTCATCGACGACGACACCTTTCTCCTCAATCCCTCCCTCGAGCTAGTCCTGCAGCACCTCGACCCGTCCGTCCCGCACTATATTGGGAACGCGGTCGGTGACTTTCGCGCTCGTTTCGCCCACGGCGGATCCGCAGTCGTGCTCTCCCAGGCCGCCATGCACCGCATCTTCGTCGGCAATCCGCGCATCGTGGCAGCTGCGCATCTGGAATCTCTGAATGCGAATTGGGGAGATAAACTGATCGCTACCACGGCGATGAAGACGGGGGTTTATTTGGACGAAAGGTTCGATCGGTATTTCAACGGAGAAGCCCCAAGAGTCACGCGCATCCGTGCGGATCGATTCTGTGCGCCCATCGTCTCGTTCCATAAGATGTCCCCTGAGGAGATGGCCGAAGTGGCGCGCACGTTCAAGGACACTGTCACGGCCGTCCGGTGGCTGGACATCTGGAAGATATACAACGCGCCCCCAATCGAGAAGTTCCTCAAGGAGCCGATTCGCCCTGATTGGGACCATGTGGGGAGGCTGGATGAGACGACGGTGACGAGCCTAGGTGTGGACAGTGCTGAGAGATGTCTGGAAATATGCAACAAGGCGTCGAAATGTCTTGCTTGGACGTGGGATAAAGAGGAAGGCTTGTGTCATGTGAGTTCATGGATGATTGTTGGGGAGGTGGCAAAGGGGAAGGCGTCGGGTATTAATGCTAAGAGGGCGGCGAGATTGGCGACTGAGTGTGTATAATTGGGCTGGAATTGGGAAACTGTAACGATATCATAGACGGGTAACGGATGACGGTATATCCTGTGTGAATAGACTTGCTAACATAGATCATGTGCCAAACGCTCATTCGTCCCTACTCTCACGACATCTCATCTCCATCACCATCACCATCATCCTTCTCCCTCCGCTGCGATCTAATCAAGATTCCAAACCATTCTAGCGCCCTCTCCAGCCCCTCCCATCTATGCATTGCCAACGGCACCCAGCATCTCATAAGCTGCGCCGCGAACCACGCATACAGTACGTCGTCCCCCTTGGCGCGCTCAATCCCAACCATAAGACACCAGAGTAGAGCACCGGG
The DNA here is from genome assembly GCA_000827325.1 of Oidiodendron maius Zn. NCBI lineage: Eukaryota > Fungi > Ascomycota > Leotiomycetes > Myxotrichaceae > Oidiodendron > Oidiodendron maius. The sequence goes on along the minus strand of KN832877.1, from coordinate 109,810 downwards.
GAAAGGTAGCCAGAGGGTACTTATATTTGAGCGCTCGAGATAGTCTCGTAGAGAGTATGTTGTCGTATTAAGGCTTTCGGTGGAGTAGTCGGGCGCGGAGTGGTAGAGGAGACATGCGAGACGGCATGTGCGGGGGATGTACTCCAGATTGGGGGGAAGTGGGGGAAGGGAGGACATATCGAGCGCGTGGAGACGAGAGGAGATTTTACTACTAGAATATTCCGCGGAAGAGGCGATTGGTTGGGCGAAAGTAGCCTTTAGGACTAGGTAGAGGGGGCTTTGGGAGGCTGGATGTGGTGCGGCGGTGGGCTCGAGGGTGAGGAGTTGGTGGAAGTTTGCTAGGCCAGATGGTGCTACTTTAGGGGGGATTAAAGATTCAGGGATTGGATTGGTGTCTGTGGAAAACACTTCAAGGAACCAGACGTAGCTGGCAGGTCAGCATAATTACACTTATTTCTGAGTGCAGATAACATACATCAGGATCAGCCTCTTGAGCAGGCCATTCATGCCGAGCTGATCAAGTCCTCCTCTCATAGCTGCTAATTGCAGCAAGCCTGTGACATGATATTTCAAGGATGATGTATTCCCAATAATACACTACATTGCTTTAGTAGGCAAGTTTTTAAAAACATACGCCAAAATGCGTACCTCGAAGTTTGCAAGAGATATAATGGCTGCAATGGTCTCGTCGGACATACATTGCACTGAGTCACTCAATTGCTCGTTTATCATCCGGATCGCCAAGCCCCTGTGGTAGAAGGAAGATGGGCTCAACGCCCTCTGAGCCAGGGTTTCTGTGGAAGCAGTACAGACGAAAACGGAAGCATGGAAGAGATGTGAGTGAGCTCGGGACGCCGGGAGCCAGTCAGTTGATAGCGGCGAGAATTTTGGATTAGAAGACAACAAGGCTGAACTTTGCTCCACGTGGGCAACATCTGTAAGTACGAGTTAAACTAGGGTATTTTAAGTCTATTGCACTAGATGAAACTCACGTTGGTCTATGAACTCATGAGCCTGGAAGATTGGTAACAGGCTGCGGTCCGACCGAAAGTTTGCCAGGGAAGAGTAATCTGGTATGCTTAGAGAGGCCGAATTCTCGTCACCATAACATTCTATGAGAGAATCCGACAACCCTTGCCGGCAAGCGGCATTCGCTACAGTCGAAGGGTTACTGTCTTTAGCTGTTCCACCCAGCCCTTCATGCTGGGCTTCATAGACACGATTAATCCTGTGTTGAGCTGCTTCTCGCTTCCGCTGTCGATGAAAATTCTTCATCACATGGACTCTAATGGCTTCCCGTTTCTTCTTTCTCTTCTTGGTGTCATCTTGGCCATCGAACGGAATGAACGCTAATTCAGCCATTGTGGTAGATGACGTTCACATGAACCGAATACGGCGGTTCCGGCTGTTGCATACCACAAAGCAATCCTGCACTGGCTTTTTACCAGCAAATTTACATTTCATAAGTCAAATTAGTTTCTGGATAAACAACTGTGGTGGTTCCTTCAAGGGCCAGAAAGCGAATAAGACGAGTCAGGGGCGAGGATGGGCTCGAAGAGGATACTGCAAACCCTGGGGGTGCAGCAGCGGCAGTGACAAGAAGCGCAGGTCCCATAAACCCAAGGGTGAAATCTGAATCTTGTCTGGGGACAAAAAAGATGGATTCACAAAGCCACGAGCCGATGAGGTAGCAGGCAGGAAGTGAGCACCAATCGACCCCCCTTGCTTAGCGAAAATGCCAAGACACTGCAGCGTCCTATTTCGGCCTAGTATCTTTCAAATGCCGGTCACCGACATACCAATAAGAACGTTACTGATGTCGAGAATATTAAATCTCTATAGGAAAGAGAAATTATAAGAGATGTATAAAGTCTGTCATCCCGTGCCTCCTTAACAGCAGGCAAAGGATTTATCGCGGTCAAGTTAACCATGAGTCTAGTAGCAACTTTCATCGACCAGTCCTGGCCTCCAAAGCCCACATTCACAGAAACTGACTTGGGCGATCTAAGTGGAAAGGTAAATTCTAAACCTTGAGATGCCAAATTTTTGGCTAAAGTCTTGCTAAGCCCTTCACAGGTCACGATAATAACAGGAGGCTACTCGGGTATTGGCTTGGAGCTCACAAAACTTCTATATCAAAAGAACTGCACTGTCTACATTGCCGGCCGCCGCACTGAAGAAGCATCAAAGGTTATCACTACTCTAAAGTCTTCAAATCCAACATCGAAAGGAAGATTGGAGTTCTTGCTGCTAGATCTTGCAGATTTAAGCACGATCAAGACAAGCGTTACGGAGTTCCTTTCCAAGGAGAAAAGGCTTGATATCCTTTGGAACAATGCTGGAGTACTGGGCGCCGCAAAAGGGAGCAAATCCAAACAAGTATGATCTTAGATGATTATGTAGTAAACTGCTGACAGATTTATGCTCGCAGGGCCATGACTTGTTTCTCGCCACTCACTGCTTGGGTCCCTTCCTTCTTACCCAACTCCTCCATCCAACTCTCACCTCCACCGCAACAGCCTCTTCAGTTGGGTCCGTGCGGGTTCTGTGGGTAAGCTCAATTGTGACGGAGTTTTCGGCTGCCAAAAATGTGATGGACCTCGACAACCTTGACTACAAAAAGAAGGACGAGACCCAAGGAAATAGATACGCCATTAGCAAGACAGGGAATGTTTTCATTGGAACAGAGTGGGCAAAAAAAGATTTCGATGCAGGAATTGTGCACTTGGTTCGTATATTTAGTCTTACCGTATCATTTATGGAATAAGCTGACAGATCTGGATAAGATTGTGAATCCAGGGAACCTAAAGTCGCCGCTTCAACGAAATATGACTTCTCTTCAGCGTATGGCAACGGTATGGATCCCAAACATTTGCTATGAGGTATTGAATCACTTCAAAACTAACTGAGCGTTAGAACCCATTGCTGCGTGAGCCTATCAATGGGGCATATACTCAAATTTGGGCCGGTATATCTCCTACCATTCAACTGAAAGACTCAGGGCGTTACGTCTTGCCATGGGGAAGATTTGGCCAGCACCCTAAAAATATGGCCGAATACCTAAATAACATCAAAGAAGGACCGAGCAAGGCGGCTCAATTTTTCGAGTTCTGTGAGAAAGAGACGAGGTTATTCCTATAGGACGCCTATATTATCTGAGGAGAAAGGCGGAGTTCATTTTGTGATCGCATTGAAGTGCTTTTTATTCATAAATAAATTCGGAGTGAGATTCTGCATTCTTTCAGTGCTACTGATCTTCTGAGTTGGTGGATTGCGGGTTCTTTCATATTTTCAGCGGGAATAGTGTCCTTGAACAGTGTCCATGTCAGAGCCCTGCCCCGCCACTTTCACTCATGGACTAATGGAATTGAGTTCCTAAGAGATTAGCTAGGCGAGATCAGATAACGTCACTTTAGCGAGCGGTTAAGGCTGCGTAAAACAGCGACAAATGCTACTAAATCTAGCAGCCAAACCCGCGGAATTTTAATTTAGTATATTATGGACATCATGCATGAAGCATCCTCTAACGAGAATTTAGACGAGAATAGCGAAACAGAGCAAAGCATACCAGCTTCTTCTTCCGACAGGATACAAATTTCTTGACCTGCCTGCGAAACACATTCCTAAGACAGGAGGATACTGTATCACGGCGATTCTGGTCGACCGACATTGGCCCCATCCTTACCCTGCGGCATAGTCACGGTTAAGTAGTATTGTCTTCAAACTATCATACGTTCATCCCAAAATTAAGGGGTGATGGATCACGGCGGGCATGAACACAAAGTCAAATGAAAGTACCTCTTTTGCCCACGACGTGACAGCTGTGTATCCTACCTAGGCTACACTTTTAATCTCAAACCAAGACAATGCCAAAATCATTTAAACGCCAATTCCCAAATGCGCAATATTTGGGCTATTTCCAACCTCCGAGCCGAAACCAGGCTTAACCATCAAGAGCATCGATCACACTATCTGGTGCATTGTGAAGAGTTATGGTGTTAGCAGAAACTGCAACGGTCATGCCATTCGTCGGCTTGTAGGCTTTGGCCTCTGTCCCGCAAATTGCGGGAAACTCAGAGATAAAGGCAATATTGTCGGGCTTCTTTTCAACATGGGGTTTCTTGCCCGCCTTCTGGATGGCAGCTGCGCACCCCTTAAAGGCAGCGGCAATGGCGGGATCGGTAGCTAAAGGTAAATATCAGTATACTCATGAAGGGGCAAAAAGGATGCAAGGGAGACTAACAACGAACCCAAATGTTGTTGGTACCACGAATCTCCAAATCACGCTTACCACCTAACATGGCGCCAAGTAAGCCCCCTTCGACCATGACAGAGCCGGCGACAACAGCGAGGATAATGTTCTGAATAGCAACCATGTTTGCAATATTGGGGTTGTTGGAGAATCTAAAGAGAAGATTTGAGAGTCGGTGAGATGGGGCAGAGGCAGAATGTTTCTCTAATTTGATGCTGGAAGATGTCGATGTTGAGAGAGAACAGAGGAGAGTAAAGGCTCTTTATAGACATAATATTCGGGAGCTGCCAATCTAGCTACCAGCAGCAGGATGAGAATGCCATGGCCCCAAGCCAATATCTTGGTGGCATATTCAAGTCTGGCCCGAAGCCAGGAGTGGAGGATTTCTTTCCTACCAGCCAAGAGGTTCAAGAGACAGGCAGTCAGTTCTGCATTCATTGCCGTATCATAGTAATTGTGGGAATATGGAATGTGGCATATTCTCATGCCAAGTTGGCACAGAGAAAAGCTTATTACTTGGCGGGTTGGCAATCGATCCCAGGATCCCGTGTGTGGATGGTGATCTGGAAAGGAACCAACAGAAACCGGGAATTGGGTAGATTGTATGGGCCTACCATTTCATAAGCCACGCCGTCGGATCTCCGTTCTACTTGGCTCTGCAGTGAGCCCGTCTACAGATGTAGAGGATGACCGACGAAGGAGCGATAGGTCGTGGCTGGGGCCTCCACACGTAAGTATTCGAGTTTTCGCCAATGTTGCCGTTTCGGGCTGTGCCGTTCAGGGGCAAAAGGACTCCACTCCGGCTATGCGACAATATATTGCGCAACCTAGTTTCTCTGGGAGTGCCAAGTGGTGGGCGAAGTTGATCGTCGCTATATTTACTCCTCTGCTTACGTTTTGTTGCGTAGATATTATTTAATGATAGGCGTGTCCAAAATTAGTCCTGGCCTAATTGAGGGTCTTGTCTACTTGGCGAGTCAGATCCTGTCATTCGTGGGGCAGTGCGAGCCATGGCAACACCACGGTTGCGACATTGGCACTCAACGCACTCCCGATGCCCAGCTTCATTTCTCGGTTGCTAATCCACAATTGGATTCGGAGGAACATACCAAGATATTATAATTGATCCGTCCATACGAGCACTATGTCCCTGACTTGTGCGGTGGTCCCGGCCCAGAGTCGTCAGGGGCCAGCGGAGTGCCACTGAATAGTGCCATCGGCCGGTAGAGATGGCTTCTCGTCACAACATCTCCATCCATGGAGATCATTTTATGGAGAGGCAGCCCCCTAACTGAGTTTTTGTTCCTGCATCTTGCATCGGCGCATTGCTTGTTCCTGCATTGTAATATCGCCTGTTCGCTCGATGATTGGAGCGCATAATAATGATGGGGATATCTCTTGCAGCAATCTCACGATAGCTCAGTCAAAGTCATTCCACAGCTGCAAAAGAATTACCCGGGTGTGTTATTTCCCCGCATCTCACTGTACCAATTTTATGCGTGGAATTAGGAGCAGTGCTTTCCAGCAGATGATTTGGGCTCTCAAAAAAAAACCCCCTTTATAAATGTCTATTAACTTTCCAGAAAGACCGGAGAGATCTGTCTAACCAAACCTCTTGCCATGTTCCCCCAGTGGATAACAACTCTGACAGCCGTTGCTGCCATTAGTGGGCTGGCCTCAGCAGGGCCAAAACTACCACGATCAAAAGATATCTTGCACCGGAAAGTCACGAATACGTCAAGTGCCGTATCACGTAACATCTTGACAAGGACTGGAACCAGAAATGCGACAGCGCCGAATCTGTATGGGTGGATGTTTGAGTACCTCTATGATGGCCTCAAAGCAGATACCCAAATATTATCTATATCAGCACCGAATACAATGAGAATCCTGCTTATTTGATCGATATTCCCGCTGGAGCCATGTGGGATACTCACCACTACGAACCACCGGCTTTCTTCATTGACGGCTTCGATTTCTGGGATAATTGGCAAGAAGAAACTAATAACACAAACGTGACTGTCTTTGTTAGTGAATACTCCGTCTTCCAGATTGATACGCCATCCGAGCAAGGTGACTTCTCCAATCCCCCGGATATTCATATCTTCTATCCGCGGCTTTTCTCAGCTATCGCAGAGGGAGTATACTTGCTAGGCGCCAAACGCAACCCCAATATGGTGAAACTAACATCTTACGCTACCAGTCTGCAGAACTGGAATTGGTTCAACTAGATACCAAACTTGATAGCTTTTGATGCTGACCCGAGCCATACCATACTGAGCGTCAGCTACTATTTGCAGAAGCTTTTTAACTCCTACCGGGGTACAGAATCCATCGAAGTCAAAAATACACAAAGTGACTTCGGGCAGCTATTTTGGGCATCGACGACCAATGGAAGGAAAGCGTGTTTTTGAAAGTCATGTAGGTGGAATACAATCTTTAACGAGACGCCCGGCTAACCTACTGAAGCAATGTAAACTCCACTACAGTCCCTCTTACTGTTTCCATCGAAACTCCATGGAAATTTGTAAATGGAACAATAATCACGAATAAAGATGTTAACGGTTTCAACTACAAGAACAATGCCACTGCGATCACTGCTCAGCCTCTGTTCCTCGAGAATAAGAGTCCAAGCAGGGATGGAATTTGGCGTTGGAATGTCCCGTAAGTTATTTCGCATCTATATTTTTACCAATAGGCATACTTACATGCCATTTGCAGCGGCTATTCTATAAATGTATTGCAATTTAATCTATAGGCAAATTAATTAGGAGGCCATATTTCGGATATTAAACGTTGGCAGCTTTGGGCTCCGCTGTGTGCAGAAGTACGGGAACTTTCTCAGAAATAGTACCATTCTGTATAAACATATCTCTTATATATGTAGATGCCTGTAGAAACTACTATTAGTACCATTATTGCTATTAAATAGCGCTAAGTCTGGTGCTACATTAACATCGGCCTGTTACACTCCAGCCCTCCAAAATTCTCCAAATTTTATGCTCCACCATTTCAGCCCCGCTCCTATTCAAATGGACATGTCTATTACTGAAGATTGGGCGAAATGACACCACTGACTAGCAAGATTTACTCAGTCTTGTCTGGTTCAGGTAAATCCTGCAGTGATCTATAAACCGGCCGGATCTAATCCAGAGTTTCTTTATCCCTATCAGTCATTGCTGGTAGGTTTCTGATTTCGTCGGATTTGATGTCGATGAGTTTGATGGCCGCCGCTTCTGATCCTCCTCTTCCTCATTCTCCATATCGTCCGCATCATCCACATCATCCACTTTGATAGGCTCAAATTTCCACTTCTTCCTCCATGCTGAACACCTCTGCTTATATGTCTTCAGATGTCGCCGGGGTGCCCCAGTTAAATGATACGAACGACTTGGTGAGTCATCTTGGATATCTTTACCAATCGTTGAGTCCACGCAGAGCCACTTGTTTGCGGCAAACTCATCCATGGTTGCCGTTGCGGCTGTAACGTCGTCACATCGGTAATGCGTACCCTGCTGAGGAGATCGTTGTATCTTACCGTCTGCTTCGCCGACAAATTGGCGGCCTGGCAGATAAACCCCCGCTTCACACATAGCCATGAAGTGGTTGTAAGGTGGCAGGCCAAGTGCTTCGAGTTGCTGTCACAAAGTAAGTACGCATCACAATAGAGTAGATAGTGGTGGCTACTCACTCTAGGAATTCGATCTCTCCATAATTGATCCGTCGTCCTATAGAAGTAGTGGTGTGAATAGACATCACTGCGCATTCCTGCGTTCATTGCCTCCAAGAACCCTCTAGTCTCACTGGCATGGTGATCACCACAGACTGCAGGGAAGTTCCACGAGCTCCATTCGCCATTGCCATATCCATACCACGACATACCCGGGTGGGCATTCCATCCCCAATATCGCGTAAAATCCACTAGATTTAACTGATCGTTCTGGCAGATGGGGAGATGAAAGCTACCGGTAAAAGTCATGTCCCTTGAGAAGGGTCCTTTGTGCCAGTCGAAATTAGTGCAAGCATTCCCACACCGTGCGTAGTTATCGTAGGCTTCCTGGAATAACTCATTCCTTCTGAGCTTGAACCTGTCACCTTGGAAACTCTCGATCATACTCAAGCCATTCATGGCCCTGCTATGTTGCTGGTTTACAGAAAAGTACCACTTTTCCACTTGGCAAACTAAATCCGGATCAGATTCTGGACGAGGACAGAAGCGGGATTTAGAAAGAATGGTCATTTTCTCATCCCACTCGCTTGAGGATTTTGAATACTTTTCAGCCGCATCACACATGCTCCTTGCTTTTGGATCGCGGGTACATGTCACATAATTATAGCTCTTGGCCAACAGCTTGGATATAACACCTTTGACAAAATTACGCTCCATTTCGCTTCATATCTGTCAGTAGATTTCCTATCAGAGATGGGCCCTACTCACTATTGCCATTTCTCGCTGTCTCTCAAATCGGAGAGGAATGAATCGTTTCCTGTCCAGGCTTTGCCAGCCAACATAAATGCCATCATGCTCGGCCCTCCACGGAATGGCACCTGCCCTTCATAGACGTCCTTATAGAATTTCTCTATACGGTTGCGAATGAATCCGAATTGGCCAGGAATCCAAGTTTGTAGTTGTTCCATATTGAGGCCATTCCTACTTGTAAAATCACCTTCAAACGACGCACACATTCTTCCCCAGCCGCCATCTCCAGAGCCGCCTTCCACTTCCAGGGCGCCATATTCCGTACGAACGGCATTAACGGCATGAACAACGTTCCAATAGTATATGAAAGGGGCATTTTGTATAATATTCCACCAGTTATACGAGAACTTGACTCCGTTCGAAGTCCATGTGATAGGCTGCAAATGTTCCGACAATCTTTGCATTATTCCGGGTAGACTGGTGTGGGGATTTTGTATGTCTGTTATCTTCTTCGCTTTGCCCTGCAAGCTCTTGCGATCAGTTATCGCAGGTTGAGCGATGCTTGCGACGGTACTCAATCCGAGCTTGATCGCTACGGTCATGAATCGCATTGCCTCCACGCCCTCCGCGCCCGTAGGTGAAAATGCCATGGTGGCTGCTTGAGAGGTCATACTAACTGCGACGGCGATAAGGACTTCTGTGATCGATTTAACCATGGCACACAGCCTCTCTCCACGTTGATTGGTTTGCTGGGTAAAGGAATTGATAAGCTCAGGCACCATAGGTACTAGGTTAGCTTTAATTCTTTCGAAGGATGTCTAGACATTATTAGAAAGGGTGGTTGAGAAGGTAGTAAAACTGACCTGAACAACTCTCCCATAGTTATGGAAAGTCCCATATGCTCTGGAAACAAAGTAAATCCTGCGCACGAGTGGTCTATTCTTAATGCCTGGATGGTCTGCCTGTAAGCTTTCCAATTTCTTCTCTCCTAAGCAATGCTGCATGCTCAGTGAGCACTCGAAATTCTTGGTATTATACCAATCATTTGCGAACAGTCTCCACTCCCCAAGCTCGTTCCAGTCAGTGTCATTCTGCCGCAGCAGGGTCCAAAGCGAGTACCACACTGCGACCTGGGAGTCGTGGACATTCTCTGGAGAATATTCGAAATAATTCTCGTCGCTAACTTCAGGATCAGGAGTGGCATCGCCCCAAGTGGGATCCTTCAAATCTTCCAAAGTTACGTAGGTCGATATGTCCGCATTAGATACTGTCCCTGTTTCCTCCGCTCGGGCGATAGAGAGTGCAAGGAAGAGAATACCCGCAAGAAAGGTAAGCAACCGTCTGGATAGCTCCATCCTGTATAGTCTCATCCTTAATCTCACAGATTGCGAATATGGAAAGTAAATTTGGAGTCAAAACTTGACGTGAAAGGGTAATTTCAACAGAAGGAGCAAAAGCACCTAGGTAGAAGAGAGTGAGGATCATGACTGGCGTACAAAGAGCTCGGGGGTTAGCATCAAGGAAAGGGCTAAGAGAGAAGCGCTTGTAGGAAACGGACTCGGAGCGGTCCTTCCACCAAAGTTTGCCTACCTCATAGACAGCATATCATGACACGTTCACTTGGGCTTCGAACAAATCTGCAAGCACATTTCTTTCTTGTGCACACTACGCTATTATTTAGGCTCCGACCAATCCACCTGATCCGTGACTTGTCCTGCAGAAGGGTGCGCATATGATATCTTGAGTCGTAGTCGCAATGGAGGCTAAAATACACATGTCAGCGGCATCCTCTCACAGTGGTTACAATCGTATATTGTAGCTTACCCCTTTGCTCCCAGATATTCTCATCGACTGGGTGGCTTCAGTTCCTGGGCCTAATTGAGAGTTCGACATGGCGTTTAATTGAAGTTTCTGAGTCTTAGGCACGGCAGCCTGCAAGGAAACATTTGACAGTGACTGATGCATGGAATTGTTTGTGAAACGTGCCATGACCTGCACGATACCTTCCGCATTTCTTTGTAATTGTAGTAAGATATCAAGGTCGTTTTTACTATAGCAGGGGTGGGTTGGAATAGTTGCAGCCGGAGCCTGAGCGGGCGGTGGCGTCGACATGCTGGAGAACAGATCATTCGACGCGGGAGTAGCACCTGACTTTGGCTGTGCGGGTGGGGAGGTATCGAAAAGATCCATGATAGAACTCACATTTGATTGTGATGGAGGCGGTGATGTGGTCGGAGCTGTAGTGCTGCCGCTCAGGATGTCTGCTAGCAGATCGGAATTGTTTTGGGAGCCATTCAGTGTGCCACTAACATCGGGCGCTCCGCTACCATCGCCCATGAGATCAAACAGGAGGTCTTGCTCTGCTGACTTGACAACCTTCGATTTCCGATTGGCAACTTTGGTTGGCTTCTTGGCAGCTTCACCGAGCACCCTTGATTCTTCCTTAATTTGCGGCGGTGGCATCTTTTCAAGCACTCCTCTGCGAATCGCGTCGTAGCCAAATAAGTTACCATACTCCACAGCTCGTTGCTGGATCTCAATGTCGAGACTCGCTGAATTGTTCTGTAGTATCCGTCTGATCCTCTCTGTTTGCGCAGGGTCTGAGAGTCGGGTCGTGAGCTTCATCAGCGATGTGATGATATACTCGGTCGCGATTTGGGTCGCATAACTACTATTCAAAATCGACGAGAACAGATCGATTATCTCGTACTCTTTGACTTCCTGAACCAATTCTTCCTCTTCATACTGACCGCCTTGCAGGAGTGCATCACCATACTCTCCAATGCACCATGCGCCGACTAAAGTCAAACTTTCTTGTGTGATGTCCTTCTTGAGAGCAGCATATAGCTTCTGGACCGTATATGTTTGAAGCTCCGGGGTTGTGGCGACGAGACGGATAAATGACGAGAGGATTTGCTCTTTCACATAGTTTCCAGCCAGCGATAGCACCCGTAACATAGTATCAACGTGCCATCGTTTGTTTGGAGAAAATCTGTCAGCCGCTATGCCGATTTGACTGGTCATTATTGGTTTGAACTCATTGTCTGCAACTTCTAAAAATGCCAACAACTCCCGGATCAGCAGCCTCACATTGCTCTCATTTATGAGCGTAAAGCTGAGGTCTAGAGCTCGCCTCCTGATGCTAATATCAGGGTCACGGAGGCACTCAAGAATGGTATTTCGGTGCCGTTGCACCGCATTGGGCTCGACCGCGACAACCTTGATAAGAGTGTTCAAAGCAACATAGCGGATATTGTTGTCTCTGTTAGACAAGAATTTTCCCAATATGTTTACGCCCAGGACCCGCAATCCTGAGTCTGCATCAATGTCGAGAATAGTGAGGACAGCTTCGTAGAGGATAGAATTTCCAACGTTCTTGGACGAATCGGTATTTGTAGCAACTTGCGCAAGAATGTCATTGATCTGCTCACTTGTCTCCGCATCGCCATGGCCCAGGACTCGTAGTAGTTGTAATATCTTGACTTGAAGGAAAGGATCTGTTATTCCAGTCACGTCGTGTTCTGGTGCATATCCTGAGCTAGCCAACGCTTTCAAGGTCCGCACTAGGCCCCCTGTGAGGGGTCTAAACTTTTCAACGATTCCCTCTTCGCCACCCTCAGCTTCATCGGCTTCACATAGACTAGTAACTAGAGTTATGCCGCAGAGAAGGACGCCATGGTTTCGATCGGATAGCAGCGATGCTGCTTTCTCGAGGAAATGCTCCTGCAGGTCAGATACTTTTCTACATATGCGCATGGCGCAGAGAGCAGCTTTGCGCCTGATGTATGGGTTGGCCGTAGAGAGGAGTGTTTCGATTTCGGGGAAGAGGTCTCGGGACATTTCAATAGATGCGATGTTTCCTAGTGTGCAAAGAGCAAGTCCAACAATGTACTGGTTCGAGTGATTGAGGTCACTAGGACCCATATTAGCCGCGTAAATAGAGTCACGTACGGATTAACCTACTTCTTCAACGAGTTCGTGACCAAAGTTAGAACCTCCTGATTCTCGTCCAAGAGAAGCATAGTGCCTAAATATCCCAATCTCTTGTCTGCGAATCGTGGCGATGCCAGGAGCTTCAGACATTCAATTTGGCCGAAGTGAGTTCGCTCCCCTAGGGTGAAGAGGTATAGCAGCTTTGCGACATTGTTCCGCCTACGGAAGAGATCAGATTCCGCAAACACACTTCACGGGGGTAAGTCCTACCTGACGTTGGAGTCGGTGCTTTCCTCCCTGAAACTTGCTCTTATTGCGGCGCTCTCCTTCTGCACAACTGCCCGCTCATCGGCGATTGTCTTTGAAGCACGCACATTGCGAATGAATTGCTTCACTATTGGGAAGTCAGCAAGGGGATATGAGGGGCGGTGGGGGTGATCTCACAAGAACTCATCCTGCCAGTCTAACGGCCGCAACGGGCCAAACCGTGAGAAGCAGACCAGCGTTGAGGGTACAGCAAACTTTCTCGCTAGAGATGTGCAATGTCTCTATGCTGGTCGAAGATGCAGGCTGCGGATATGCTCGTGGGCTATTCTGGTGTGACCTGGTCCGAGTTTACATTTACAGATGTTAAGGAAGTGCGCTAGATGGAATCCAGCCTAGACTTCATGCCGTATATATAAGGCACAAAAGTCCCTGCACATTGCCTGACGGTTTTCACGGAGCTTCGGCGCCGGCTGTGGCGGTACTCCAACGCGATCGTCCTCTTATAAAAGTAAGCCGTAGTCTACGAAATATTACGTCTTGGCTCCGACTCTCCGGGCCATGGCAATATGTCCTTTTGCTGATGCGCGCTGAAGGATGCGCGCATCGTGAAGCTACATTGCAAGTGGTATTAGTCGGCATCGTCAGACTCGTCTTTGGATAAGCCATCACCCAAAACCTACCTGGGAGCCTCGAGTGGAAGCATTGCACGATGTCTTCCTCTGCAGAAGTCCATATAAACGGGAATGGGAACTCCCAACATGACCGAATCCTCCGCCCTCGTGCTGTGAAGACTTCCAACCCAGTCGTCCTGCGTGCATTGAGCGAAGAGGGATACTTGTCTGTCAATGGCGGCATCGAGCTGGCGGAGAATGGTAGCTCCACGACGAGGCATGTTTCTGCTTTTCTTCCTTATGGGAGCTGCTAACTGATTCAGTGGGCGATCTACTCCTGTCCCCGCGGATGCTCCTCCTTCAGTTCATTCTATCTCCTCTGTGAGGAAACAGATCCGCGCAGAGCACAGGAGAAGACTATTCCCGACCATTGAATACGCCTCCAGAGTCTCTCATTTCGACCCCACCAGCGATTATCGAGATTTCCAGGGATTCTATGTTTTATTTTGGATTGCGCTCACTATTATGGCCATCACGACTATGCTACGGAATATAAAAGATACTGGATATCCCATGAGAGTGCAGATTTGGCACTTGTTCACCGTAAAGGTGTGGGAACTCGGTGTGGCCGATGGCCTTATGGTTGCTAGCACTGCTATCAGCCTCCCTCTCAATAGGATATTCAGACAAAACTCAAAACTGCATTGGGCAAGAACTGGCATGGCCATACAAAGTGTTTATCAGATGTTATGGCTGGCATTTTGGGTCGCGTGAGTTAAGATGCATTTTTGAATGGTTTTCCACTGACATACTCAGGGTCCCCTTTCTTCGTGACTGGACTTGGACTGCACAGGTCTTTCTGACCCTCCATATTTTGGTTCTCCTTATGAAGATGCACTCATATTCCTTCTATAATGGTCACCTCAGCGAGACAGAACGCCGACTCCGTGCCCTGGACGAACCCTCTACAGCATCCAAAGCCCCTGTGTATCTGTACCCCTCTGCCAGAGATATACCACTATTGGGAGAGAAAGAGATGGACAAGAGTGACTCGGATGAAAACTCGCAGCTCTGCCAGCTGCGAGAAGACCTTGCAATGGAGCTGACGTCCCCAATGGGATCCGTGACCTACCCGAAGAATCTCACGTTGTATAATTATGTCGATTTCATATTTTGTCCCACGCTTTGCTACGAGCTCGAATACCCTCGGACGAAGAACATTGTTTGGTCAGAACTTGGATACAAAATCCTAGCCGTTTTTGGCTGCATCTTCCTCCTTACAATTACATCAGAGGAGTTCATCCTCCCAGTCCTCACTGAGTCGGCTGTACGACTCGAAACAGTTCACACCTTCTCCGAAACGGCTCTCGTCCTCGCAGAGTCCATATCCATGCTACTATTCCCCTTCATGATCACCTTCCTACTTGTCTTCCTCGTGATTTTCGAGTACGTCCTCGGCGCGTTTGCGGAAATCACCTGCTTCGCGGATCGGCGCTTCTACTCTGACTGGTGGAACTCCACAGATTGGCTTGAGTTCTCCCGGGAGTGGAATATTCCAGTTCACCACTTCTTCCGCAGACACGTCTACTCAGCATCACGCCCGCACATTGGACGCCCTATGGCGACCCTCATCACATTCCTAATCAGCGCCATCGGCCACGAGATTGTCATGGCCTGCATCACGAAGAAGATCCGCGGGTACGGATTCTTGGCACAGATGAGCCAGCTGCCGATTGTGATGATACAGCGTACAAAGTGGGTCAAGGGCAAGCGCGTCTTGAACAATGTTTGCTTCTGGTGCTCCATGATTCTAGGGCTTAGTCTCATCTGTTCGCTCTACGTTCTATGTTAGAGGAGGAAATCACAATGTACAAATGTGTAATTAGACTATGAATCATGCCTCTCCTTTCTTCGTCATCTTAACTCCTTGTTATTCTCGATGTACTGTTCGATGCAGCCTAGACTTAAAATCTTATGCTCGTTCTGCTCTATTTATGCCCGCCTAGCACAAGTAAACGCCGGTTTGCTATGCACTTGTAACTTCAACGCCACAAAGCTCCATGAACCGCAAAATCAAGCCCTCTCAAACTAATCCACGTGTCTAAAGCACCATCCAGTCGTGACAGCATGGCAATTGTGAACTCTCTCTAACGCCAGACTCCTACCGGACTTTTCGGATACGGAATCCACTTTCTCAGAACCTGATCCGACCACTCCGAATTCAAGCCATGAACCTTCGCCTCGAAAATGCCCCTATTCATCCCCAGGATCACTTTGTCGCCCTCCTCTCCCTTCAATTCACCCTTAGTCTCCGGCCCTCCGGCTACAAACACCAGTGCCTCGTGCTGACCCGGGATGTTCGGACCCATGCAACCGAAGCCCCAGCCGGCATTCGCGGGCGTCTTAGTAGTATCAACAAACAGATCGACAGTGAGATGGGCTGGAATGGCGGACGCGTTCTTTTGTGCACAGGCCGTGAGTTTGGCGACATGTTTATTTGGGATCTTATAAAGGATACCATTCACTTTCTCAGTCGTGGAAGGCGTGATGATGGGCATGTTGCGGGAGCCGATGAACCACTGGTAGTTGGGCAGGGTGGCCGGAGCAACATATCTGGTGCCGGGGTACATCTTCACCATGGTGGTGATACTGAGATCGGTGCCGTAGGCGAAGTAGTAGACTCTAGCTTCGGGATCGTTCGCGTTTGCCATAACTGTATCCGAGTCAGGAGTGGTCGACATGCTGTCGGTTTCGGGAACGGATTTGCCACGGGTAGCGGGTATGGAGCGATAGCCGTTGGAGATGGATGCCGAGCTTGGAAGCAACGGGATCGGGACTTGGGGATAAGTTGGTGCCGGAGAAACCAGGATGCCGGTCTCCGCAAATGCCGCCGATCCGTCCCCGCACCCATTGCTCTGCGTAGTAGTAGTAGCTGGAACGTCGGCCCAGAACCGCTTGAATGGTGGTTCCAAGTGCTCAGTGGTGAGATCAGAGATCTTCGGCTTTCGGGCTTCTTGCTCAGCCCTCTCTTTTCTGAGAGCCAAGTAGTCTCGCATTCTGTATTTGACAGTTCGTGGTGGTGGCTGCTTGGTTGTTTTAATGATTCCATTTGGCTTGGTCGTGCCCAACTGCTGTTGGCTCTTCTTGCCATCCTCATCCTTCTTCCCATTCTTCTCATTTCTCGTAGGATCTCTCTTATCATTTTTATCGTTCTTTATTGGATTCTTTGTACCTTTTTTCTCACTCTTCTCGTTCTTCATAGGATCTTTATTGTCTTTGTCTTTCTCTTCGATCTTCTGGACATCCGTTCCAGAAGAGGACACGGGCTTGCCTGGTGTAGGGGGAGTAGGCGTGGGTGCCAGGTGGAGGACGATGCGCACGGGCATAGCTGAAGACTGTTCTAAAGACATCTTGTTCAGACGATGGGGGTCCGTTGTATATGACTTCAGCTGTGAGTTTGAAGGTGATTCTGAATGACGATAGTCCCTGGCAACAGACGAACCAACAATGGATATTGAAGAAGTTGTTGGAATGAGAAGTTGCTGTTCACAGTTCGTCTCTGGACGAGGATGATTTGTTTCCAAGGGACGTCTTTCTTACGCACTGAGAGAAGAGTTGCAGCTTTCGATAGGAAGAAGAAGAAGATGGATGGATATTTCTACGCGTCTCGCTCAGTGATATACGCTACGACAGCTAGGTGACGCCTGACACTGGCCAAGCGCGTCTCGCTCAGTGATATACGCGACGACGGCTAGGTGATACCTGAGAGTGGTGAATTGTTGATGGAATGCAAAAAATAAAGACAGTTATATCTAGCCAATCAAATCAACGACCGTCTAAAATGAAGACGTTGGACACTTTGCAGCCAATGAGAGTCACGAGAATCGTTGACGAATGCTGTTAGAGAAAAGGGGTTCAAGCGAGGTGAGTGCTTCCGCTAGCAATATACTTGAGCAGTCGGAAGATAGTTAAACACCCACAATATCATTACCGCAAAAGCAATATATCCAATTTCACGCCTGCTAAAAATCTTGTTCAATACCCCAAAGGAAAGAAGAGCTTTAGGTCACCACGTCATTCCAGAAAAGCATCGAACCCAGTCGCAACGGCTCGCACCAGCTGCAGTGTCTTACCCACATTGCAGAGTTCAAAGTCCCCTATGCTGATAGGAGACACTATCCTGGCATTAGTAGTTCATTATTTTATACTCGTATAACACATAGCAATAATCATCTGCGCCAAATGAAACCAACTCCAGGTATCGAAAACAAAAATTAATACATCTGTAGATATACACCCCCAACAGCAATACATTTAGCACACAAGCATGAAACAAAATTGAGCGGATAGGAGTGCACTATCAAAGAAAGAGTCAAGACGATGGGATACCATGTCGCAGCTAGTAGAAATCACTTCTCAAGCATAATACGCTGAACAAAGAAAATTACTGCTCCGGTCACATAGCACTCCTTGGCATCTTCGTACCTTCACCGACGCAGTCCAGACAGGTGAGGGTTGCGCTTGCACAGTACTCGGAGTCACGAGCAGGAGAGAAGGGGGCTGGGTCATCAAATATCAGTCATTCAAAGTTATCGTGCACCAAGCTATGCTCCAACCCTCTCGAGTCATGCATGTATCGCGATATCTCATTAAACCAGAGTGATGCTTCCTGTCAACTCCAACCTTCCCTACTACACGTAACAGCCATCTCCTCCCAGACCCCATGCATGCCACCACCGCTCCGATTCAGAAAAGGAGCGTAGGATAAAGTACAACAATAAGATAAAAGCAATTAACGTGATTGTAGCGACAGATATGGAGCGAAGAGCAATGCGTGAAAGAACAAAAAAAGGACTGTCTCCTCGGATTCGTTGGTCCGGCTCCGTTGCCTGCGCCGCCTGTATCACTGTGCTCGTGCACATCTCATAATCTCGTGTGTAATGAGTGATTCTGGTCATTCGTCTGTCGTTAAATCATCGTTTTCGTAATACGGTACAAGAATGGGACAATATGAAACTCGTTCCGAATTAGACAGCAAGAGGCCATCACTAAACATAAAGTTCTCCTGAACGGCCACTGCGAGGAGAAGTATATGCGTCGCGGTGACCCGGTTCACTGCCTCGGCGGAAAGTATCCACACCCGCGTGTGGGCTATACCGGATATCTTCTTCTCTATAAGCTGGAGAAAATCTCACATCTCTCATATCTGTTGCCACCTCTCCAAAGAGTCCTCGGCTACCGCCGCTCCCATGCTCTCTTGACAACTTAGGGCGTGTGGTGAGGCCAATTGGTGGTTCTCCTGGCGGGTAGTACATCTGTGATGACGACCGTTGTGGCGTTTGACGGGAACTGCCGCCGGTCACAGGGGTTCGCTCTTTATTTCGACTTCCTCGAGGCGACTCGCTGCGATCACGCTGCGGGTAATCGTCATCATTAAGGCTGCGCATCTCTGCACGATGGCGAGTCAAGGGAGTTTTGGGCACAGCATTACCCTGATTGATGCTGTAGCGTGTTTGTTGTTCTGGGGGTTCGCGCCGACGAGGACTAGAGACACGTTGCACTCGTGGCGGACTCCGGGAGTTACGCTGAGGCTGGGGAGGGCTGCGGGAACCTCTGGGGGATGCATAGGTAGGTCCCTCATCATCAGATACTGGAGACTCGTACTGTATATTGTTCCTCAGCTTACTCCCTTCTCGCTCTCTGTCTCCGTGGAAGGTGGAAGCACGAGCAAGTGGAGGAATGGAAGGATCCTTGTCTTTTCGAGAATACTCGGTTTTGGAGCGAACGGGCTTGCCGATGAATTCAGGCGAGACAGGCGGTGCGGAAGTATGAGTCTTGAACTTCGGAGTCTTCAGCATAGGGGGTGGGGACGGCGGCTCAACGATCTCAGGGTTGACTTTCCGCGTTGATGAAGATCTCTTGGAGGATTCTTTCTCCTTCCTCGTTGTCTCTCGGGAGCGTGTTTGCGGAGTCTCTGAGGCTCGTCGTCGAAAGGACGACCGACGAGGCGTCTCATCGTCACTCAGGCTGAGACTTGGCTTTGCAGTCGTGTACCGCACACTGTACGACGTTTCGGGGCCAGCAAAGGTTCCACCACGTCGTAATGCTGGCGGGCGAAACCCGTCATCTGGCACCTTCGAGCGCGCAGCCTGCATATATTCCAAGGCACTGTCCTTATGGCCATCCCACTTCGGTGTGAGTGGAACGATCCTTGGAGAGGCCGCTACTCTGGGGCTCTCATTCCGAAAATGAATCTCCTCCTCCGAGCGACGCCTTTCCCTAGTCGCTTTCTTTTCTCGAGTGGACGGCGGCTCGTCATCTGAATCCTCCTCGAGATAGGGCCGGTAGGTCCGCGTTCGCTTCTCCTCCGTCTCTCTCCTCTTCTCCTTATCTCGGGTCTTCTTCCTGTCGCCGTGCGCAGCACGCCTCTTCTCCTTTTCCAATTTCTGTCTCTCTCTATCTTCCTCGTCGCGCTTCCGAATCTCCCGCTGCCTCTCCTCGTCACGTTTCCGCTCCGAGGCTTCGTAGCTTGACGACTTCTTCGCTGATCGCGGTGGCTTGTCGTAGACGTCATCATACTTGGGTATTTCATACGCCTTCGGAGGAGACTGCGTAGTATATATTTTGGGAGGAGGCGGGCCCCTTGATCGAGTAGCGTAGGAGGTAGTGCGTGGTTCTGCGGTTCGCACCTCGAACTCGAATGGGTTGCTCCTAGGCGTCGGGACGCCTCGTCCCATCTCCTTCCTCAACTCGAACAGCTTGACCTGTTCATCATACTGTAACCTCCGAGTCTCATCGCTCAACAGCTCGTACGCTTGTTGGACCTTCTGGAACTCATCCTGTTTCTGGGCCTTCAGAGTGGCGTCCTGCACCTTGTCTGGATGGCACTTCAGGACCAGTTTTCGATGGGCACTTCGGATCTCGGGCAGCTTGGCATCTTTCGAGACACCCAGCGCCTGGTACGGATCAGGTGGGAGGTTGAGCGCCATCGTTCATGGGCACACAACCGGGCCAGGGTAACGGGTGGCGGTTGGTGGTTGGTGGTTTGTGGATATTAGGTACTGCTCGTCAGCTTGCGAGACCGCAGAGGGGCTATTTCATTGCAGAGGCGATGAAAAGTAGACGCGGTGGTCGTGGTGAGCGAGACTGAATGGCCGGTGGTGGTGGCTGGACGTGAACACTTAGGCATCGATGGCGTTGTCTGGATGATTAAGCAAAAGGAATGAAGGAGCCAGACCATGTAGCAATGGCACGAATGAGCGGGAGGATGGCAGCTGGTAATAGTTGCGGTCTCTGGCTGTCTAGTGGCGAGATGGAGGTGTTCCTGGATCCCCGGATGTTCCCTAGAGTGATGCCTCGTGGTACGTTGGTGCTGAGGCAAACAAGGCGAGGCGAAGCCGCAACAGGCGATACAACAAGTGGTAATGTCCGTTTTGGGCGGTGCCGGGACTTTTCGCAAGACAGGTGCTTGTCGGCCAGTCCGTAGCAATGCTGAAAAGGCTGCCCTCAACAGCAGGAGAGACGGAGAGAGAGAGAGGGAGAGGAGGTGAGGGCGAGAGGTGCGAGAATGGGGACGCGGGTTGATCGATGTCCTCCAGCGCCACGACGACGACTGGCGGTGAAGTGGGGGGCGGAGAGGGGGGAACGCTCCACATGTACAATCGAGACCCAGAATGGACAGACCCACGAGTGAAAGGGACAACACGCAGAGTTAAGCAGTTCCTGGGGAATGGAGAGAGAGAGGGAAATAAGGGCATGGTGGGCGCCCGAGCCGCCGCTACAGATGGGGAATTCTCGATTGACTGGAGGAGCATTCGCCCGCGATTACTGTGCACGCATACATACTGTGATGAGGTGAGGACAGCCGATGCGATTGCCCCCCTCTACGAGGTACGCCCGTGGCAAGGGGACGAACCAGTCCGACGCAGCCTCCTCTGCGACCCGGGGCGTGAATTCTTTGACCGCACCCAGAGGCGCATGTCCAATGCAATCGACTCGGCACAAGTGGCAACGGCTGAGACGGCCTAGCTGCCCAGGACCAACAGCAGGCCGCGCTGCGGGAGGGCATTATGGCCAGAGAGGCTCCCTCAAGCCTGGCCAGAGTAAGAGCAGAGGATGGAGAGAGTCGACGCCCTCCTGCGCCCATCGTCGAGAGAACTTCGAGGGACACCGAACGCCCTGCACCTTCCATCCTCTCTCGCCCTCCGTCCTCTCGCCCCTCGTTTCGTCTGCAATGCATTCCGCAAGATCACAATCCCTCCCCAATCCATTTCTCTGGTGCCTGGCGCTGCAACTGCGACATATGCGCCTTTCTCTCCCACCCTGAAATCCCTCGTCCACTTGATTCCCTGACCTTTGATCGCCCCAGACAGGCGTGCGCACATCCGCGTGCCCATTCCACTCGACCACCTGGCGAGCGTTGTCTCGCCCGTTCTGTGCCTCCAGTCCAATAGCAGCATGCGGATCACGATATCCACATCATCCGTGCCCAGAGCCTCGCGCCATTCAGGGTCCTTTCTATCAACAGGTCTCTTCGGCGACGGGCCCGTCCCGGATGCCTTCCCCGCATGAATATCGTCGTGGCCAACAGGCACAGTAGCAGGAACAACGGACCCAACTACGACGTCGTACAAAGTACTCTGATGAGGACGAAAATGGAGAGTGTAAATCATCCTCCTGCAACGTCATATTTCGTGCCTCTTCCTACCTGACGTACTGAACGCACTCCCAGGTGTGGGCAGATGATGCACGCCATCCCTCCTCTCACAGCGCTTAGAGGACGTGCGAGACAGGCGCAACCACTGCCGGCGCAGGGTTCGAGCCATGGCCTTGAATGTGACCATGTTTATCCCATGCCTCTCTTCCCCTGGCCGTGATGCGGGCCTTGTTTTGTTTATTCTCAGCCCCCAGAAAAGCTGGTCTTGTTATGGCGGCCCAACTTGAAGGAGGGGTAAGTCACGTGTGTGCCAAGCCATGGAAGTGCTAGATGAGAATATGGCCTCTAATATCGTGAATTTTTGCCATTGAGATTGTATACCACTGAGGTAGGCTCTGTAAATATATTGCTATATCAGTGGTAGGGCAAGTATAGACGTTTGCCTGAATTACGCTCTCCAAGCCGCGTAATCTAAGGGAACTCTCAACTGAGTGATCGGCCTTACAATTGACTAGAAGTAAAATGTCAAATCATCGGGCTTAAATACCAAACCTCACGGCGAAGAATAAATCCTCAAATTCTAGAAATCAGATGTTATAGAATCAAATATCATGCTTCAAAGCGAAAGCCAAAATAGCGATACAAACTTTTTAACAGTATAAAGCTACTACTGCCCCCCGCCCCCCCCCCTTCTTCCCCTTTTCCCTCCACCTTTCCTTGCCTAACTTCAAAGCTGCATACCACTATTTACCACCGTACTACCTTACACACTCGACCTCAGACGTGACCAAATCCCCATCTCTTAATAGTGCAGATACTGCTTGCACAAATGCCTATGATCCCCCCCATCTGGGATCAGCATAGAAGCCACGACAGGTCGCAGGAGGCCTCCACCACTGACGTGTGAGAGCTCGCTGTCGAACACCTCCTGTGCTGTCTTGGACATGATACAGAAGTGGAAGTTAGCCTCTTCCTCCGTCATGCCCTCCGTCTCCTTCTTAAGCTTCCGGCAGTGCGAGTCGATCATGTTGTGGTGCACGCGGTGCCTCTCCGGCCGCTTGATGGCGCCATGGGAATCCTTTCTATCGTTGTGGTGTGGCCATCGCACGCCTAGCTCGCATAGCGCGAGGAACCGATTGAAGGGCTTAAGTCTCGCTTTGGTGAGAACCTGATGGACGGTTAGTCGCTACGTTAAGAATTTGGTCTTGAAGGTAGAAAAGACGCTTACCGCTGGGCAATCACGCGTCAACAGTTCTTTCGCCTGGTCGGTTTTGTAGCCCGGTTGGAACATTCCGAATCCTAGCTGCCTCATAAAGATCTGGGTTTCGTTCGATCTCCAGTCACCACATGTACATGGGAAGTGATTGTTGTGCCGCCCAGTCTCTTTTAAATCCCCCATGTCAAGTTGGTAGGAGACACAAGTGGGAAGCTCAAACAACTCGCTATGTGACTTGTACAGTAAGCCTCTGTCGCTTTTCTCCAAGCCGGGACCATTTTCGCGATACTGATGGTAAGACTTGATGAGGATATCCCTGAAGTCAACATCCCATGATTCCAATTGTTCGAGGCCTATGAGCTCAACCTCATTTTTCCTGCCATCCATATTCGATGACAGGCATTGAAGCTGACACGCGCAATCATCTGGACAGTACCGGAATTTTGCTGCAGCATTATTACTTCGCGTGTCGCAGAAATTCCATGCAGAGCCATCCGTCTTGCAAACACATTTCTGGTAACACTTCCCATCTTCCCAAATACTGCTCATCAAACTATCCTCGAAAATACGAGTGATGCGTCTTTACAAGTCAGTAAATTATCCCTTAAAGGTATATCATACTTACTTTTCGTCGAAGGATTCATACAGCCGTCGAGCATTATCAGACCAGTCGTTTCTAGACATGAGTTCATGCAGATAGCTGAACCCGGGGCGGGCAGTGGTATTACCAGAAACTATGATACTTAAGATATTCGATACTGTTTCGCGAACGGAAGATGTTACTCTGATGATATGCTTTTTCAATATATCACTCTGATGCGAGAGCTCTTCAGGCTTTGGGCCTTTGCCGTGCTGGCTCTTCTTTTCGTCGGCAGACACTCGTTTAACCTCCACATCGCACAGCTTTTCTACAGCAGTTTTGCGGCCCTCAAGCTCGGGAAATTCAATGACATCATGGATGGCTTTCTCAAGTAGTATATTGTCGACATGATCCTTCCCCTGCGCTCCAAAGCCATCGACAAGTTTCATGGCCAAAGAGAAAATAGAAGCAACAGAAAAGTTATCGGGGGAGGGCGAAACAACGGTCTCAAAAGTTTTTGTAATGGAGGCAACAGCGTTGAAGCTTGCTTTGACTGCTTTGCAGTTGTCACTGGCTACCATATGTCTTTTGGGAGCGAATTCTTTCATAATTATATCGCTCACGAGACTGGCATGATGCTCGATGATGGCTGAGGCACGCTGATAGTTGTTAATTGAGCAAGTGTATAGGATCTAGGAACAAACTTACATGAAACCAGAATATTGTGTCGACAATAAACTCGATCTTCTTGATGGAGAAATAAATTTTGCGGGCTTTGTCCCTATCACCGCCATGGCGTTGTACATGATCCAGGACTTCCCGACATGTAGGAATACCAGAACAGCCCCTCAAATGACTGCCGCAACGAACATCGAGCCCATTAAATGCGTGGTGTGCAAAAAAAGAAACTTCTCCCAGTCGGGTATAGTCTTCAGGATGCTTTTTCGCTTCTTCTACGATGAACTCTCGATAAAACTCGTCGCTCTTCGATTCCTTGAGATTCTTCTCTGTCATTTCGAAGAATTCAGGATCGCAGTTGACGGGAACGTCTCCATGACTTATGACAGGGAGGAGCGTATGGTTTATGTCAGTGGCTCTTACATGGCCTAAAAGGGTCAAAACGGTTGTCAGAATCCAAATTGATCGCATCATGCGGAGTGATCTTTAATCGACCAAGATCTAGGATAAAGGAGCTTGAATGAAATACCTGCGACATAGCTACGAGAATTCAAAGATGGGTATCAAGAAACAGTAAACATGACGACCGGAATAGGCATAGCTGGCAATGTTTACTGTTCGAAGGAATCTTTCTTGGTCCGGAAGTCAACAGTCATGTGCGTAGCAGGATATCCAGCGCTCAATAGCAGGGTCATAACACTCTTATCGTTGGAGCGTACCCTGAATAAACGCATCACTAGTTGCCGGCCACACATTGGAGCCGTTAAGAGTAGCTCCCGAAGGCATCACATGAGCCTAAAATTAAAGCGTTTCTTAAGGAGTGGATGGCACTCTCAGATACACGACGCCTACTTCTCCCAGGTCGGTAAATCAATATCTACCACAATAGGCTTATTGAACTTCTTTCCCCCTGGTCCATGTGGCCAGCTAGAAGCCATGATGGCCGCATTGACAATACAGGTTTCCTGGTATCCAAGGCTTTCATTTAAGGCGAGTTCCTGACACTCGGCTGCTGGGGATGGGATTGGGTTGGAAATGCCTCTGTGTTTAGCCTTCGAGTCTAGTCGTAGATTATCCGGTGTAATCACGGATGAGAGGCTTATCGAACTACCGGCATCCATTTCATCGGGATGACATACTAGACTTATATTATCAATGGCGTCATCCCGTTTAATAGTGAGGTCTACAAGGGAAATCTTTTTGTTACCCTTTCCGGGGTCTTCCCACCTCTTCGTGCTCTCCTCTCTATACGTTGTGTCTGATGCTGATGCTGCAGGGCTCCATCGGACGAAATCAACCCCCCTGCCTTCATGGACATGGCCGCATACTGCCAACCGTGGCCGAATTCTCCGTAGGGCCTCTTGCAAGCTAGGACATCCAGCAGACTGGCGAACCCTTCCATCATCGCAGTGATGCATTGGTGGGGTGTGGGTCAAGATGATGTCCGCATCGGCAGGTATCCCTTCCCAGATATGTGATGCCTCATCGACCCCGTAGCCGAACGCCCATGTCCCATTTGCGGGGGAGTATGGTGAGCCAAAGATCTTGAATGTTGTGCGAGGTCCCGTAGGAGATTGTAGGTTGACTACTGCGGATCCGTGCTTGAGCCACATGATAGAAGGAGAGGCCTCGAGCAGCTGCTGACATTTTGGGGGGTCTTGCAGGTTCTGATTGTGAAAGCCTCCACCATGTAGGGCGTAGAAGTGGGAATCGAGGGTAATGTCGTGGTTTCCTGTGAGGTCAGTCGATGAAGGCATCGGTGGACTGAGATGCATACCGGCAATGACAATCTTGGCCTCAAAATCAGCTTGCTCCAGCCATTTGATTGCCTTTTGCAGCTCCGAGTAGCTTCCTTGGTTCGTCATATCGCCAGCATGTAGAAGCACATCACCTTTGGGGAGCTTGAAGGCGCCTCCGGGTTCGGCATTGTGCGTATCGGAGACGCAGACAAAACGCGTCTTGGGCATGGCTGACCGAAGGTGAACCATTTATCTGGGAGGGCTAAAGAGAGAGAACCTCGTGCATTGAAGATGGAAAATGATGAATTGAGAGAGAGAGAGAGAGAGAGAGAGATAAGAGAGCTACCGTGATAGCAGACTGGGCGTGGTAGTCTCTAGCCATTGCATGGCCTCTGGTCACCCACAGCAAAAGGAGCATTCCATCCCTCGCGACCCGCCATGTTAATGGTGCTGTTGAACGACCTTGAGTGACAGTTTTATGCAGGGAAGAGCTGCAACGCACGAAACAGGTAGAATGACTTGCACCAACGCGACCAGGGTGCGGCCGGCAGGCGCCTCTGTGGTGGCAGTTGAGAGTCCGTGGTTCCGGCGACACACCCTACGAGCGATCTCTCCGTATTTGCTTGTTTAACTTCTATCCAATATCGCAGCAAACCCTCTCCATTGGGGCTGTTTCACCGACCGGCTGGCACTCAGCTCTCCATCTGAAATGGATCTGAGTGCTCAGACCCTGGTGGTCAGCACAGAGAAGGGTCCAAGGCAAGTCGGAGGCAAGGGAATATACAGGACCACGACGCTGGCCCCGACAGTCACCCGTAGGACGCAAGGCGCGTGGAGGAAAAGCCGTTGAAAGATACCAATGACCTGTAAAAATTCCGGCGGGTTTCCATCTCTCCCTCCATCGCTCGTCCTATCACATTCCACGGATCGCCGAGCATCGTATCGCGGGTACGTCCAGCCTGACCCCTTTTTTCCAGCCGCGCCCGTCGCTTAGACCTGCCGACGTCCAACCCATTCCCAAGCTTTCCTTCGACTCCTAGCAGCACCACCACGACCGTTTGCAGATTGAAGATATACATCGTGCCCATCCCGCGCCCGTCCAGCTCCGCTATCATTCTCTCGCCCGCATTGTCCCTGTGTCCCCTTTAGCGTCGCGTCCTGCGTTGTCCCATTCCTCAATTGCGCATACCCGCCCGTAATTTCTGCTGCCCCTGGAGTTTCAACCCTCCAAATACACCGCGCGCTCAGCATCCGCCAACGACTCGACATCAGCAATTCTTTTGAACCCTCCTCACGCTGACCGCGATACCATCAGCTGCGGCATGGCTGCGGTCTCCGCACCGCATGTCCCAACTGCCTTGATTCCTCCCAGCAGCTCGCCCGGGGCTGGGGCCTCCTGGAATTATTCGGTGTCACCGCAAACGGAGGTAGGTTTGGGATGCGAACAGAAGGCGGGCCTGAACGCTGGATCTAATTCACTCTCTCCATCGCAGACAGCCTCGCACGCAAAGATGAATGACTACTCCCCCCGATCGCCAGTGACGCAGGCCAATGGCCACGCCCTGGGCCACTCCACCTCACGACCAGACCTCGCACAAAAAAAATCCGAGACTACGCGCTCCACAGAATCGGGTTACCTCGCCCCAGCCCGAGTAAACGCTCTCAATCGGAAGGATAGCAGCATCAGCGAGTCGGGCAGCGCGCCAGACAGCCTGCTTGACCTTTACGGGCAGAACCACAGCGGTGTGCCTAGCATGGATTATGGGGAGAGGAAGAATGGTGATATCTATGTGGACGATGAGGAAGACCCAGAACACTCGAGATGGATCCACCGAGACAAGCTGGCCCGCATCGAGAGCCAGGAGCTCCAAGCGGCAGGTATCATCCTCCCTCGCTCTCGCGCAGCCAGTAAATCTAGTCGGCGAGAGCACAGCAGAGAGCAGCAGCAGCAGCAGGGCAGCGGCCTGAGGAGCGAGCAGGCTCAGATTCGGCAGCGGATCGAGTCGATACCCACGGAGGAGGAGGAGGAGCCGGAGAATAGGGATTGGGACTTACGATTACCAGCGGAGGCTGCAGAGGACCATGCAGACGGTTTTCAAGATATCAGCGGAGGAGTGAAGGGAGTCTCACGCATACCTGTTTCCAAGACCAGCCCCATCCCCATCCCCATCGAGCACCTGGAACGTGACACGCCGATACGTCGCATGCAGAGCGATGTGTGGACGGCAGAGGAGGACATGGTCTCGAATCCCAAGTCTCGAGGACGGAGCGCCAGTGTTAAGGCCCTCGAAGACGTGCCCATTTCCACACCGACCTCGGCCAAACGCGTAGCGTCCGAAAACTCACCTCCCAAGAAGGCGGCTGTACGCAAAGGATCAACCCCGACGACTCGCAACCCGTCTGCCCAGAGGCCTAAGACCCGATCGGCCTCGAACAAAGAGCACGCCCTGCAACGCCCCGTCACGCGCTCAGGTGACTCGAGCGGCAGCGCCTCGTCGAAACGACCAGAGGGCGACCCACCGTGGATCAATTCCATGTACAAGCCGGATCCACGACTGCCCCCCGACCAACAGCTGCTGCCCACGGTGGCTAAGCGCCTGCAGCAGGAGCAGTGGAAGAAGGAGGGCAAGTTTGCCGGCACGTATGACACGCAGTTCGAGCCTTTGAGCGACGAGCTACCCGCCCCGGAGCCTGCAGCGGAAGTGGTCCAGACCCCGCAGTCGGGGCTGAAACCTGTGGATCGTGGTTCGGAGTGGCCTTTGCAAGGCCCCAAGAGCCCGACGCTCAGCACGGGTAGGCCGGGCACGGCTGGAGGATATAGCACGATGCCCAAGATTAGCGCGACGCGGCAGGAAGCTGTGCCGAGTCCACTGATTCCCGTAACTGTGGAGGAACCTGCGGACGAGAAGAAGGGGTGTGGATGTTGCACGGTGATGTGAACAAGAAGGAAGAAAGAAGAAGACGACGACGACGATGAAGTAAAAGCACTTCCCTCCGCAGCTTGGCGAGCCCTCCATTTCCCTTTGTCTACTCTGTTACTTGTACCGGTTGAACGGCGTTCCGGCTTGTGAGCGATCTTTGCTTTGCTGTTTTCCCTCATCTCCAACAACTTACATATTCACACGGGGAGATAGACGCAGCTCGGCCTGCCAAATCCGCACCAGATTGATCTCTTCTTTGCTGCCCCACCTGCTACTGTTGCTGCTGTTACTGTTCTCTTGAAACGACATAACGAACTACTTCTTTTTATTACCATGTCCCGAATTTTTCTCAGATTCCCCGGGCCGCGGTTTGGTGGTTTTGCTCCTTTCTCGCGGTGCAGGAGGTGTGACGTGACGGGATATAATTTTTGGTACCAAATTTCAGAGGTGAGAGGGTGGAGTTTACTTGGGATGCTAGGAATTTCGAGCCAGTCAGGGAAGTGAGGAGGGGAGGGAGCTTAGGTGGGAGTGTGATGGAGAGGTGTGGAGTCTGACCTGAGAGGGAGAGGAGGGTATGATAGTTGATGATGAGAGAAAATAATGTAGATTACCTACCTATGCTATCCAAACCTACCTACCTCATGTATATCGACCCCTCACACCCAGCCGGGCCCAGATCCAAGTCACCAAGTTCAAACCTATCAAGAGGCCAAAGTGCCAAAGTGGAACCCTCAAACCAAACCGTCCCCCCCTTCCATCCCTTCTGCCTTTTTGCCTCAAAGTCCCGTGACCTGATCATCCCGCGCTTCTTCCCACCCACAACTAATAGCTTACCTGAGATGGTTAAAGTATCTCTATCTAGCCAAGTTTTTTTTTTATCTCAGCCCGGTCGAGGGCACGCGGTTCGGCCATCACCGCAGGATCCCGTGTGCGCCGGCTCGAAGGGAAAAGAGAGCACGGTCCTGGGTGAGGTATGTGAGAGGCGGAAGGGACTCGGAAGAGGTCAGAGTGGGTATCCTGCGCTTTCTTTTCCTGGTTTAGTTATCAGTGTCATGCGCTGGGCTTACTACTTCGTACAGAAAGTTTTTTATTTTGAGGAGTAAGAAGGTAAGGTACGGTAGAGTCAAGGTAACGTGGCCATGGAAAAAAGGATGATTAAGATAGACTCATAGGGTACAAGCGGATATTGTGAGGAGGTTAAGTGGGGACTGCCGGGACTGACTAAGAGTGTTTAGTTTGAGTCAGGTTAATGAAGGATGAAGTTTTTCTTCCTTTTCCTTCTCTAGGAGCAATTTTTTTCCTCTTGGATACGGTAATAATACAGTAGGTGGCTTGGTGGACCTGTGTTATGTAACGGTAGCTCGAAAGGCCTACCATGTTAGGTAAGTCGAGGAATGGTCTAGTAACTAGGTAATGAGGTAAAGGACGGAGGAGAAGGAATCCCGTCGCAAGTTCTCGACCGGTCTCGCACTCGATCTCGTGTGATAGGACGGTGGGTGAGAGTAATTCGATCTGGCCTTTTACAGACTGTATTGGCACTGTAGGTTCGACGAGGTGGATACCTGTAGATAAACTATCGCGCCGCGAGAGTATCAAGTACAGTGGTCCGCGGAGACCAGCCTTACCAGGTGTACGTACAGCAGCGCAGAGGCGGCAGGCGCAGAATGCCATAAGCAGGCAATGGATAATTTGGGCCGGAAGAGCAGGAAAAGCAGGAAATACACTGTTGGGCCAGACCGCTTGCGTGGGGGAGTCTAGAAGGGACGGATGCTCCGGGTAGCGGACGTCCCAGAGGGCGTTGACGGGAGGCCGAGTTTCCTTGGTCAAAGAGTGGGTATATGCTGGGAGCGCAAGGAACGAGCAGGGCGGATGGACGTGGTTTCTGCAATGATAGGATTACGAGAGCTGGCGGGTAAGGGTCGTAAGGGTCGTGAGGGAGGGTCTGGAGAGAGCTGCTGGTGGCGGTTTGTTGTGTGACACAGAGTGCTGCTACTGTATGTAGGGACGAGGATGGGCCTGACGCGTACTTACTGTGCTTCGCAGGTGGTGAGGTGGCCGGGTATATGTACAATGGCGTCTGCCTGCTTGGGTACTTTGGGTACTCGTGTCTGTTATGCCCAACTTGTACACCACCCGTTGACTCGTCTCATTCTGGTACTGAGGATCTGCTGTCTGGTACGGTCTCCAGGCCCAACGGTACCACCACGTCAATGTACCCATAAATGCGCCTTCCATCCCTCTTTATTTCCACCTTCATCCCAATCTCCTCTTCCGACACGCGCATCCTCACCTCGTTAATCCCGCAGACGTTGCCGGTCCATTCACTCCGCCGGTCTCTCGTCCAACCCCAGCGCAGCCAAGCGATCATCCGTGACTTCACCCCGGCTGTGCGATTCTCACTCACCTCAAATACGCGGACTTGCGTCGCCGCAGGATACGAAGTTTCTTCTCTGCTATTACCATACGACTCGCCCATACGCTGGATCTTCCCTCTCGTTTGCGGGAGTGCCTGACGCTTTTCGTCAACGGCTCTTCCTCGTTCTTGTGTCCCTTCTTGAACCTCTCACCTCCACCATTATCTCCTTGACTCTCGACACCGCGCATTCTCTCCCTCTAGGCATCATTTCCAACCCATCTCTCGTTCACGGCACCACGATCCCTCGCCTATCCCACCATGACGGGCTCCTACGCGTCCGACTCTCTGCGCCCGCAACCGCAGAGGTCCATGGGCTACGCCCAGCGCACCTCCTCCGACTCCTCGACCTCCTCGTCTGAGGATTCCACATCCCATACGACCATCTCGGCCCCGCCTCGCGTCGAGGTCCTGCGCTGCTCGCGGTGCGCGAAGTGCGTCGAGACCATCACACACTCGCCCGGCAGCTCTGGCTCGCAGGGCGTCAGTCCTGATGACCTAAGTGCCAGCGGCATGGTACGCTTCGGCCACAACCTCTACTACTGTGATCGCTGCGCCAAGATCGTGGGCTATACCTGAACCTCATGACATCTCCCAGCACCCCTCCTAACGACCCGGGAAACTGGAGTGCGCGCGACAAACACCAGCCGGTCACAAACGCCCATTTTTCGTTTTCGGCGCTGACGGGAGCCAACGGCCGGCCCGCTTTTGCAACAACCCGAGATTTTGGGAAAATACTACCCTCATCTGACACTCTGCGTGCGCCTTGTCTCTCCACATCGATATTGAGTACGCAAACGCAAAACGATCCCGCATGATACCAAGCGAACGGTTGATAAAGCTGATTCCCGCGATACCCTGTCGAGCTGGTTTTTTTATTTACCACGCGATTCTCGATGTCTTGTCCAATTACTCTCCGATTTTACCGCATCAAACCACACCCCTCACTAGGTGTTCCACAGCACTGATATCACATCGGCCTCATATTCTCACTAGATATCACTATACCTACTTTCGATATCTCCATGTGCAACAATTTTACTCTTTACACAATGCCTGCCTAGAGAAACCATCACTGGGACTGTCAATATGCCACTGTTGATGTACAGAGACATCGACCTCTTCCTGTTTCGAGGGGGGGAAGTTGTCTGTGTTGCAGCTGTATGGCATGTGGGCCGATGTATGATATGATACCAAAGAATAGAAAGAAAAGAGGAAGAATGGAGGACAGCGGGCTGTTTCCTCTACACCATGTATTATCTGTCAATTAGCGAGTAGTCTTTTTTATATACCTATATCGCCGATCCTGCAATGCTGCATCCTATTTAGGAAATGAGTGTTTAGCATCCTTCACAGATCCAAGGAGTTTTTACAAATATTACTCTCAAATATAAAATATTCTTTGTTCCAAATTGATAGCCCTATTCTAGAGCTAGCCCTTCGTCTTGACAGACGCGTGGGGAGATTTATCTACGAAGAGACATTCATTACTATTCACCTGTTTCCTTTTCTTATACAAGCGACAATACATTGAATCCCCTCCTGTCAAGGAATGTATTGCCTAAAATCATATCAGTCGAAATTAAAGAATTGATATCTAAAGTAAAGCATGCTTCTCAGGTTGTTATATAGCTATAAATACCACCTAGACACATCTTCCCTCTCCAAGATCTTGTTCTTGACCCATCACTTACCATCTGAGTTGTTAAGAAGAGGGAGGGCAAATGGGAGCAACGGAATTTAATTTACGTTGAATTTAAACGCCCTAAACTCACGCCAGAACAAATAGAGGTAGCCGCATTGTTATTTACTTTTAACCACCGAATCCCAGTCATTGTCGTTATATTACTATCGCTCATTCGATTCTCACCACCGAATCTCTGTCACTGTCGTTCTATTCTTGCCGTCCAAGTATTTAAGGCTGTCATTCGTAATGAGGTCAGGCATTTTGGAGCGTGGAAGCATTAAAGTCGGCATATCTCACTCTTTTAGGAATGCCAGAGTTTTTTTCGGACTTGCCACATTCCCACCTCTCGTCCATGGCAGAGCATAGCCGTAATACTGGTAGTGCGTTCATCGTCGATTAATGATTTGCAGTAATTATTGACCTATTCCTCAGCATGCTTGATAGCGTTCCTAGCTGTAGATTGCTCAGACATATAGGGAAACTGTGGTATCTCGATGATACGATGTCAGGGAAGCTTAGACCGACGAGATGGAAGCAGCTCAATGTAGTTGTAATAAAGGAGAAGCTGAGAAGTGGTGGCTACTTTCCAATGGCCTACTTGTTATGCCTCGGGATATTTAATGCGTCCCACATTGCGAAGCAAAACACTTTGCGGCATGTGATTTTACCATCTGGATGATCGCAGATAGGAAATACAAAGACACATTGAACTTGGTAACCCATTTGGCCATCATCATGATAGTGCGAAAATTTTGAAGTGTGCTAACACGGTGTGTAACTCATCTAAGACGATGCACCCTACCACTCCACTCTCGACCTTGTCCTCAAATATCGGTGCGTGTGACTGGTGTTGACTTACTAGAGGTAGCCACTGGAGTTTTGCAAGGCTACTTACAACAGATAATGCTTATATTACGACGATAGTGGAAACACTTCATACTATTCTACATATATCTTAAATGATAAGAGCGAAGATAAAGGATTTTGTCATCGCTATCTGGTCTGCTTTCTTTTCGCAAGTTACTTTAGGTACTTGGTACCGATAGAAGCAAAGTATCTCGACCTCGAGCTTGCCACTTCCCGCAGTGGCAAATTGCGGAGGAAACTGTGCGGAATGCTGGGGTCTTCAGCCTGAACAAAACCTGCTAACCGACATCCCATAGTAAAACTGACAAGTCCTGACCAAACCGTAAAATTGTCCTTAAAAAATGACTATTTCAATTCTCAATGTTATCTGGTTATATACCTAGTAGAGGCTATTTCTGACCTTTTATATACTCATACTTTATAATTGTATACAGCTACGCGGTAAGTGTTCGTAGTAGGAGCCATATTTGTCTAAACGAAACTTTCCTATAGCTTGACGATATTTATTTAACTTCAAATTTGGGTAGGGTATATAATAGCTGATTAGACACCGCATCAACATATTCTTATATATCCTAGATCTTAGGTGTATTTTATTCCATGGGACAGAACTAGTGAGTGTTAAAATCGGCGAGATTGCGCTCGGCTTTACTTGCCGCCTCGCAGGAGCTGTTCTACAGCCACATCAGTATTTGATAAAGTCAAAATGCATGCAAAAGTCTCAACACAACGTAGCGTACAGTAGCATAACTTATTACTTCTTCCAATTAATTTAATTGATATCTATCTGAGACTATTCCTTATTTTGTACTTTCCCACACCTCCCCGCCCCCCCAACCAAAAAAAAAGGACTTGTATGGTGGCCGCTTGTTTACACATACGTGCCTTGAAGCTGCACTTCCTTTTATCTAAATTACGCCTTTTGCTATTTTCTATGCCTTAAGAAGGCTTTCTATGACTTGTCATTGTTGCAAGGATAAGTGCTGCACTTCTAGTTTACAGGTCGGCTTCGTCCGGTTACAGTCACGTGACTGGTGGTGTTCTGCGTCGGTAGCAGGGTGCGAATGCGAATGCGAGTGCGAAATGCGAAATGGAAGACGTGAGGTGCCTTGAGGTACATATCATGATGTTTATCGAGGCTATAAATACGGAAAGAGAGAATTCCCATCATATTTAGAGTCCAAACTTGCGCAATTGACATTGTTCTCTTCGTTTCGAATCACGAGCTTCACCCGCACGGTATACTAGCAAGCGATACGTTTTTGAGCAGCAGTGAGAACACTGCGATCTCTTATAATGGGCGATGTCAATCCTTGGAGCTATTCACCTAGCCCGGTGGCTGCGATGATCTTCTTGATACTTTTTACAATAGCTACACTTTGGCATATCGTCATTATGTTCCGTCGCCGCGTATTGTACTTCATTGTGCTCGTCCTTGGTGGTGGCCGTAAATCTTCCTCCCATTTTCTCCTTTCTCACTGACAGGAAGCTTCTGATAGTCGAGATTTCCGGCTATGCCACACGCTACCTAGCCAGCAAAGACAGGACCAACCTGACGCTCTTTATTATACAGACCCTCTGCATCCTCGTCGCGCCAGCCCTCTTCGCCGCCTCCATCTACATGGTCCTCGGCCGCCTGATCATGCTAGTGCGCGCCGAGGCCTTCTCTCCGATCCGTCCAACACGGCTGACCAAGATATTCGTCCTAGGTGACCTTCTGTCCTTCATCATCCAGATCATGGGCTCCGGGATGCTGTCAAACAACTTCACCCTCGGCAAGACGATCATCCTGGTCGGCCTCCTTGCCCAAATCATCTTCTTTGGGCTTTTCATTTTGGCTGCCATTCTTGTCTCGCGGCGCCTGGCTCGAGACCCAACGCCGATTGCGCAGAGGCTGGACAGTCGCAGCACCAAGTATGGCTGGACAGGGGTTATGCGCGTCGTCTTCCTCACCAGTGCATTAATCTTCATCCGGTCCCTCTTCCGTCTCGTCGAGTTCACGGGCAACAAAGATTCGCCCATGCAGAGCAGCGAGGCATACCTCTACGTCTGTGACTCGACCTTGATGTTCGGTGTTCTGGCCATTCTGATCTATCTCCACCCGTCCGAATACGTGCCGAACCGAAAGCAGACCATGCAGATACAGGGTGAAGAGTTGATGTAGGGAGAAATATCCCGGGGTGTGTGGGTGGTAGAATTTGAGTGGTAGAATCTCCTTGCATTCTATGAACATATAGCACATCAGTGTTGTTGTTATTAGCCTTAATGTATCTCATGCCTATCCCTAGCGTTAAAACTAGGACAGATTATTAGCTCATGATTTGAGGTCAATTATCGAGAAGAGTAACAGGAATGTATTATGTGACTTCGAGTAGCGCAATTCATACCACTTGAGTTTTGGGAGTCTATATCCGGTGAAAGCCAGTGCGTGTTGGCCCTAATTTTGAGACTGCGCGGGTCACTGAAGCTCGGGATCCTGTCCTCTTCCCGGTAAGCAGCTCACGAACACCTGAGCAAGCGCGATTCTATCGTCCATCTGCAACGCCATTTTGGGCACTGTTAGGTATTCTTCCCATGTCGGATCAATGGTCTTTTGTATATGTTCGATGTCGTGGTTAGCCACACCTTCGTAGGTCCACGTGTCCGGGAGAAACTTGAAGAGAGCTAGATAGTATGCGAGTATAACGAGAGCGTGTGGCTGCGCTTGCCGAACCAGCTCGACGAACTCGGAAGGCACCACGTCGAAAGCCCACGCCTTGATTTTCTTTTCTAGCCAGGACTCATCGTACGGGTGCTCTAAGATAGTAATAAGCCGGCCGAGTTCCAATGCGGCATTGTAGAGAGCTGTACGGTGTGGCCAGTTATTGTCGTGCTCCTCCCTGGAGAGCGCGCGCTGAATATCGATTGCAATTACTCCTGGTGCTGGAATATCGGTAAAGGATTTATAAAGGTGACTGGGCGACTCCATGCCGTCTTGGGTGTATGAGAGTGTAGATTTCTGCCGGTGTGATGCTGAGGTCCGGAAATTACGCTGCCCAGCGACATGTGTCAACCAGTTGGCTGCCCACAGGCCGGGTTGCCTAGTTACCCGATCCGTTGCAAACGAGACGGTCGCTAGTAGAACGGATGCACCCCTGACAGCATCAATGGTCTGCTGTGATATGTCGGCAACGGCTTTGCGTAGAGCGCGCAGAGCCTGGTCTCTATAGAGGTAAACAGGAAGAGATTCTAGAGAGATGGGATTGGTGCAGCCCAAGTGGATCATGGATACGAGGAGCAAGGCGTCCATAAGGAAATCGTGCTCGAGGGCAAGTCGAGGAATGTTGACTTTCAACTCGATCGATACCTTCTCGGGGAACTTTCTAGTAAAGTACTCCGAAGCAAAGACACTGTAATGGTGCATTAGGCGAAGGTCCAGAAGGTGCTTGGCGCTATAATGAGGCCCCTCGGATAGTTGCTGGATGCAGGGCATTGGCTGAAGATCATTGCAGTCATCCGGCACGGACAGGCTCGGCTGGGTTGGGGATCTGGCTTGCAGCCCTGCAGGCACTTTTACCAGATATAGGCACTCAATGCCGCGGCGGGTGCCTATAAAATCGTTAAAAGATGGCAAAATTTGGTCCTGTTGGAGAGCCCGTCGTACATCCACCGCATAGCGGTTTTGCTTCGTCGCACGTGGGGCGAGTCAGCTAGTAACGCGCGCCAAGAGACAGGATCACTTGCCTTGATGCGCTTGAGTTTGCAGTTGTTGCAGCCTTTCCTAGACTTCTGGTGAGACCGGATACTGTGCGACATTGTCCCTGTGTTGTACGTTATGACAAAAAAGGGGACGTGGTGAGTGACGTTGTCGTGAAAGTTAGCGAGCTGGCTTTATCAGTAATAGGATGTGGCTTTAGAATATAACTTTCATGAAGCGGCAGGACCAGCCGAGTGTAAATTTTGTTGGAATTTTACGAATTATCACCATGAAATTTAATACACCTTAGACCTAGGACTTATAAAATTTTGCGTGCCCTATATTTAAATAGCTATTGTATATCCTACTCGAGGTTCAAGTTAAAATTATATTATTAAAGAACAGAAAACATATAGTTTAGATTAATGGCAGTTTGGCTATGTAATACTTATTGTATAGTTAATCAGCTAACAATCAAGTTCTAAAGGGGAGAGAGTAAAAGTAGGAATTAGAATACACCAGGTAATTCCATTGAGCTGTCAGTATTACTTACGGGATTTTGGCTTCGCAGGGATGTTGGATGCAACATGTCGTCAGACTGTTTTCTTGGCTACAGTAGCTAGGTCCTAAAATCAGGTATTTTGGGGGGCTGAGGTTGCAGTAGTATCTACATGCTTACCAGAACGTCGAATACACGGGTCCGAAGACACACTGAAGCATTAAACTACTATCCCTATTAAACCACATGCACACAAGCATCATTTTACATAAAATGCATCTAAGCCCTGAACCATTCTCACATGTTTTGCTACTCAGGCAAGCCTAAAGCTTGTAGAAGCTAATTGAGTGTGGTATGAGACTTCCAAGGGATGTCTCTCTTAATCTAGTATAACATATAATATCGTCCAGTCACATCAGAGTCTTCTTCATATGGTGCAGGACGGCAAACATCCCCAGAATCACTGTCAATTCAAACTCCAATCCCCCTCCCCTTCGCATCTGAATCACATTCTCCTTGCTCCCTCCGACTCCCTTCAACATGCACGTCGCAAAGATGTACCTGAAATCGTCATGACTAGACTGCCGCTGAGACATGTACGGCAGCGGGCCCTCCCACAAAATCTCCATATACGGCGCCGACGGCGCGGACAGCGGCGCTCGCCACACGAAGGACCTCACGGATTTTGGCAACCCAGGGGTCGTGACTATGGGGATTTGGCTCCGGTAAACCTCGCCGTACACCAGCGACGCGGCCTTCGTTACCGGGAGCCATCTGGCATTTGCCGCGTGCGGCATACGCGTGCATATCCAGGCCAACGGGTCGGTCCTCTTGGGGTTCTTAACTAGGCGCAAGGCGGCGACGGGGACAGTGGAGGAGAAGGCGGGGAAGACGAGAATGTCGGCGACCTCAGACGAGTCGGTTGAGAGATGGATTCGGTATCTGGGTGTGGGGTCGACAGTCAGGTTGACGTGATAAGATGTGGAGGTGTCGCGGCTGATTCTGATGTAGTCGTGCTGTAGGTCCGCGATGGAGCAAGTCCGCACGTCGCCCGCGACCCGGTCACTTGTGAGCGGAGGGCTTGGAATTGACGCCTCCGAAGGAGGGTCCACGGTGTACGGAGGCGGGTCGGACATTTGCAGAGGAGCGTAGAGGCACAGGGAAAGAAAATGAGCGAGAGAAGCTGAAAGTTGGATGGGAGGCTGTAGGTATATGAAAAGGGTGGCTGTTGTATCAAACAGAATGGAATATCCGCCTACCTGTAAACCTACCTACCAACACCCAAGGGGCATAAATTGCTCCACCTCTTATGAATAGCTGGACAGTGTATTGCGCCACAAAGTCGGGACCACGTATATTGTGCAGCAATGCCTACAGCATCAAAGTAGGCTTAGCGAAAGACTGCGATATGCTTATTGAGTTGCGAGATGCGAGATGGACGTTAGATTTAGAATGCCCTGATTTTTGGTAACGATTGACCCAGTTGACCATGACGAATTATTAGTCAGCGACGTGTGACCTACACCACTACACATGCTGTAAAAGCGTGGAGTACATGGGCGGGGCCATTGTCCAAAAGGTAATGTACGCACTTTGGTTCGATCGGCGATGAATCGTGACGACATTTATACATGGGAATAGCACGGATGGTGAAATGCTACATAACACAGTTAGCCGATTTGGGGCCGTCGTCAGCCATTGTCGATCTAGATGCTGGTCGATAGGAGATGGAAAGCTTAGCACTATTGGGAGCGGGGCAGATCTGAGGATCAGGACCCACGAATAGATAACATTGCGATAGGGTGATAAGAGCTTGATTGATCATGGCAGCAGCTCGTTGCTCAACTAGCTTAGACCGTCTAGCTGAGTTGTGAGCGGGTGGTATTCGAGGCAGACAACGGTGAGGCCTACCCAGCTGTTCATGGATCTAGATGAATCGAGTCACCGGGAAACACGCCGAAAAGGGACTCTTGGGAATATGGAGGCATGCGAATCTCCAGAACTTAGGTGTACAGGAGAGTGTACGGGATTGGAGTTTTTCGGAAACTGGCACACAATTGCACTGGAACATATCGAGGATAAAGCGAATCAGATTCTATCGAGTCCCTACTCGACCACGCCCACAGCCACTACGCACACAGAGGAAACAGATGAA
Organism: Oidiodendron maius Zn; assembly: GCA_000827325.1. Taxonomy (NCBI): domain Eukaryota; kingdom Fungi; phylum Ascomycota; class Leotiomycetes; family Myxotrichaceae; genus Oidiodendron; species Oidiodendron maius. The sequence goes on along the minus strand of KN832877.1, from coordinate 69,240 downwards.
CGCCACCTATCAAAACACCGTCCGTACAACAGAGACAATGCAGAATACCATCGCAACCCTCCCCGCACAGCTGGATGCACCAGGACGATCTCACTCCTGCGACGCGTGGTCCATTTCCCGTCCCAAACACCACCCCTGCCATGATACGTGAAGCAGAGAAGAAGAAATCCACTATGCTCTGGTGTTTCCAAGCAAAGAGGACTGTGGCCCGGTAAACCCACACTCCAAGACGCCGTCTAGTCCCGACGCCGTCCAGGACCGAAGTCAGGCTCCGCGTGCGTCTTCTCTTTCTTCCTCGGTTTGACCGAAAACTCCGCCAGGAGTGACAGGTGATCGCTAGGGAAGTGGTAGTTGGGGAATCCGGGAACTCTCTTCATGTATTCCGGGTCCACGCCTCCTAGCAACGAAGTTACCTCCAGGGCGTTGGTGGAGTAGAAGATGTGGTCTATGACCCCGACAAATCCAGGAGTGTAGTTAGTGAATGTGAGCTTCTCAGGCGTGTCATCCAGGATGCTGTATGCGGATCGAAGAGAGAAGGGGTGCTCGATGCCGTCCCGTGTGAAGTTGCCGTATTGGAAGCCGGCGAGGTCTTCGTGATCAGGTGACACACGACCCTTAGACAGGAGATCGTACACGCTCGAATCTGCCGTGGAATTGAGATCCACACACATCAGGAGAGGGAGCTGCGTCTTGCTCGTGTACTCCATCGACGGCGCAGGTTCGATGGGAGATTCAGCCTGGGTCTCCTCTCCGTTCTCATTCGATATCTTGTAGGTCTTCTTGTCTTTACATGGCGGCCACCTTGCGTATTTATCGGCGAGCTTTGTAATGCTGTCCGTCAAGATGGCGGTTTGTATCAACTTTACATCCGGGAACGCGGGATCCCAGAACAGATGGCCATTCGCAACAATAATTCGTGACCCAGAGGCTCGGTTTTCGAAGAAGGTGACTATTGCCATTTGATCTCGTGGCATAACCCGATTGAAAATATCATTCTGACTTTTCATATCAGGTCGGTTGATGGCTATGTTGGCGAAATCGACGAGCTGCTTGTCCAGAAGTATGTACTTGCTTCCCTTGTAGAAAGTGGCACATCCATCCACAACCTTCCTGTCCTTCTCAGACATGGTCTTCGCGCGAGCCTTTGGCCAGAAGACGCCCTTGTAATCGTCATACGCGAGTTTCATCCGGAAATACTCCTCAAAGCTATCCACATCAACTTCTTGAAGACAGATAATGTCCGCATCTGCTTTTTGGATCTCTTTTAAGATCATCTCCTTCCTGTAGTCCCAGGCCAGAGCTTCTGATGGCGTGTAGTTATATTGCGATCGTGTAGCATTGTCGCAGAGAATGTTGTAGGAGAATACCTTGATACGCTCTTGGTTTGCAAGAACAGGAGTCCCTTCTAAGAGGTCAATGACAGGCCTCTCATTTGGCGGAAAAGGTACTATGTAATATTAGCACGGGATCGAACTGGTTACGACTGAGATATGCTTACTTGGGGTTGATTCCCGGAGTTCATTGATAAGAGCCTTTGTGCCCTTCTCCATGATAGCCTGCTTCATAACCGCGTCTAGCGGGTTTCCTTCAACGCCTAGCATTTCGAGTTGAAAGAGGGATCCTAGTTCATTGGGGAGCGTCTGGATATTATTGTCGAACAAGAGGAGGTTTTTGAGATACACGCACATCCCGAGTTCAGGAGGTAATTGCGTCAGTTGGTTGTTTGATGCGTCGAGATGTCTGAGGAGTCGTAGGTGTCCAATAGTAGGAGGTAGATATGCGATCTTGTTTGATGCAACATAGAGTTCTGTCAAGAAGGTGTATCTGAATAAGGCGGATGATAATACTCGAAGGCCCTGTCCACTGAGATCCATATTATTCCAATCTTGTCGTTTGACAAATTCTTCTTGCTTGGATGTTCGACCATGGTTCTCTGTCTCGCCATCTTGGTTTGCATTCGTCCCAGAAGATATTCCTCTGTTCTCACTGGCTTTGAGTCTTGCATAATGATGAGGGGCATGTTGTTCGACCATTTGTGTATGTGCTCTCTGAGAATCCTTGTACAGCTGCAATTGCTCGGCCCAGTGCTCGGTGATCTGCTGTGGCTGGCCTCCCCGGGTAATCGCAGAATGCCCATTCTGGAGGCTGGTAGGCGTGAAGTTGGGGGTCGAATTCGATAGCACTCCCGAGAAGCTCGAGTGATGCCCGAGCACAGAACCGTTTGTCGAATGCGAACTATGGTCTTGTTGCAGCGAAGGGTGATGTTGCGAGTGTTGTTGTTGTTGTTGGTGGCTCGTCTGGTGCTGGAAATTATACATCATCGGTATGCCGCGTCCGCTGGGCCCGCCATTGACGCGGCCGTGTTGCCCTTGTTGGTGGCTCTGATTAAACATTCCGTACAGACTATTTGCAGCGGACTGGGAGTCGGGAGAGCGGGTTGGCGATGGTATATCGGCTGAGTAGGCAGATCTAGGGTTACTCGGGGGGGAGCCGTTACGAAGGATTTGTGGTCTTGATTGCGGTCTGAAGTAGAAATTCCCAGCGGTCTGCTGCGCAAATCTGTAACCATCGGCCATCTAATTCGGGCGGTAGAAGATTGGAGGGAGGCGTTGGCTCAGTGAAATGAGCGCAAGCCCTTGGGGGTGTGGAGGAGATTTCAGGGTAAGTAGGCGGGAGGCTTGGAGGGCGAGGCTCGGATCTTGCTTCGTTGGCACATAGGTCTTCTGGGAAAGTCTATGGAGCATCTACCACGAGTGTGATGGAGAGCGCGCTCAGGACCCAGCGCTCTCGTGCGGGTATATGACTCTGGGTATGAGCACGTTCGGAGAGCTTATGGTTTTAGGTTGGGCGACGATCCCGAGGCTTCAGCTCTGGTTGGTGATCCAGCAGAGTCCCTATGTGTCAGGCCTTCCGGCGATTCAATGGCGTATTCTAGGGATAGAAACTGCCTGACGTGTCAAACAATGTAAGCTTGTGAATCCAGTTGGACACGGTGAGTGTATAAGGGCACGCGCAAGATTTTCGGCGCGCGTTGAGGCAACTCTTACCTCCCTAACGGAGGCGCGCAAATGCAGGATCAAGTAGCAGGTATAGTGCTTCGTGAAGGCAATCAATGCTGGTAATGCGGCGTTGAGGTGGGTTTCCAATTCAATCATAGACTCAGCTTCAACGCCAAAAGCGAAGTACGGAGGACCTCACGATGAGCCTGGTTAGCGTGGAATCACGTGGTTAGGCGCTACAGAAGCGAGATCACGCGAAACGGGCGGGAAGGCTGCATTTCCATATTTGGCGGAGAAGGATATCCCATAGGAAAATGCCGATGGCCCCGACGGATGTCTAGTGATCTGACATGTCGGAGTGCGGCAGTGATTTGATGGACAAGTTTGTTCTGTATTATTAATCTCCATGAAACTCAACAGATCGCCCGGCAGCATCAAGAATGCGAACGGCTCTGATTGCTAGGCATTATTATTTCGCCCTTCTCTCTGCATATCAAAAGAACGAATCGATTATTCCCATCTCTCAAAATATGGTGAAGCCCAAAGCGTCATGCTTGGCATTAAATTTCGTGCATATCAATGTCTTGACGTCTTGTGTGAACGGTCAGGGTAAGTCCTATCTAGGTCTGCAACGGGAACTGGGCCTGAACGCAACCACCCCAGCCGATGCTTGTCAGTGCCACCAACCTGGCGAGAGCCTCGCTGAATACAATGGAATTTATCTACGGGAAATAGAGAAACGAGAAATCATGGCTGTAAGCAAACAAGCTGAAGCCACATCTCTTTGATCGCCAAAAGTCATATCAAAATTTGGTGCACATCATTGAACCACTAGGCCATCATTCCCCGGAATCGACAAATAACTACACTGCAGAAAGGAAGAGCAGCTCAACACCTCACGATGTCACTCTGCGCACAATAGTTCTTGCCAGGATTTATGGCCATGGATTTATTCCACTTACCTGCTGTAGGCAAGAGTGGCGTAACACTCGACCCCCTCTTCTGGCAATCGCCCCGGCCGGACAGTGTTTGATAGGGAGCCGAACAGAGCGCGCTGCTTGTCAAGTCTTGTACTGCATTAGGGACTCCCCAGAGCGCCAATCGCAACTGAGAAAGACCTAGCTGACGGTCGCCAGAGTGAACAGCCCCGTCCCTCCACGGCGTCGGTGTCGACATACGGCGTACAGCGCGGGCTGGGCCTGGCCCGCACTCAGTGGACAGGATGGCCTCGCAGCACGCCAGTGCAAAGTCCGGTGGGAGAGCGATCCCTGATCCTTCGTCGAGGCCGGCACAGTGCGTTCGTGTTGTCCCGGAGTAAGTCGGCAACTGTGGTCGCTATGATCCTCCCAGTCTCGACTGGCCCGCGTAATTAAAGACCTATCTGTATTCTATCACCTATCAATCCATATCAGCAGCAAGAAGCGATCGATAAGGGCGTCCCGCATCTGAAGATCTCGCAAAAGCCGCGACTTTGACTCAACTCAGCTTCCTTGCTTCCTTCCAATTTGCACCTAACCGCGTGCGTTTGCATCCCACGAACGCCTGCTGCGCTCCTATTTTCCCAGCCGTCTGTGCCACAGTCGCATGGACACCTTTCCAATGCGGAGACAGGGTCCCCAGCCCGCGTCCCGGAAAAGCACGACTAGCAGGTCTCGCGCCTGCCGTCCTCTCATACGAACGCTTCCATGGTCATCAACAGCAGAACTCCTTGTGGCAGCCAGGGATTTTATTCCACCGACGACGTTGGTTTTCGAGCCCCAATGCGGCCGGTCGAAAGGAGCCGCTCCAGCGCGCCATCGCCACCGATTCAGCCTATCCTCCCGCATCTCCCCAGCTCTGTCGTGTCCCCATCGCCTCGTGGCCAGTGGGAAGCTTCCTTGCGGGATCGACTCTACGGGGTACTCCAGATTTTCCATTAGCCACAAACCTGTCGGAACGGGTGTGCAGAATCGCGCGCCGAGCCAGGCCGGAGAGACGCCCTCGGAGGGGACAGACGTCTGACACCAACATGACGGAGGCTGCTCTCTCCATGGGTAGGATCCGGCGGACAGATCTGGAAGACCCCTCCCATTCCCGTCCGGCACACACAAATACTTCGATCTCTTCCAGCGCCGCCCGACCAGTCAAGACCACTGATGCAGAAACTCTCCCCAGCGTACGCTCGACGACATCTCAGCCAAGCTACAGATCGCCCAAACTAGACCAATCATCAAACTGGGGACCGAGATCGAGTTCGAAGACCACACTCTCGTCGCCGCCCACGTCAGACAAACCCACGTTACACGCGTCACACGTTGGGCACGTCTCACCCGATGGTATGCTCTCGACACCTCTCGTCGATTATAGACACGCCGCAAATCAGAGTAACAAGGCAAGAGCCGCCGCCGAAGCAGCTAAGGCAGCGTCCAAAGCACAGCGGGCATCCTCATCGAACTCGGGGAACAGTGGGGAGCGGAAGAATGGGTCCAGGGCGCGGCCATCGGCCACCAGAGGAGATCAGCAGGGCCGTTCCAGCAGCATTTCAAGCACCACTGGTTCAAGTAGCCTCACGACAGGAACCCGCGATGCTCCTCCTTCAGAAGCCTCTATTACAAAACCATTCACGGAGCGATTTGGCCGGCGTTATCTGCGAGACCCGACATTGCCCTATCCTCTTCCCTGCGATCTCCCTGAGATCCATAGACAGACCCTGCGCACTCTCCTCTTGTGCCAGGTCTTCAATGGACCGATATGCTCGCCGGCATTTGACAAGAAGCCGCCAAAGCGAGTGCTGGAGGTAGGGTGCGGCTCCGGGTTCTGGAGCGTGATGTGCCATCGATATTTTGCGCGGCGAGGGTTCAATTCTATCGCGTTTACAGGAATTGATATTGCACCAATTGCTCCACGTATGGACTCAGATGATGATATGAATTGGCGTTTTGTTCAACATGATTTACGAAAATTGCCACTCCCTTTCCGGGATGAGGAGTTCAATTTGATCATGACAAAGGACATGAGCATGGTTACGCCGGCAACAGGTTCGCAACAAAAGGTGATAGATGAATATCTACGCGTCTTAAAACCGGGAGGAACTTTGGAGATTTGGGATGGAGATCACTGTCTGCGGATGCTATTACCGCATCTAGCTTCGACTACGAATAACGACGATGATAGCAGCGAAGACGAGGAACAAGCCCATTCTAATGCGATGGGCGTATATGCGTTATCACCCCAGACACCACTGGGCACAGCTCAGAACCAATATATACAGGACTACAATGGATGGATGGCCAAAGCCATGGAAGCTCGAAAGCTAACGCACATGCCATGCACAGATATCCTTCCCCTCCTTCTCCAGGAATCTGAAATCCTGACGGATGTTGGCAGTCGGCGGCTGGCAATTCCTCTCGGCGAGGTGCGGTGGGAGCGCGAAGGGGTTGGCGGAACCATAACGCAAGGCTCGAATGGAATATCCACCAAAAAGAAGGGCAAGGGCAAAGAGGGGGACCGGCGAGTCCTGACTGCAGGGCAGGTGGCTCTTCGTAGAACTGCACTAGGGACGTTCGTCAGCATGATTGAGAGCCTAGAGCCCGTACTGCGAGAGGCGAGTGGTAAAGATCCCAGCGAGTGGGATCGCTGGCAGGAGAGCATGATGAACGACCTGCTCAATAGTGACGGTACCTCCTGGGGAGAGTGTCTTGAAGTCTGCGCGGGGTGGGCCCGGAAAAAGAAACCACTGGCGTCAACGACCAACTGATGTCTGTGTGCGCGGATGCTTCTCGGCCACATTAAGTAGGTGTGGCGGAAGGTTTAGGCGCAGGGCTGGTAACGCAGTCCAGGAGGACATTTATCCGGTGTCAGTCAATATAGCGCCGCATGATACACGTTCCTCTTGCCCAAAGATTAATATATTCTTATCCCCGGGGCACTGGATAATCCCGCCGCCAGGCGCGCCTATCCGCGATCCAGTTCTTCCGTCAGTCAACCTTGTCATATCGCTTTCGAAGCGTTCTGTACCGCTTTAAGTAGTATCTAGATTTTCATATCAGCATACCTTCCTGGCTTAGAGTATTCAACTACATTCATCTTGCGCTTCAGCACTTGACAAACTTACAAAGCTTCTATCTCTAAATGGCCCGTTAGCTTTATGACCAGTGGAACATTTGTGAGCTCGGGAGGGCGGACCTTTCTTTACGAACTGTGCCCGCTCGATGCCCTTGCGGATCTCATTTTCATCCGTGAGAGACGCCTTACTAGCGAAAGCCTTATGAAGCCGTGGGCGAAAGTAATCATATCCTAGGGGGTATTCCCGGCCTAGGTAGAGCAATTCTGGTGATCTTGTAAATTCAATGCAGCTGGGGAGAAGAGCGCTTGGTGAGGAGGTACTATACCTTTGTAGATATTGATGACCTCACGTCTCAAGGCGGGGTTCTGTGCTGTCATGTTGAGATGTCTGGGAGTAGATCGTGCGTCAGTCTCGCATCCCTCGTATTATTCACGATGAATCTTCATGAAGACAAGCAATGACATCGACTGACCAGCGTCTGGGCTTGCAAACGATCGATATTTGTCGAAGATGAAACGAGCTGTCGACTGCATGTCATCCCGTTTTCCGGGTTTTGTCTGCCGAGACGGCCCGCGTTCCACGCCGAGGGTTTCCTGTGCCGTTACAACTGTATTCGAATACCTATCCCACTCTCGTCTTTGCAATTGTTTCTCCTTTCCTTCAGTCTTCTTCGGTTGAGAGTCTCAGATAGAATATAAACCAGTATGAGGGTCTCACGGCCCATCTCCTCTCTGCGATATCCCGCAACCTGCCGTTCCTGCCGAGCACGCTTCTCTACTCATGCCGACGCCCCTCCAACATCTCCTGCGCCGGCGAACCCGTCTGCGCGGTGGCTGTCTGAGACGAAAAGGAGGGTAGAGAAGTGTATTGCAGTAGGGATAGATGGGCGGCAGACAAAGAGGGCGGGCGACGTGTTGAAAGCGTTGGATGAAGAGTGGAGGGAGCTTGTTGCAGGAAGGGAAGGCTTCCTTACTGATTCGACGAGAGCTGGGTTCCTTAGACGGAGAGTTGTATGGGGAGAGATGGACTCTATGGTGCGTAGCCGTGTGACTTCTTCCTGTGGGAGCAGTACGTAGTGAGAGGAGGATATATTTCACGATGGGGCGTGCATGGCTAATAATATAGGACAGGGCCATGTGAATAATGTGATCTACAACCGATGGGCGGAATCTGCACGCGTGGAATGGGTTACCAACTATGCTATGCATCATGACCCTGAAAATGGGAAGCGGTGGTCTGAGCTCATGTCGTCTCGCAGCGACGGGCTGATATTACGCTCCATCAGGACGGATTACAAGTTCCCCATGACATGGCCAGATCACATCTCTGTGTTCCACAAACTGAAAGAGCTGCCGAGGGAGAGTGACTCAAACTTTGAGCTCGACGTGATAATTCTGAGTGAACTGCACCGGCGGCCAGCGGCGAGATGCGAAGAAGATATTGTCGTGTATGATTATAGGGCCGGGAAGAAGCGGAGCATCATGCCATTTATGATGAATCAATTCGAGAATACATGGAAGGCGCAAGAGGAGACAAGGCAGAGGGTAGAAAAGAGGATCGTGGAATTGGAAGAGACCGTGAGAGAGCTAGAGAATGAGACCTGGGAACGGGCGGACAGTGCAGAGGATGTGGGCGCTGGGAGTGCTAAAGGATAGTATACGAGGATGAGTTCAGATAAGGCCTTACGGAGGAGAAATATTTGAAGCCATGGATGGAGACAGTATATACTAATTGCCCGAGAAGGGTACGGGTATACCCATGTAGCGGATTGACTTCATGTAAAGTATTTAAATATGCCTTAAATTAATTAACAAACCCCACGCTACAGCCACATACGTATCACGGCAAAAGAGCTGGATAGCCACAAGATGGAATGCAGCCAAGCTATGAAACACCGAGGACATGCTCGTTGGCTATTGGCTTGTTGTCAAGGGTAATTTATACAGTAATTGGTCCTTCCACCGGCTGGCAGATCTTTGGCATGCACGAACTGCAACACCTTCCCACGAATGGTAGCAGACGTTCGTTTCAAAATGCCGTAGATCAAGGAATGTCTCATGCAATGCAATGAGTCCCTAGACACACAGCCAACCACCTTCGAAACGCTACACCTCCCTTCGAGGTGATATATTACATACTGTACTTACAGAAATGTAGTACCGATGTTCGGACTGCGGAGGGAGATTATCTTACACACGGTACACATGTCACATTGGGGGTCAAAGAGGCGAGTGTGGAGGAATGGAAGGTAAGGTAAGCAGACGGATAGGGAGCCAGCACGTGAGTGGCCTTAAATCTCCCGATTGCCATTTCCGCTTCCGGAGACGATGTCGATCACCAGATGCACAACGGCATACCTCAGAGGCCTAGCCCGGCAAAGGGAATCTTCACGTTAGTAATCTCCCATCCCCACTCTCGACTCGAGCTGTCCAATGTCCAAGAGGCTAGGCGATGACATAAAGCTGAGGGAGTCCGCGGAATGCCGTTACTAACGGCCTCCGGAGCCTACAGGGGATCCAGACGAGGAGAGGGGTGTCTTACTGGCTTGGAGTCTTACTTACCTCCGCGCGGATTGTGCAGGCCAGTAGCGAGAATGCTGCGCAGGGTCACCGCTCTGGGAAAGCTTTGCACCTCGAAAGGATCGAATGCGGTGAGGGGAAGAATTCTCACCTTGCGGCCCACTTCGTCACCAGCCCACCGCAGATCGGTCGTCCATCTCCCAATCTCGCGCGAGAGGACCATCCGGCCTGGCACCAGTGGTATTGCTGCCCGCCCCTCCTTCCACGGGACTCACGCCCTCTCGTCTGGCGCTGGCTTGTGAAGTGCCGACTTGCAAGCAGGGGAGAGTGGGAGGGCGCCGTCGGGAATTTGCGTGTGTCGACATGGGTGACACCTTTTAACACGGCTCGAGCGGAGGGCCAAAGCTGAATGGGAAAGGCAAGAGAGAGTGGTGATAAGAGAGGGAGCCGTGCGCGGGAGGAAAGGAGGGAGGAGAGAGACGCTGTTCGAGACGCCTCTTTCATGACATACATGGCCCTATATATTATGTCAGGCTGGGCCGGCAGAAAGCAGTTAATAAAGTTCGAAAGCACCCAGCTTTACCGTGTGTCTAAGATGCAGCGATGCGGCTGGCTTACGAGAAGGCGGGTCCATACGCCCAGGAACCGGAAAAGCCAACAAGAGAGACAGACAAAAGCGAGATTGAGAGGACAGAGTAGGGCAGCGGCAGCACATGCTACTAGTAAACGCTCGTCGCATGAATTAGATATCGAGTAGAAGACTGCTGTATGATATACCAACCTTATGCATATGTGCATCTGTTGACGCATAACTTATAAATGACCCGCTGACTGATCGGGCGGTGCGGACGAGCCGCTCTCGCCAAAATCCATCGTGAGATCTTGAACGTGAACTTTCTACCTTCTCCCACACTCACCCTCATTTCCTCACCACGCCACTCCTTCACATAGCTGCCCCCCCTCGCACGCGACCCGATCGCCCATCAGATCAGGCCCATCGACGATACCCGCCCCGTGCGACTCGCCATCGATAACACACCACCGACAGCTCTGCGTTTGCGGCCCGGCTGAGGCACCACCAGCTCCCACCGCGCTGACTCGGAAGTCGCTCTGGGTCAGCAGAGTCGCATGCCTCGTGCTTCGACCGCAGCCAAGCGACAGCAGGGTGCTGCGAATCAACGGGATACCAGGCATGAGAGTGGTCTCGTAGGTCCTGGCAAGAGGGTGCAGAAGCAGAAGAGCAACGGCCATCTCAATGGCCACGCCCGATCTTCCGACACCCTCCCAACTCCAGCCATGCCCACGCTCCCGACCTCCAACGGCCATGTACGACACGCCGGACCGCCCGACAGCTCGACAATGGACTGCAAGATGTCCTTGGAGGCGCTGAGGAGGCACTCCGTGGGGGCCTATTCCGAAGAGGAGTCGTCCGACTCCTTCAGCACCCTGCCTGTTCACGAGAATCACCGCCGCATCGATGTCAACGCCGCGAAGAACCCAGCCGTGCACCGTGATGCCGGCCCTCTGAGCCTGGCTCTCACCGTCCTGCAGTCGTGCCCTCTCTACGACACCATCGCCATCCTCATCGTCCTCTTGCAAATCCCGCCGACCTTCCTGTCCATCATCCATCTCCTTTTCGCCACACTGACCTTCGTGCCCCCATCTTTCTCTGCCGGCTCCGGAGTTAACTTCACAGATATCTTCGAGGGTAACCTGGGCACACCGTCTGTTGCCACTGTTGTTGTCGTGGACTTGCTGGTATTGTTGGTTTGGCTATTTCTGTGGGCTCCGCTTCAAGACATTGCGTTAGATTTAGCACAGACCGTGATTGCGTTGACGCTGGGGGGAGGCACTGGTGGTAGAGAAGCGGGCATGAAAAATGTTCTGGTCTGCTTCAGCATCATCGGCGCCTCCCATTTCGTGCGCTACGGCAGCTCTGATGAGTCGAGTCTGCGTGCAATACTATCCTCCTCGACCCATGGACTCCTCGGATCTTCGGACCATGATGACCCTTTCGAGTCCTCACGAAGCAATAAGAAGAGTGCACATGGCTGGATCCGCAGCGTCCTCGCGATTCATATTCTTACTCAAGGAGTTGTGCGTTACATTCGTGATTGGTATGTTAGGAGAGAGAAACGAGACACCACAGTATCTATAGGCGATCCCGAGGCGGCGAAAGGCTCATCAGATGTCACCGACATACCGAACACGCAAACTACGGAAAACGACTCCTCGACTTCCTTACCCGTGAGCAATCATCTGATCCCTTCAAAGAAGAAGAGGAAGCAGAGTGCGCAGGTCCGGGTACGGCAACCTCTCTGGGCAGCCCTGGCCAGTACGAAAATTGTTATGGTGAAAGAGTACGAAACGTCACACGCGGCAGCTGAGTCTGCTGGCACAAACGCAACAGATATCAACAACCTTGGAAATGCCCCTTTCAGTACTGAGCCAGACCGGATATGGATTACATGCATTCGCTCCGATGAGGTCCATTTTGCTACTAGTTTCTTCCCGACCCACACACCGGTGAGCTCTGAAGATCCCGTTGGTGTTGATAAGTCGAAACCATTCTTTGTCCGAGTCAACCGGACGGTATGGCAACTGACTCGTGTTAACGCCGCTACCGAGTACGATAAAGGCGTGGGACAAGAGACCTGCTGGTGTGGTGAGATCTTTGGACTTGCACCTCTGTCAAATTACAAGTGTGATTTTGTCAGCACTGCTGATGGCGCTGTCCTCTTCTCAACGAGTGTACGAACTCTTCCACCACCAGCCGACGTCTCTGTTGTAGGACTTACACCTACCACCCATGTTCCTGGTCGCCCAGGTTCCCCTACTTCCACCCTCAGAGCCTCCATCGCTTCCTCTGAAGTAAAGCTTGCCGAAGAACGCAGTCGTCAGAAGCGTGAACGTAAAGAGCAACGCGCAAAACACAATAGTGCCCGCAGAGAACTCGAGAAGCTCAATGCCACAATCTCTTCCTCGGGCGGTAACGATGACCGACTACGTCAGAAAATCCAGCAAAGCCAGCTTCATATGAAGCAAGCCGAAGATGCCTATGCCACTCTCGATTCGCAAATTGAGTCCCTGGAGGCCATCCCGGCCGATGACGACTCTGAATACAAGATTTCCAAGGCCGCATATCAATCTCAGAGGGACGCGCATAACAAGCAGCGCGCTACCTTCCTCGCAGCTAAACAGGCTGCTGATGAAGAGACCCGAGCCCTGAAGAATGAAATTGCGTCGCTTCAGCAAAAGCGCGAGCGCATGCAAGCTCGTATCGTCAAGCTTAACGGAGAACACGAGCGAATTACCGACGCTAATGCCCGTGGCCTCGATGAAGCCCAGCGCAAAGCAGCCGAACGACAACGGAAGGCTGCTGAGAGGATGAACATGGAAATGATGCTGACGGAGCGCCTCCAGTCAATCAATGCTCAGATAGACTCTATCACTATGCCCTTGCAAGAACTGGCAACTGTTGTTCAGGCCATGCAGGTGCAGGAGATGGAAATGTATCAAGCGGCCCAAAATGGGAGCCCTACTACATCTGCTCCTGGTCTAGCATATGGAGTTAGTGATATCCCTGAGGGCAACGTACCCGTTACAACTTCAGGCTACGCTTGGAATCCCCAGCCCGCAGTTGCGTCCTTCACCCCCGCCGCCTATGGCGCTGGGGCTTCGGGTACGCCACCTCCGCATGGTATTGTCAGACGCGGGCGCAGCAGCTCTATGCTCAGCAACATCTCGGGTTTCACTCAATCTAGTGGCGAAGGGTCGATGTCAAAGCCGAATATTCTGAAGCTATCGATAGATGACAGGATAGGAGGGTCTGACCGGAAGGACAGCAGCGCCAGCGGTAGCGGCACAGGTTCTGGGCCTGGTAGTGTTGGGGACCCCAAGAGTCCCACTGGCAGTAGCAAGGCTGCAGTTAGGTGGGGTAGCGGAGGGTGGGACGAAAAGCCGAACTGATGCGTATCAGCTGTTATACGGAGAACTAACAACGCCTGCAGGCGTGTACATTCTAGGTGTATAGACTACTGAAAAAAAATGGATTGTGCTTGTTCCATAACAATCGTTGTCTGCATGTGATATGTCGGTAATTTATTGCCAGTATAGTTAGAAGTCAAATTGCTCGGAGAAGTAATCTATGAGCTCCGGCTCATATACTTGTATAATCTGGGTAGAAGTAATTGAAATATCCCATGCAGAGTACATGCATCTCCTCCCTAAGGGGTTCTCTCGCTTGTCTTAACTCCGATCAATTAACGAGATCGCGTCGCGTCAACGCGTCCCCCGCAAAACTTCAAGTTTAACCTCAATCTTCAATTCGGAAACTTGACAACACTTCCTAAACGAGTGTCAAATTGAACAAGCAACGCCCTCATCATGATCCGACAGGATATCTCTCGCGTGGACGCAAAGCGGCGCACAGCGCTCCATCACAGCAAAAAACAATTCGCCGCTCCCGCCTATAAGGATCTCGAATACAAGCACCGCCTGAACTTTTACATTATCCCTCCCACAGCAGACATCACACTCGAGCAATTCGAGCAATGGGCCATCGACCGGCTTCGCGTTCTCGCCGAGCTCGAGGCATGCTCGTTCCGCAACAAGACCCCCGCCGAGACAGCTGCACATATGAAGCCTCTGCTAGACAAATATCTCCCGCTGAGCGCCAGCACGAGCGGAAGCAGCGCCGTGCAGGTTGAGCGGCAGAAGGATCACTACTCACACTTCATTCTGCGTCTCGCTTTTGCGGGGACGGAAGATCTGCGGAGGAGGTTCTCGCGCGCGGAGGCGATGCTTTTCCGCATCAGGTTCCAGGCGGATGATGCCCGGGAACGGAGTGCGTTTGTGGACAGCCTGAGCCTAGATTGGGAGACCGTGGGAGAAGAGGAGAAGAGGGGACTGAGCGAGGAATTAAGGGCGAGTGGGGGCGGGTATCCGAAGAGAATTGAGGATGAGAGTTATTTCAAGGTAGATTGGGAGAAGGTTCCGGAGTTGATTGAAGGCAGGAAGGTTTTGCTAAGAGCGGGAAAGGCGTATGTTCCTGGGAGGGAGCAATTGAGCATGGTCGTTGCGGAGTTTACGCAGTTGCTGGATAAGGCTCTAGAGGTACGGGTTTTGCATGCCGAAGTGATGATTGTGGTACTGACTGGAACAGCTTACCTCTCGAGCTCTGCCTCGTCTGGATGAAGATGACAGATTAACACCTATACTGGCACATCTCTCTCAGAACTTCACCACTCCGGATGTGGCATACTCTACTAACGCGCCATTAACTGGTGCTGATATCTCTTCTCGTAATGTTGATGTGCTCTCTGCATCATTCCCTCTATGTATGCAACATTTGCACCGGTCACTCAGGCGTGATTCTCACCTGAAGCACTACGGTCGTCTTCAATATACACTCTTCCTGAAAGGCATTGGGCTCAATCTAGAAGAATGTCTGATCTTCTGGAGACAAGGCTTCAATAAGATTACAGACGATACTTTCAACAAGGAGTATCGATATAATGTCCGCCACGCATATGGAGATGTGGGCGGTGATTCCAACAGACGGGGGAGCGGGTACAGTCCTTTCAGCTGCCAGAGGATCCTGACCGAGCACCCACCTGGGCCTGGCGAGGCACACGGATGCCCGTACAGACACTTCTCAGTTGAGAACCTGACCAATCTTCTGACTGCAGTGGGGGTGAGGGATTCGGATGTTCTTCGAGGAGTAAAGGAAGACAAGGAAAAGATGAAGTATCATATGGCTTGTAACAGGTATGCATAGCCCATCTCTGTGATCCCGGAATATATGAAGCTAATTTGAAATAGAGTCTTTGAGTACGCTCACAAACAAGAGCTCAAGAGAGTCAAAGAAGATGGCACGTGGGGTGCTTCTCAACTAGAGACCATCGTGCATCCGAACGAATACTTCAAAAGAAGCTATTTGCTGAGGAATTTAGGGAAGAAGACCGAGTCCTCCGGAGATGGTGATGGAGACGTGAAGATGGAAGGTTAGCGACTCTGGAGTAGCAAGGGGTGCAGGGTAATGGCATGCGTGAATAGAGACGGATGGCGGAGTCGGCGTTTCCGGGTCTAGGATGCATTATAATGATAGTGAATGAATGCCCAATATCGTACAATCTTACATGCCTATTTTTACGATTCTCCATCCTTGTCTTTATCTTTTTCCTTATTCTCGTCTTCCACAACCCTCCGATCCAGTATCCGATCTACGATCCCCATTTCCAGCGCCTCCTCCGCGTTCAAAAACTTATCTCGCTCCATCAGCACCTCAATCTCCTCCAGACTATGCCCCTTCGTCAAATGCCTCTTGTAGATCTCATTTAGCTTCTTGCGCACGCGCAGGATCTCCGTCGCGTGGATCGCAATGTCCGAAGCCTGTCCAAAGTAGCCCCCACTTGGCTGGTGGATCATGATCGAGCTGTGCGGCAGGCAAAACCGCTTGCCTTTGGCTCCGCCGCAGAGCAGCAGCGAGCCCATAGATGCGGCCTGCCCGACGCAAACTGTCGAGACGGGAGATCTGATATAGGACATGGTGTCGTAGATGGCGAGCCCGGCGGTCACGGAACCGCCTGGGGAATTGATGTAGAGGGTTATGGCTTTGTCTGGGGCATCGGATTCGAGGTAGAGGAGTTGGGCGACGATGGCAGCGGAAAGTGATTCATTAACTTCGCCATTTAGGCAGATGATGCGTTCCTGTTTGTCGTTCGTCAATATGGACGTGAATGCTTGGTACTTGGCAAGTGAGATCTTACTTCGAGCAATTTGGAGAATATGTCGGCTAAGATTGGTTTAGTACTGAGTGATCTAGCACCTAGAGAGGGTCATACATGTTCGCCAACCGGCTGCCTGAATAGTTAGCATGAAAATTCATCTGCAGAGGTGGAGGGGACATACTGTAGTCTCGGTGATATAAGGGACTGGAGTCCAGCTCCTGGGTTCTATTCTTGACTGTTGTGACGAGAGTGACCGAGATGCAATACGAATTGCATTGCGTGGGGGAGCTCGCAATAATCGTCTCGCAAGCATTTTGAATTGGTACAGACCAAGCGATTTTGTCTGCCAGTGGATCGCAGGTCGTTGATTAAATACCAGGAAACGCGATTAGGCGCGCCGCCTCGCTTGACCTTCCCCAGCATTCTCAACCTTCAACATAAATTTACAGAAAAACTCGTATATTTGTATATTTGACTGGGCAACTAAGGAACAACTCAACTAGCCTACTTTGCAGCTGTCATACAGTCCTTATATACACACTTGCGGATCGTACAGATCTGTATTGCGTACGCCTGTATCACCACTATTCAGAGTATCGTCGTATGTTGATGTTTCATGTATCTAGTACTCGTATAAGACTATTTAGAACTAGATACTTTAATTACCTTAGATATTACACCAAGGCTTGTAAGGCCATAACTGTTATCCTTTAAAAACGGGGTTCGTTAGCTTCTTCTACACTGTGCATGGGAAGCACGAACCTGGCTTGCGTAGAACCCAATAGGAGTGGTTCCAAGTACAATCGATAACGGGTATAGCCTGCATAGAGAAGGCGACTCTCGGCTATATTTGGGGTGGAAGTAGACAGATCTCCCTCGATTCGTCGAAATCTATGTCTTGTTAATATTAGAACGTACTGGGAACTAATAACTTCTGTCTAGACACAAGTTATGTAAGATTGCTCACCTTGAATGAGCACAGTCTCCTATAGCTGGGGAAGATACATGCATCACCTTTTTCACGTTCAAAACTGACCTCAACAGAGTCTATTAATTCTCAACCCGGGCCATCTATAGATGGCCGTAGCTGTACAGTTTTCATCTCAGCCAATCCTAGACATAAGATAAGCCAATGAAATCTGAAATCCTCCCGAAGTAGCCGCATTCACAACCTCCTTTACCCCGCAGGTATGGTCTGGGGCTGTTATGCATCAAGGCGCCCCTACTACCCCCGATCTGCGGGAAAGATCGACTTCCCCGCCATTTCCTAAGTGTACCGACATGTCTACGCTCTGGTTATCTCTGCCTTTTTCTTTCTTTAGATGACTCACGTCTCCACTGCCTTACCAAGCCACGGCGGATGCGTGAAACTAGGCTACTGATGAGCACCGATCGAAGTTTGCCCGAAGATTACAATGACTGGAGTGAGGCACAACACCAACATAACATACCCTATCAATGGTACAATGATGGTGACTCTTACAAAATGCCGTACTGTGGCATCTCTACTCCACAACCGCGCTAGAGAATAAGTACGCCCTATCCAACTTCCTATTCGTTGGTCTACCATGTGGGCCCAATTAGCAAGCTTTATCAACGTCAATAAATAGTAGATGATCATTGTATTTATCTAATACTTAAACGCAGCTAATAGAATAAAGTAGTAGGGTACCTAGACTCATGTCGTTGATGTAATGAATAGTTGGCGAAAATGTTGGCCAACTATGGTTCTAGCGTACTTATATATAGAAGACGTACCGCGCGTAATAGTTAAGTCTCTTAACAACAATTAAAAAAGCAACATAGCGACACTCGAGACTTTATTAGGACTTATACCTATATGATAAACCCAATGAAATGGCCCCTATATTGAACTCTTCAGGCCTACAACCTATTCATATAGCTATTGCTATTATTAGTGCTATCATTTTTATTGCCATTCTTCCATTTGTTATAGCCATCTTTTGGATCATTGCGACAGATATCTGGGCAGTGATGTTTAAGGACCGCTCTAGACATTTAAAACTAGAGAAACTACGAAAACAGTGGAATAAAGCAGGTCAAGCTGAACGACAGCGTCAACAAGCAGTTAATTGCTTAGTAAGAGACATGGTTGAGAGAGAGAGAGTTTCAGAAGAGAAGTGGTTCTTATTCTTAGAACTTGTAAGTATACGGGTCCTTATATTCAAATCTATATAATATATTAAATAACTATATAATAGAGCTGACACGTAGTGAATTTTAGACAGAAATGTCATACTTTCCCGCTCGGCGCTATATTTATCACCCAATAATCCGTATCTTTCGAAACCGGTTCTGGGATAGAGTTATATATCAAATGTAAGTAATAATTTACGTACCTTCGTTTCTATAATATAACTAGTCTAAGCTAATACATTATAGCTTTAAAAGAGGGTACTATACACATCCTCGGCAGGTTGATATAAATGAGTGGAATAAAGCAATGGCAAGAGCAAGGGGAGAAATAGATATCCACCTTGAGGAGTATGCTAGAGCTTTCCCATTGATTCCTCCACCATATTCGTTAGTAATGGAATCCGCTATAGAGTGATCCCATTAGAATTGTATTTTCAAGGTCTATATACAGATCGTAAAGCATTATCTTATGAAGATTTGGGATGTTGTTAATTTTCTAAATTATTTAAAGTCTTTATAAAAATCCATTAAAAAAGCCCAGTGGGATAAAACTTTCTTAATGCGTAGTAAACTTGATCTAACCATATATCTATAACTATGCCGTATCACTAAGTTTTACTATATATGCAAGACTGACCTCTGGTAGAGAATAAGGTTTGATGTGTATATATATGGTGCGTCTAGGGAGAGAAGGAGTCGAGAGACTCGGAAGGTATGTACACGATGGGTAGGACCTTCCTAAGTTCTCGAAGAGGCACCGTTTGATCTTTACGGTGCCTCCCCATTAGATCTTCTTCTCTTTTCCTTCAATAACGAACAAAAGATGACGATTGTGAGTGCTTTAGATTTCATATGGTCTTAAATGAATCAGTTTTGCCTTTATCTAGTCTCCATAGCCTCTCCTTGTTATTATTGATTTCCTCCTATTTGTTAACCCTTCTATTTGTCAATCCTTATTGCTGTCCCTTTACCAACGCTGTCCCTTTACCAATGCTGTCCTTTACTATTGCTGACGTCACTGGTCATCGAGATATCTAGATTGATAACGCGATAAAAAATTCTACCAAGTCGGCCAAATCCTGCAGCCACAATGGCCGACACTGATCTAGCTCACAATGGCGAACGGGAGCAAACCTTGGCAACCCGATGATGAGCTAAATGGTGATGAGCAAAAGGAAATGCGAGACATGATTAGCGCACTTAAGAAGTGGCTTTCATCTATCAGAAACAGATCTAATATGTTCGAGAGCACGCATAAGAAGCTAACTGAGCTGACTGGATTCCTTAATCGGGCCATCTGCCACGGGCGTGGATGCTGTCAGTGATGGCTTAGCAATCAATTTCAATAACCTACCTGGGCCACCCGACTGTCGAGCCCTTATAGGCCTCCTGGATGCGGAGCGTAGCCCAGTCTACTTTCGTTAGGTACGCAAAGCACTACGTGACCAGGCAATACATGGAGTTTTAAGAGTTTTCTCTTGCCATTATTGCTCTTCTCTTATTTGTTATCCCTCCTATTTTGTTATCACTTCTAATTTGCTATCCCTTATTGCTGTCCCTTTATCATTGCTGCCCCTTTATCATTGCTGCCCCTTTATCATTGCTGCCCCTTTACTATTGCTGCCCCTTTACTATTGCCATTTCCCCGAGTCCCTAGTTGATCTTGTGCTTCGTCTTGTGTTAATGGGTAGCCGGCTAACTTAGTGGTTTACTAGAATCAAGACGAAGTTCACTCGGGTCTGACGACCCAAATCCTCGCGGGCGTGGTGGTCGCCCTGGTGGTGGGAATAGGGGGGGAGATGTGGCGGCGGTGGCGGAAGGGGAGGGAGAAGAAGAAGGGGGGAGATGTGGAGGGGGGAGGGGGGCGGTGTCGGACGCAGAACTAGAGAGGTTGGAGAGAATTCTGCGCGGGGTGATGGCCGCTGAGAACAGAGAGGAGGCGGTGGTGGCCACACTTCGTGGCATGCGGGGTTTGGGCCCGGTTCGGGTCGATGTCAACCCGGAGAGGAGCGGTGCCAGTGGATCCGCTCCTCCCGGTCCAGTTGGCATGAACCGCTGGGCGGTGTCAGGTGGGGACGCATAGGTTTATTTTCATTTTTATTATTCTTTAACCCCCAAATATTCTTAACACGGTCGACATCATGCACCTCTCCGTGGTGGCCGAGATCCACGTCAGAAGTAGTCACTCTGACGGCCAAGACATGCCAGCAGCAGACTCATGAAGATGCTCTATGAGGTTTATTCTCTACTTCCCTTTCTTGAACTAGCTGACATTGATAACAGCTCCCAGCGCCATCTAAATATCCCAGGCTTTGCGTCCAAGACTTTACAAATCGACCATAACCCTGAAAATCAATCAAGACTTTGGGAATCGACCAAGGCTCAGCCGGTAGTGTGATACGTTATCGTGTCTACCTTGACCCCGAGTGTACCTCCACCAAGTGCTACTCCCGTTTTACATACTACAACTACTTGGAATCTATTGGCAACAGGCTAGCTGCTCACTGCAGTGCGGTTAGAATCTTCACCCTGGACGTTTTGTCGTTCAACTCCAACAAACGCTCTCACCTTAATAACTCCATACAAGTGTTATACATTTGAAATCCTTCCTCAAAACACTTCTCACGCCATCTGGACATACCTGCCTATGCAATACAATATCAACGTTTTGTTCACGCTACCACCACCCATTCAAAGTTCTTCCTCAAAATACTTCTCACGCCATCTTGACCTACCTGTTTATGCAATACAGCATCAGTGCTGTATTCACGCCATCGCCCAAATTCGGCATTCACAATTTTGAGGAAGGGATGAAGCCACGCCGCAAGTCATGTATATAAAGCTCTTGAATCATACGGCCTCCCCCCAAGTCATGTATTTAATGATCTTAGTTAGAGTACTGCTCCATCAATCTTGGACCTAGCATACTTTTTTTCTCGGCCGTTGGTGACTAGATGAGTATTATCTAAGTGCTATAGATAATCTATCCTGTTCCCGCTATTCTTTCCACGGCACCAGCTCATTGGTAAAAATCACCGCGCGCTTCCAGATACAATGCAACTGAGGCTCCTGACGCTTGCTTTTCTCGAGCTCACAAAGTCTGTAGATAATCGAGCAGATATCTGGAGGCCTCCTTTAGTTTTTGTGGCGACTCAGCGTTGCATTAGGACTACTTTTAGTCGACGTCAATCTCAGAGTCATCATTGAACGATGACGGTGATGGTGACAAGGCAAATCTAGCGTCCTATGCGGAGGACAATGTACATATTTTTGGCAGCGAAGAAGACAACTCTTCCGAGGAAGAGATCGAGACATGTTTCCTTGATGACGAATGCGGCATAACTGATGATTTACTATGCGTAAATACAAAGATGGCCTTGAATAAAAGACCCGATGGCATGCACACTGCACTGCAAAAGGACGATACACAATCTTCTATAACGACGTTTTTGGGTACGCCTAAGGCTTCACACGTCAGGCCTATTTCTTCAACATCAGAGTCAAGCTCAAAGCCCGTCGATGGATTCAGCACGAGCAGACATAGCTTTGAAGGAACAGTCAAAAAGACGAATCAGCTATCACAAAAACACAAGACTCAGTCGACCAATCAACTAACCCGAAAGCGCAAGACCCAAGCGTTGTCAGCCAACCAGTCTACCTTAACGAGCTTCTTTTCCAAGACTGCAGACAACTGTGATGGTTTTCTCGTTGGCCAGAAGGAGCAAAATGATTTTGCGTCTTACATTTCAGAGAGTTTGATAGGTCCTCAGGCCTCCCAGGGTATTCAGCAAAGCGCACCCGACTTGCGACTCAGCACAAGAATGATGAAGATATTCTGATGGATAGATGCAGTCGTTCAATGCTTTATAGAGGGGAAGAAGGGTTTTTATATCGCTGTTTAACTCTCTCGTATCTTTCCTGCAAACAAGTGGATTGGGATGACATCACTAAGTTAACCTTGAAGGCATCAGGAGAACGTTCACGGAGTGTTCTTGTTATAATCCGTAGCTCAATGTTACTCCGAAATATAGAATTGATTTGAGATATCCGGCGCAACATAGGAAAGAAAAGATAGTATGCTAAGATACGTGCTCGATGTGGCCCTTCTCGACGACAAATGAATTTATTACTGAGACCGCTGCCCAGAGTCGGTTGGCGCTTTGCTCAAAAACCTTGCTTCTAGGACCGTAAAACACCGCATCGTCAACTTCTTCTACATACCTTGGAAGGCAGTGCATGTATTTCCAATCTGGGTCTGCGCCTCCACGCTTTGCCAGTTCATTGGTAATTCGGTAGCGTCGGAATGCTTCTGTTCTTTTGGCTTTCTCTTCTTCCTGTCCCATTGACGTCCAAGTATCATTTATTAGGAAGCAGGCATCTTTGACAGCATCTTCAGGCACGGTAGTCTCTATTAGCGTGCCAGGGTGCGGACTTGAGTCGGCAGCGTCTTGAATAATAGCCCGGATATCATCTGGAATTTTGTATTCCTCAGGAGTCGCAACAGCTACATGAATACCTAGCTTCATTGCTCCGATAGCCAGATCTACTAGAACGTTCGTAGGGTCACCAATCCAAGCGATCTTTAAGTTTTCTAAACCTAAATCTGGACCACTTTTTGATGGCCGAGTTTCAGCCATCGTTAAAAGATCGGTGACAGCTTGAAAAGGATGGTATCGGTCGCTTAAAGCGTTGAGCACTGGCACAGTACTCCACTTAGCTAGTTCCTCGATATCGCGATGTGGTCCGACACGAGCAATAATGCTTGATAACATCCCACTCAAAACGATACTAGTATCTCGTAGAGATTCACTTTTCCCAAGCTGGATATCGCTAGCGCCTATAAAGGAAATTAGAACTAGAAAAGAAACATTTCTAGACTTATTCTCTTACCCAAAAATATAGGATGGCCACCCATAGCAACTATGGCACCCTCTGTAGAAACTCTTGTGCGGGTCGATCTCTTTTGGAAGATCATACCTAGTGTTTGTCCTTGAAGAGCAGTACGAAAGGCGGAGGATTGGGTGCATGATTTAATAGCAGCTTTGTGCGCCGCAGCATTACGGATCAAGTCTCTCAGTTCCGCGGGTTTTAGATCCGCAATTGATAGGAGATGCCGAGGATTGCGTGTGGAGATAGAGTAGCAACGAAGACCGTGAGCGACATTGAGAGAGCTGCGTAGCGCGGACATGTTATACATAACCGACTATTTACTTGTCTAGAGTACTAAGGACATGGGGCATTGGTTGATTTTGGGTGCGATGTAAGTCTAACCTACGAAAGTCCAGGAGAACATTTTCTTAAGATTTATTTAAGCGAGGTCACGTTTCATAAGTCACCTGATCAATAGTTCCTCGAAGCAGGGTGGCAGGTCGGACGTGATGTATTATTTTACAGACCCTAGCCTATTCCTAAGCCTTGAATGAATTAGATTCATTGCCGAGAAGGTTCTCTCGGATGCAACAGAATTAGCAATAGCCTTAAATATCCGAACGCCAAGGCCAACTAATACACTATGATTTGGATCGAATAGGTGACTCTTCCAGTAGTGTATTGGATTGTCGTAGTGCATAGAAGCAAGATGTAAAGGCCCAAATACATCGGCTTGAGTCCAGAAGTCTAGAATTGACGTATGGACTGCTTTCCTATCTTCTGCTCTTGTTCGAGCAAGTAGTAATGAATTCCAATATCAACTTGAAGCTTGCCTGGAGGTTTGAGAAGGGAAATTGGATCTAGGAGCCATGCAGCATAATGGATATTATTAATCTGCTTCTTAGACCTCTCTCGAAAGACACCCCCTGCTTGAGTAATCCCTCCTAAATAGGATGGGAATGGCTTGCCTAACTGTTGAAGTGCACACTCTAGTTTTAACTACCGTGGGATAACCTTAGAGAGTGTTGCTCCATCACTCTCTGACATCTTCTGGGCCTTATGAATAGGACGTAGGATCTGCTCAAGTGAGGAGAGATCAGCCCAGAAGGTATGGCCAATAATAGTCTTCTCAAGGATATTGACTTTGCCCCCTTCCTTTCCCATCTTTGCTCTCTTGTCTCCAAGCTAAGAAAATAGAGCTTCTTTGCACCGCAACACACTCTGGATCAGGAGGAGCTGTGTACCCTGTACCCCAACGAGTAATAACTGAGAGAATAAGGGCTTGAGGTTTCTCCTGTCAGGACCGTAGGATTGCATACTGTTTCTTGGACCAGTGGAAAGCATTGGCAATAGCCTTGGGCTGAGTAATAATTAGAGCAATTTGAGGTAATTCCAAAATGTCCTTAATGAATAATTGAAGGCCGTGAGAATCGCATGGAATGAAAAATGCATGAGAGAGCTGTATAGATTGCTCTAGGCTAGTCCAAGTGGATCTTATTGTTGCACAAGTATCAGTTGTAAAACTACTAACTCGTGATAAAGTCTCAATTCAAGACTTGATATATCATGGCTATTACCAAGATCCACGCCCGCTACGTTTACGATTCTTGCTGTCACCCCACCGTCGAGGTTGATGTCATCACGGAGAGCGGCTTCACCGTGCTATCGTTCCCTCTGGCACTTCCACTGGTCAGAACGAGGTTGTCGAGTTCCGTGATGGGGATAGACAAAGTGGCTCGGAAAAGGTGCCACTAAAGCCGTGGCCGATGTGAACGAGGTCATTGGCCCAGCCCTCATTAAGGCAAACATCGATATCAAGGACTAGCCAAAGGTTGATGAAGTTTTGATCAACCTCCGCGGCACCCCAAACAAGGGCAAATTAGGCGCCAATGCCATTCTTGGCGTCTCTCTTGCAGTTGCCAAAGCCGCCGCCGCCGAGAGGCAAATTCCACTCTATGCTCACATTTCCGACCTCGCCAGTACCATGAAGCCATATGTGCTCCCTGTCCCTTTCATGAACGTTCTCGGGGATCCCACACTGGCCCGGCGCTTGGCCTTCCGGGAGTTCCTTATCGTGGCTTCTGCTGCGCCATCTTTCTCGAGACTTTCCGCCAAGGCACTGAAGTATACCAGAAGCTAAAGTCACTGGCCAAGAAGAAGTATAGCCAATTTAGCAGGCGATGTTGGAGAGGAGGGTGATGTTGCTCCTAATATTCAGAGAGCGGAGGAGGCCCTTAAGCTCATTACTAAGACTATTAAGTCTACTAGCTATACTAGTAAGATCTACATCGCTATACGCGTCGCTTCTAGCAAGTTCTATAAGGAAGAAGCTAAAAAGTACGATCTTGACTTTAAGAGCCCGGATAGCGACCTAAGTGGACCACCTATAAACAACTGGCGGACTAGTATAAGGCACTAGTCAAGAAGTGCCTGATTGTTAGCATCGAGGACCCATTTGCTAAGGGCAACTGGGAGGCCTAGAGCTACTTCTACAAGACCCTCTGACTTCCAGATTGTTAGTGACGATTTGATCGTGACTAACCCTCTTCGTATAAAGAAGGCGATTGACCTGAAGTCATGCAACGTCCTCCTGCTCAAAGTCAATCAGATTGGTACTCTCACTGAATCTATCCAAGCTGTCAAGGACTCCGCCGCTGGTTGGGGTGTCATGGTTTCCCACCGATCTGGTGAAACAGAGGATGTGACGGTCGCTGATATTGTCATTGGCCTTCGCGCTGGACAGATTAAGACTGGTGCTTCTGCTAGATTTGAGCGTCTGGCCAAGCTGAACCAGATCCTGAGAATCGACGAGGAGCTCGGCGCTCAAGTCGTGTATGCCGGCGAGATCTTCAAGTAATTTATCTATACCTTTGATTAAACATTTCCATGCCTATTGTACACTCTGCTTCTGAATAGTCCTCACAAAAGATTATGAGCTCGGATCCTAGAATCTTTTACCCAGAACCAGATCTGACAGACATATAGACAGCCAATATGCCGGAAATTAGATCAGCCAGGAGGCAGGTTGGAATGTCGAGGACGACGGTGCCTACCCTCCGGTCTGGCTTTCGGGCTTTCGGGCTTTCGTGTTCTTTGCCGAACTCCGTTTTAAGGCCGACTTTCGAAATCCTGGTAAAAATATAATATCGGGATACCCTCCCAAATACGATATGCCTATTGACCAGAACTCATGTTCATTGCTTCAATTTGGTACAAAGGACTTCCGCCGTGGTCTAAATGACCGGTAGACATCAAAGGCGTGAGGAGCTGGCCGTTGGGCCATAACGGCGATTGTTAGCCAATATAAACCGTACAAAAGACATTAACTTAGGTATTTTCTCGTACTGTAAATATTGCAACTACCACGATGCCTCGTCTTAAAATACATCCTACATCCTTTCGCAAAGCGCCTTCTGGATTTTTAATCACTCATGCCTTCGTCGCAATTGCTCCTATAAGCGCACGCGTATTTTCACCAATTGCGTATTCTCGGCTTTCATAATCTCATGCGAACGCTAAATTTTAGAGCGAGAGCTTTGCCGAAATCCGAAAATTTTGGATGACTCCATTTTAACCCCTCATTCTGACCATATCAATGTCACTGTTCATGAATTGGACGCAATAATGGTGAATTTTGAAGGTACCGCAGTGGAGGTGAAGCATAATAATGTCAATTCAGTTAATGAATCCGCTGTAGCATCATCAGACGAGCATCCGAATAGAACAAGTGAGGATGACACAAGGCAAGAAGATGGGAGCCGGAAGAAGAGACAGAGGGACAGAAAGCAGCCGAGCGGTCGATTCTTGAAGAGGAGACATTATAGCATTAGCAAAGCAGCAAGAGATCCAAGAGATGAAGCTTCTCCGACCGAGCCAGAGCTAGGTGTTCGGTCACCGAGCCCTGTTATCGATTTTGATGGCTTGAGCCGACCAAGTAAGTCCTTTTACTCAGTCCGTTCGTCTAGATCAGTCTTTAATATGGTATGCAAGGTCGTGGAACCCGTGATCGACTCGATGAAACTCCAGAGCAAGCCGCTGAGCGACTCTCCAAGCTTTCTGGCGCTGTACGTACAATTCTCGAATGCCTCGGCGAAGATCCAAACCGACAAGGATTGCTAGGCACTCCAGAGCGATACGCAAAAGCAATGCTATTCTTTACAAAAGGTTATGAGGAGAATATACGGGACATAGTTCAAGATGCAATATTCCACGAGAACCACAACGAGTTTGTCATCGTGAAGGATATCGAGGTCTTCAGCCTCTGTGAGCATCACCTGGTCCCATTCACAGGCAAGGTGAGCATAATCTGGATAATATCGAGATTAAAATCATGCTTACTGAGATTTAGATGCATATTGGCTACATCCCTGATAAGGATGTGATTGGGATCTCTAAATTGCCGCGAATTGCAAACATGTTCTCGCGAAGATTGCAGATTCAGGAACGATTGACCAAGGAGGTGGCTCATGCGATTATGGAAGTCTTGAAACCGCAGGGAATTGGCGTCGTGGTTGAGTCAAGTCATCTTTGTAGTTCCCCACCCCACGTCTTGCAAAGATCTGCAACTAACCTCCTCGCAGGTATGGTGATGAGGGGCGTTGAGAAGACGACCGCTACTACTGTCACAAGCTGTGTCCTTGGCTGCATAGAGAAGAGACAAAAGACAAGAAACGAATTCTTCAACCTTATAGGATTAAATAGGAGATAATAGAGACACTAACAATGGGTTTGCGCTCACGTTGAGAGGGCATTAACATTCAGGAGTTTGGGCATATGAGCATGAAGGTATTCAACACCCAGCTCAGGGGCGTTTAGGTGGTCTTATCACCATACTATGGATAGGTTCGAAGCATTGCTGCAAAATCTAGAACTACATTTCCAATCATCATTTGTTCGTGTGCTAGCTGTCAACTCGCGACAGTTCTTGCTTCCCAAATTCCTCCCGTATCTAAATAGAGCAAGTTGTGATTACTCGGATGGCATTCAATGGCCCTAAGTTATCGCGTGGCGAAACAAGCTGTAAAATATAGCAACCTGAGTATTGTAGGATGGAAACGAATGATTATCCAGCCGACATTCGCAGGACCGGATTTTATTAGACGGCTTGTCAAGTACGAGAGATTTATTCGGGCTATGGAACCCCGGTATAGAAAGGCCAATTTCAACGTTAGTCAGAGCCTCTACCCAGTAATATTTATACTAATTGTCAATTTAGTATCTGGAACTTGGGGGGACCCTTCAACTACCTATTATTACCATGAAAAATTCTCTAAACCTCCGGAGTCGAAGAGGATAAAAACAACGTAAAACAAAAGAAAGCTATTTAGCAGGTCGTAATTTGGGGTACAAAAACCCAGGGAAAAAAATTCGCCTGAAATACTCCTTATTCTTCATATCCTCCCAGCTCTCTTGTTCCACCAATATTTGTAGTTGTGAGCTGGCTCTTGGCTGTGCTCGTCATAGCCCGGCTCGGCGGTTGGCTCAGATTCTTGTTCGTTAGTTGTTTGAGGCTCGCCTTGGAACGTCGTGCCTTTAGTATTGACGAATGAGAGTAGGACGATGTCATACATGAGAGGGGATGAACTTTTAGAATGCAGCAAGGGCCCGATTTATTGTATAATATCTTATTTTGGTTTGCCATATGATATCCATCGGTTCCCTTCTTTACAAGTTTGATATAGGCCTAGCCGGTCATAAACTAAGGCAGACGATGTTTACTATTATACCATAGCTTCATTCTAGCTTGGGCGAGATGAACGGTGTCCATTTCTTCTGCTTGTAGACGCTCGCAGACGCTCGTGGTTAGCTAGGAAGTCGGTTCTAGCCTTACATACGTTAAGTCAACGAAGGTTGGCTTAGGTCTCAACCATATAAGTATCGGCATGGCGAGACGCTCATAGAGGCGTTCTCCGATGTGTTTAACGTGTATTCAATATACGGGGTAAGTTGGTCCTCGTCCTGCCGATCTAAGCGTTCACCGATGGCGCAACGGTATGCATGTTCTACCGTCTGGTTTATGAGTTCCACTTGGATATTGGCGGATTGGTGATGAGCTGTTGTAAAACCGAGCTTAGTCCTCGTATGTCGGAATAGTTAGGTCCAAAATCTTGCTGTGAGTTTAGAGTCCCGATCGGAGATAATCTAGTCCAGACTGGTGTGTAAAACTTATCCGCCCAATCCGACCCTGTATTTTCGGATGTGCCATGCGTGCCTCTGGCCCTAATACCAAGTGACAAATGATTGTGAGAATGATGGATGCGTCAACGCGTAATACTCCAAAATATTCTTTTCGTGAAGTGCTAATATTAGTTTAGTGTGCTCCTGGTTTAGCAGCCATGTAAGCTGCAGCGGTGCAAATCTTTATTGCATAGGTATCTTCAGTAGCTAAATGGATATTTGCAACCCTCCTCTTTCTGCTCAAGTGAGCTGAGGCCAGCAGGCAAATAGCCGCTATGCCCTCAAGACAGCTAGACTGACTCCTATGCTAGTCTCCCTGTAGTCAAGTCGTCCGTTGTATCTCCGAATTCTTGCTCAGCGGGTGTGGAAAGGCGGAAAATATTCATAATTGACTATTTGAAAGTCTCGCTCGGCCGACAATTTACAAGCCCCATTATGTTTCCCATGACCCCTGGAGCTCAGTTTTTCCTCTAAGGCGTTCTACATTTCTTCCCTCCACGGCTCTAAAAAGCGTTTATTCAAATTGCAGCTAGTGTTCATTGAGGCACTGTGCTTCACGGATTCCCCTTCAGCCCCTCAATACCATCATTTCTCTCTTTCGCTTTCATTAGCTGTTCATGTGTCCGGCAGTGCTTCTCCTCGATTTCTACAAGCAATTGAAGTTCTCATTTCATAGAAACCGCAAGGCCAGCTCCCATTGCATCTATATCAGTTCACTAAGCATTCTTGACATTCCATCAAAGGATCCAATCCTCTTGTCCCTTTGGTCGTTTTCCTTCTCCTTCTCCACTACATTGCCTTCTGCTCCTCACGTAATTCCTACATGACCGTGCTTCATTATATATTCTCTTGCTGGTAAAACATTTGTGGCATTTTTGCTAAGTACTCCGTTAAGGTAATTGATAAGTTCCAAATCCCACCACTTGAATGCACACTGCTAAGACGACACTTGGTCAGATGTAAAACAATTGATGGTGAACAGAATTCTGACACCCTTGTACAGTTTTTGATATATTCGCCTGTCGATTATTCCCTTCCAGGTAGCAGAGGCAGCAAGAATGCACAGCTCTCATTGCATTCTTTCCATTCTTTGTTCCTCTTGTGCCATTCTGTACCATTCTGTGCACCTCTTAGACCATTCCTCACGCCTTTCACTCCAGTCTTTGCATTCTTTAATCCTCTCAGTCCGTTTGTCGTTCTCAACGGAGGCACCCCACTTGCCCATTTTCTTCTCATTCTTAGAGGTATCCCACTTGTCCATCTCCTCCTCACTTGTAGAAGTATCCCGCTCGCCCATTTTCATCCTGTTCTCAGAGGCCTTGCACTAGCCTATTTGACCACTAAAAGCTTCCCCAAGACTACCTTCTATGTGAGGCACAGTGGGGCCTCTAAATTTGTCGTTTGTCTCGTTCTCGACATGGATATACCACGCCACATCCAACGTTGTGCTTTCACCTCCGAAATCCTGCCAGGTACAAAAAACAATATGATTAGATAGGGCCATTACTGAGTAATCAGTCGGACAGCGATGGCAAGCTTTATACATTGGAACTCCTTTAGTCTTGTTCGCCGTGTTGAGAGTTTCGTATAGTGGGTTCACTTGTCTCCTAGGTAGATCGGTGCCCAGAACCTTGAGGTGAGGGCAAAGCTCTAGTCGCTTGACTCCTCCCATAACGCCATCTTGCTCGAATGTCCAAGTTCGAAACAGGAGAAACTTGCCATGGATAATTGCAGGCTGTACTGAGAAGTATTTCATAGGAGGAATCAGGGTTCTAGTAGCGATATGAGGTGCCATGAGCTGTCTAAAGTACTTCGACTGCGTGTCACCCCTGCGGGCGTACTTAAGGGCTAGCTGAGCATGGTGATGGAGAAGACAGTAACCTGGTCCGAGTTTTGGGGTAATCGTGTGATAATTCAGGACGCTGAACCCAGTAGGGCAAGAAAATAAAGAGAGAGGGTTAAGTGGGTGGTCCATTTCGTTAATTGTATGTATCTTTTTACACTTGATACAGAAATAGTGGTCTGGCAGGACTTGGGCAATTCCAACAAGGTATTCGACGTGTTCAGAAGAGGATATGAATGCTAGTGCCAAAACGCAGCTGTTGTGGAAGAGATGGCGTAGCCGTGCACAGGTTCGCGAGAACAGCACTTTAGAAGGTAGAGTAAGCCCCGAGAAAATCATGTAGAAAAGGTCGTCTGGTAATCTAAGTAGGCCGGATTCCGGATGCCAGGCGTGGGCCGCCATATCGAATACACCGATGAGTTCTGCTTTATCGCCGTTTTAGTTATAGGGAAAGAATTATGGACCAGGTGACTTGAACGAAAGGTTGGAATATCCACTAAAGGGCCAATTGTAGGGAAACAAACACTTCTTTATACGCTCAAATTTGAGGTTAGAGCGGTAAAACGCTTTAAGTTAAGTTTGACTTTCTTTACGCGCGAGTAGATCATATAGTCATACGAGCATGTCATTCATATGAGTGGATCATAGTGTATATATGAATGTGTCATATTACAAGTAGATCATGTAGTTAGATTGTATAGTCATGCGAGTATATCATTCATATGAGTAGATCATAGTGTATATATGAATGTATCATATTACAGGTAGATCATGTAGTTATATAAGTGGATCATAATGAATATATGAATAGAGTACAGAGGGACTATACTAGAAACAGCTAAACTGCTTTATCGCAACCCAGGAGAACACCAATCGAAATCTTGATTTGGTAGGGGCCTTGACAGACTGGGATTAGACCCAGCGGGTTATGACGGCCCGGAAGGGTTCAGATCGATAGAGTCGATAGAAACGATAGGCTTTGATTGACTGACTCTCTTGAGGAGAGAAGGTAGCTAAAGACCGTTGTAGGATGTAAGCATACAGAGCAACTCGTGTATGTAGCAGCCAAGTGGGGAAGTATTGTACCACCAAACCTAAGCAAGCCTAAGGAGGAACACCGAAATTCAAAATCCAAAATTCGAAATCCAAAAAATCAAAAAGAGAGACGATACGTCGCAAATCGAATATTATTTATTGAGGAAGCTCGAGCATATATAAAACGCCAAAAAATTACCTGACTGCCTGTTCGAAATCATGGTCAATATCATCTAGCACGGCCCTCAGCTCGCATGCATGCTTGGGGCATTGTCCTGGGAATCCGAGATAAAACCCATCATGTTTCCTGCTAACATCTGCCAAGGCCAAATAAAGTCCTTCAGATAAAGTCTTATGAAAGAGCCACGTTTGACTGTGCTGTACCTATCGAGGCCCATCGAAGTCGCGAAGTCAACGATAGGTCAGAATGCCTCGTGCGACGCTAGATAAGATAAAAATGGGGAGTGATCTGCCAATCGATAACCATAACCATATTATCGGGAATTGAGAACCCCGTCATCTTTCGTCATCGGAAATCTAACGAATCGCATCGTATGAAAGCAAAAGAGACATGGTGATATTTCCAGCAAGAGCTGAACTTCTCAGATCGATTAATTGCAGCTGCTCTAGATACACGGATGCCTTCATTTTAAGGTTAGCCTCTGCACACGTATTGATTGATCACATGCTCTGCGACGGCGAGCGAGGTGGTAGAATTGAGTCTGATAAAGCTATTGTTGGAGGCCCAGAGATTGGAAAGCGAACCATGCCAGGATAACATCCGGTGATGATTCACTTATATTCAATCTACTATTCCTTACTTCAGAACCAACATCAAATCCAGAAACGGGCCATCTCATCGCTGTTACAACCTGCAACTTGAACCAGTGGGCGTAGGTTCTCTCTAGTTAGTTTTTTAGCCGCACTCAACAAGCTGGGTGTTTAGGTACGGCATGTGGGAAAGGCTCACCTGTCTATGAATTGTCCCCAGTAGATTTACGAGACGATGTAAGTGCCTCCATTATTTGAATAGCGAGACGTCTATTCCCAGGATGACGGCCGAGAAAGCCGAAATAGTCCCATCTTACTCAGATATTACTCCTTCGCCCTCCTCCTTGAATCGGCAAACCTATCCAATAATGGGCAGACGCCACTTCGACTAGAATTACGCCATCAATCGGCGCAAAGTGACCACGTAGGTGTTCGTATAGCCATCATGCCCTATCCTGGAAGTGAACGGCGTCGAACTACTCAATTCTGCCCACTTCCACTCCATCCCTTAACCCAGAAGAGATAAATTAGTACAATTCTTTGTGGTGTCACATCGGCGTATCACATGGATGCATATGGCATTGACGGGTAAGTAGCTTTTTCTTTCAAAGTCTAATGAACCCAATGCCACGAGAAACTCATAAAAGAAACTCTGCGGACCGTAGAAAAGTAATTGCATTGATCGACGACCGTTTCTATCTCCCAGCTTCGAGTGAGCGTCAAAGAAAATTTCGAAGGCTATTGCGGCTATAGGAGAGGCGGGGATGAGGGTTGCAAGTGCGGTGGAGGAAGGGTGGGGCAAGGAGGATAAGTGAAGGGTGAGAACATTGATAGATGTGATTGTGAATGATGTCTATCTGCTATATGAAGCTTAGTTAGTGGCGTATATGGTTTTGCACAAAAGTTGGTATTGGTGGAATGCAAAAAAATATCCCGTGTAGAGAATCTGCGCAGTTTTGCTGAGTTCTCCAGTATAATTGAACGGTATAACCAGGTGCTACTGTTCTAACTTATAGGAGTACCGTAAATATCATACCGCACCGCGAATACCTCTTCTGAAACATGATATTCCTACACATTAGAACCCATATAGTAAAAATCGAAATCGGTATCAGTCGAACACTCAAATATTTCGATGCAGCCCAGCTCTTTTCGTGTGCGCTGGCACCTCTGTGGTTAGCTGCATCAAAACATGGCCCCACCAGTATTCCCTTGAGCTCCAAGGTAAGCTAAGAAGGTTAGCAACAATTCATCAGATTGGGAGAGTGCCATTTTTTCTGGAGATCGTACAAGGAAGGCTGCTAATATGGCGTAATCGCCGGTGGCACATAAGTGCTTCGCCCCTGGGGTATCTCATGAGCTCTAGTGCCCGGAATACCTGTATGTCCGCCGGTTGCAGTCTCGCTGGCCACCATTTCCAGGTCCCTCCTCCTTTGAGCGTTTTCGGCATATTGTTTCATATCGATAGATTGGCCCTTGGCCCAAGTACGGGGGAACCACCACCATACAAATACAAACATACAAACAGCAATAGAGGCGAGAACCACACAGGGCACGACAATAGCGGTGTTAACCATTGGACCTGCTGTTAAAAGTGACAGTAACAACGACTGGCTGGTACAGGGAAGGTCGACTTTGAGATATGCAAGAAAGTGGCTATATTAGAATGTAACAAGTGTCTCGAATAAGGATTAATAAGATAGATAAAAGATTCTAGAGGCAGCCTAAAATAACTTGGCAGTAGATTGATATTATACCAAAATGTTGGGGTGCGGGGTTGCGCACTTGTTCTGTCCATTCGGTCCGATTATCTACAATAGAGCGGCAGAGAGTATTTAGGTATAGGACGAGTATAAGGAAGTATAAAGAAGATGAAACTGTACAATTCGAGGAGCCAGAAGTGCCAAAATAATTCTAAGCCTTTCGGGAAAGCAAGATGTAGATGAGTGCTAACCGATGTCCCCACAGAGCGAAAATCTCCTTTCGCTCTGTGATGCGATCGGACATACTCCGCGCTGATGCGGTGACAACCTGACGCTATTCGACAATTTTCTGGCGGCGATGATGTTAGCGGACGAATGATGGCGGCCCGAATAGTCGGGTGATAGAGATGCAGGTTGCCCGTATGGAGATTCGGAACTCGAACTCCAGGCTTTCTCTTGGTCACCTTAAACATCTCGACCGCTCCTAACTTGACTGAGGAGGGAGAGAACTTTTAAACAACCGTTACTACCTGTCTATTTGTAATCATAGACAGATCTCCGCCCTCCGTAACGGCAGACAACCCTCATCTACATCTGTCCGCGATTGGGTCATATAGTATGGCTGCGACTGAACGATCCTTTTACAGCGGCCTGCTCATCGTAAGCATGCATATAAGGACCGTATTGTATCGGTAAAGAGACTCCTTAAATTGTCTCTCACTACTCAATTTGTCTGCAACCACCTAGAGTTTCTGCGTTCCTACATGCCGAAACATATAGTCAATAAAACCGAGTTTCACCTTGATATCCAACTACGACCTAGGCACCTAATAAGCCAGCTATTCCCTAGCAATACTCTTGAGACCATGTCAAGATTTAATTTATTGACTGGAGGAGGGGCTCTGGCGAGAATGCTCCTTGAATCTTCCAACTCTAGACTAGTCCCGATTCGTTACTCTCAACACCTTGGCAAGATTAAGCCTTCCAAGATAAATACGAGAGGCAGCGCTCACAATACCATCTCCTGTATATACCATCTTACCATCTTGAATCGCAACCGCAGTCTCCATCTGCAGGATGCTTGGCCGGGGCGTGCGGATATACAGACTCGGCGGCGCCGCATCCTGGCCGATTCCTCCCCAGAGAATTCGTCACAGTCTAAAGTCTGCGCGCGCTCTTACGACTGAAGTTATGCTGCATTTTATGGAAATTCATGAGATGATATTCCTGTCGACCTCTAATCGGCCGCGATCTCGCCACGGATCTATATTAGCCTCCTCCAGCTGAGACCGCCAATGTGCTGTCGGAAAGCTTGACGATCAGATAATCCCCCCTTAAACCGTCCTATCTACCCCATCGCTGGCCTGTTGCAGCTCACTTATCCTCTCCCCTGCTATCGCCATGATCTCCTGCCAGGGCCGGAGCCTCTCCCTCTTCATCTCGTCGGTCAACTGCTCGCGCAGCTCCTTGACCGTGCGCTCCAGGGAGCTGATCACCCCCTCCCTCTCCACGAGTCTCGACTTGTACATGGCCTTCCGCAGTACCAGCTGGTCCCGCTCCGAGCGCACGGCGGCCAGATCTCGCACGAGGGATGTGTTCTCCTGCTGCAGCTGGAGCAGTCGGCCATTTGACCTCTCCTCGTCGTCCGACATATTGAAGCCGTCGTCCCCGACGACTGGCGAGCTGCAGTCCCTACCTTCGCCCGTGACCAGGATCGTGTCCCCCTCGTCGGTTGCCGGCACGGACGCCGATCGGCCGTGGGCGCCGTCCTGCCCTCTACCCTCCTCGAAGGCGTTCCTCTTCCTCTTTCGAAGCCCTTCCGACCCGCCCTCTGCGTCCTCGCCGAACCTCACCATTATCCC
Organism: Oidiodendron maius Zn; assembly: GCA_000827325.1. Classification (NCBI taxonomy): domain Eukaryota; kingdom Fungi; phylum Ascomycota; class Leotiomycetes; family Myxotrichaceae; genus Oidiodendron; species Oidiodendron maius. The sequence goes on along the minus strand of KN832877.1, from coordinate 32,529 downwards.
GTCCCTCCGACAGCTCTTCCGCCTGGCGTCGCAGAAACGATACTCGCTCCCATAGGCCCAGCGCTCTCCCGCGTGCACCTTGCTCTCGATAATGCTGAAACCCGTGCTGTATCCGTAGAAGTAGCAGCCCGGGAGGAGGAATAGCACCTGGTATACATTCTGCGTGACCTCAACAAAGTCGATGCCCCAACCTCGCAGCGTCTCCGGGTCGATCCATAGGCTTGAGTGCCGGATGAACTGTGAGCAACCGCCAGACTCTTGCCCCTCCCCAAGCTCGAGCCGCACCCTCGTCTCAAAGGCGGCCTTCGCCCTTGGCGGGACTACGACCCACCTCATGGGGCTGCCACGGTGGTGGAAGAAGATAGTCGTGAGGTTCGCGACCGACGTCTGCACCGGGAGGATGGACCCAGGGGTCGATACGGTGATGTACGAGCTGTAGAAGTCGGCGGCCCCAGCCCTCTGGCACCTCTCGCGGAATGGGCCGTCCGAGATGGTGATCGGGAACGAGTTGATCTCCAGGGCCTGCCGCAACCCCTGAGGTGTGGCTGTGCGGTCATCAGCGCGGATCAGCACACAGTTGCACACTCACCCACATTTGACTCCGGCGCAATGCTCTCCAAAACGCTCATCCCCTCGGATCCAGTCGGCCAGCTCTGGCATGGTCACCTCCCCGCCGGCTTCCTCGACTTTGCGTACCCACGCTATCTTCTCCAGCCGCTCCTCGTAGTTCAGCGTATGGGTCCCGGGGCTGCTCGCGATGCCCGACCCGCGATACGTCCTCACCAGCAGCGATATCCGCTGCGAGAGTGCGTGTGCTGGATACTTTCGGGCTCTGTACAGTGTCAGTCGCGCTCACGCTGATGGAATGGCTGGCATACTTTGAGGACGGCAGCGATTTCACCAGAACCACCCCGTGCGCCGCTTTTCCCCCGTCGACCAGGCCGTTGAGGAATTTGTCTACGCCCCCTTCCACCTCCCGGCTGCTCATACTCGTCTGCACGTACTCCAGCCCAGCGTCGTCGATGGCCATTCTGCAGTTGTAGGTCGAGTGCTGTGACGAGTTCACTTTTGTTGTCGCCGATTTATTATGTAATGCATCTGAAAATTGTTCACACTAACTTAGCTGAGCAACGCATGTGGTTTAGAGCAGTATTTCTCGACCAGCATAAACCTGCATAGATTAACCAGCATAGATTAACCAGCATAGATTAACCAACATAGAGTAACCAATATAGAGTAACCAACATGGATTAGACCGTCTAAGATATCTTGCTTCTGCAACTGCTGCTGCCAGACGAATCCGCTCTGGAAACGGCACCTCGCTTAAGCGTCGATCTTCACACCTCAATCTTCACACCTCAATCTTCACACCTCAATCTTCACACCTCAATCTTCACACCTCAATCTTTGTCACGCTACCTTGTGATGCTGTCTACTGATCTCCATCGCTTGAATAATATAACGATTTCCCTATATCACGCTGGTCTTCCCATCGAATCAATCTTCTCATCAAATCGCTCTCCTCGACATTTCATCTTCCCATCTAACCAATCTTCTCATCCAATGTCTCCTCGACCGATTATCTTCTCACCTAACCATACCTCTCTCATCTCACCTCCTCGGCGGTCTCGTTGGACCTCTCCGCCACATAAGCCATGTACGGACACCGCCAAGATCTTCTCTAGCATGTTACATTGAGCCATGTTGTTAAAACCTCTCGATCGTCCAATCCCATGTGCCATACCGACCCATCTTGTCATGTACATCGGCTCCATGAGTCAACCTTCTTCACATATCTCTGAGCGGGACTGACTAATTGCCCTGCATAGCAGACTTGAAGGGGCATATGTTGAATTGTTTCTTAATTTCATCACGTCAATGCTTCGATCGGTCCCCAAGGAGCAGAAAAGCGCGGCAACGCCGCTGAAGCTTCTACGGTCGAAGCCAAACCCCGGGTTCGATCAAGCTGAAATCTTCGACGATAAATCTATCGTCTAATTCTCGGTAGCATGTCATTGACAGTTACTAATAATTATGGTTACCAGCATACCGGTGCCACGTGACAAAAAGGTATTTAATTAACCTTGATGATGTCTGGGGAGCGCCCCGTTCCCGAGAGTGAAGAATCACCAACAAAAAAACACAAGGCCCCAGCATCTTTAATCTCCAGTATCAGCTCCCCCGAGACAGCCATAACGGCGCCTAGCCTAAAGGCCGATCCCGATCCCGAACCAGCAGCAAAGATGGCCACTAACCCAGCAGCCGCGGCCGATCCGGCAGCCTTCGAAAACTACTACTGGGGCCTTCGCGGCAACCCGCGACTCCTGGCCCGAAGCAGCACTCAACCCTGGATCCCCCCGATGACCGAGTGGATTGGGTTCTCGGGCCGGCGCGAGCAAGTTGGCAAGGTCATCTCGGTGGTGCGCTGTCACATCCTCCGCGAAAGACTCGAGCATGGCCTCCGCGATAAGATTCTACAGGTGTTGGCAACCATGAACCCTTGCCGATGGATCTCGGTCGATTATATCCGGCTTGGATATGACCGACTAGTCGAGAAGAACAACCCCGTCGTGATCTGGGTGACGGTAGAAGAGAACCAAGTGCCAGAAGCAGAGGCACAGAGAATTGTCGATGCTCTCATACAACTGTGTAGGAGGTAGGTGGTGTAGTCATCTTGACAACTGCGCGTATTCCTAGCAGTTATTAACTGACGCATTTCTAGAGTTGACTTGCCGGACGTGGAGGTGGAGATGACAGAAGGACGACGAGCCACGAATAACGAGGTCCATGAGCGCGGGCAGCCATTGCCAATGCCCACCGAGTACCCCCACATCGGTGCCTCTATCGCCCTAGATGGTTCGACCGCCGTGGGCACCCTAGGTGGCTATGTCCAGATCGATGGCAAAATCATGGGCATTACCAACCACCATGTGCCTTTCGGTGCATACCGTGTAGAACCGTTCCCCTCGGCCGAGGAGGGATCTAGTGGCAAGACGTATACGTTTCTTCAGCCGGCAAATGCAGATCTCCAGAGACGTATTAAAGACTGCGAGGCCGAGATTCGGCTCAAGACCCAAAGACAGTCCACAATAGGATACAGCAGCAGCCGCGCAGAGGATATTAAGAAGCATCAGTCAGAGGTAGAGAAGTTAAAGTCTTGGACCCCCGAAAGATCCATCCTTGGCACAGTCTGGAAGACCTCGGGGTTACGAGCGCGCAAAGCAGAGATTGAACGTCGATTCAGGATAGACTGGGCCTTGATTAAGCTAGTCAATCCTGGACGGTTCCAAGACCCGAAGAACTTCGTTAATAAGGTTAGGATAGTTGCATTTTGCAACAGCACCACTAAGGCTGCAAAGATTACTAATCGATACATAGGGCCCCGAAGAATTTCATGTGTCTGCCTCCTATATTGCGCGGGGCATGAAGGCGGCTGGCCAAACCAAGGTCGATGTGCCCGGCTACTTAAAAAGAAGCCTCGCTTACGATGAAGTCCAAACCCTCCAAGATTGTGCCGAGGAAGAGGATAGGAAATATATGGTTTGGAAGTTTGGACGGTCCACTCACTACACCTTTGGCGACCTTGGTGGCATTTTGTCAAATTACATGTCTGAGAGCGGTTTTGTTTCCGACGAGCAGCTGGTGATAGATTATGATCTCTTAGAGACAAGTCGTCCTTTCTGCGCCCCTGGAGACTCTGGCTCGCTGGTCTGGGACTCCGATGGATATGTTTGCGCAATGCTTTGGGGCGGCAAAGCAGGCTCCAATGTCCATTACGTGACACCATTCGAGTACGTTCTGGAGGACATCCGGCAAGTTTGCAATGCCAAGGATGTCAAACTTGTCGTTAGGAAGGAGGACGAGACGGATGTCGTGTTTGGCCCGCCAGAACGAAAGAAGGGTAGCTTAAAATTGGGCGTAGACAACCTTGCTGCAGGCATCGAGACGGCCGATATGCTCGGGGCTGAATCGGAATCGGAACCCTAGTATTACTTAGATTACACTTTCTGGCCAGGGTGGTGCGAGTACAACTAGGGCATCCCTTTACGGCCAGTATCCAATTAGAAAAATTAATAAAACACTCCCACTGAAGTCTTAAAGGCTTGAAGATAATTGTTTCTAATTCTATAAACCATGAACGGCAACATGCAGACCTTTAGCATTCGTCTAAACCATGTAGCTCGATGCCCTAGCAAAGCAAATCTTTAACTTCGATAACTCACCATCCTACTGTCCTGGAGACTTGAACCTGCCCCTAGTAGGAAGTGTCTCGAGAGAAATAGGGACATACTGGAATTGCGTTAGGTCCCGAAGTTTCGCAAACCTATCGAAAACAACCTGAGGGACATCCTTTCCGAGGTTGCCTTGTGCGACATGGTACACAAAAATGTCGTCTGCAAGCCAGGCAGCTGAATCAAAAAGCCAGCGCTTCCACACGCTGCTTTCCTGTTCACAAATAATCGTTTGTATGTCAACGCCAGGGCGCAAGGGTGCAAAAATCTCTAAAATATCCTCTTGGAGTTGGCTTCTCCAGAATGTGCGCCTGCGAGATGAATTGCCTTCCCTAGAGTTTGACCAAGCAGCTAGGAGTTCTGGAGGGTTTCGTTCAACCACCTGAGCCACCCATAGCACCATGCGATCATTAATAATATCTTCCTTCAACTTATTACGGCCTCAGGCTCCCGCATAGGCGAGGCTTCATGTATTTATCCTACTCCACTACTTCTTAGCTACTTCTCTCCTCAAGAGAGACGCAACCATCAAAGCTCCTTTAGAATCGAGTCAATCGAGCCACTGAACCAGATCGTTACATGGTAGCAATATCACGTTTCCTTCGTTGAAAAGATCCAGAACCTCCGCCTTCCCCCCCGGGCCCTACGGTGTCCCTCTCATACCCACCCTAAAAAGGGGTATCTTCTCTCTTCAAATTCTGGGTATTTCAGCGATTCTGGTACCAAAAACAACTTCAACTATGATAACAACTGCGTCAAAATCGAGGACTAGCTCTGTATTTTCTCGCGAGATTACCCCTCCATCCTCTCCGCCTTCTCTTTTCGTATGGTCAGTGATCATTACACACCGAAAAGTGACATCATCTCTAATAGAGTATTCGAATATGGACTGGATTGACTCACTGCACCACCGCCAGCGCCAATTAAGCTTTGAGCAGCTGCGGATATAAAAGACGAGAAATCTACCTCCTCTTCCTCCTCTTCTTTTTTCCTGGCACGTCTCCCAACTCGAAGCCACCTTCACAGCTAAGACATCACTTGATTCGATCTGTTTTTGTCGCACACGGCGGTCACTTGAGCACATCTTCCCAAAGAGTACAAGGCCTTCCTCTCGAGGATCTTCAGTTCCCCAACCAGTCCAGCAAGTTCAAAGTGGTAAGTCGGCTGCTTGTCCTTAGAACCACCTTGTACTAAGTCCATGATCTACAAGAACGTACTCCACCATGCCGCTAAAGGAGGCTTCTCTACAGATACTTCCACGCATAGCGTCCCTTCTGTCGACAACGAAAAATAAACGAACGCTAGAAGATTTTCAAAAAAGATCAGCTAGCGTGGAGTCTAGACTGTCCACCACGTCTTCGGTCAATGAATTTATCAATCTCAGAGTTGAAACCGTTGAAGACGACATTAGATCCTACACTAAGTTGAAGCAAGACATCTTTGAATCCTTTTGCGCCAAACAAATCACAGAAATTCAGCATCAAGATGGACTTCAAGATCTGCAGAATAAACTTGTGGAGTGCAAGAATGAGGAATCAGTTTTGAAAAAACAACGGAAGATACTAGAGGAAGACATTGCTTCAGAACTGCCTCTATACTCTGATATCGACAAAGCCTACAAAAACATCCTGGTTTCAAAGGTTATGGCAGCCACGAGCAAGCAGTCTAAGCAGCAACACCAGTTCGACAAAAGTACGTTCCGCAGAAAAGTCAAACGATTCTACGGCACTTCGAGACAGACACCGACTGGAATTGTCCAATCTTTCTGCGCTGTGTTCGGTTGGGTACCCAAAGACACGGCAGTGGCGGCGCATCTAGTGCCCAAGTCGCTTAATTCCGGAGAATTGGAGTACTTATTTGGTGTTAACGATAATGCCATGCTCTCTGATCCAAGAGTTGGTACGTTATCCAAAGCCTTCCTTCCCACAAAAGCTAATCTTCAGCTTCTAGCAATTCCCCTCCATATAGCCCTCGAGACCGCGTTAGACTTGGGCAAGATAGTCATAGTGCCAATTAATGCAGAAAAGACTGGAGCTGAGTTGAAATGGATGTGCCTAGTCACGGACAAAAAAGAGCTTCCTCTTGACCTCTGTGGAGAAGGCACTAAGTGGAGTGTAAGTTTTCTATCAGTCAATTCGATACGAGTTAGAATACTAATAAGATGACACAGGATGTTCATAAGAAAGAGTTGAAATGGTCTAATAAAAACCGCCCAGCAAAGCGTTATTTGTACTTTCGCTTCGTCATGACCTACCTAATGTGCAAGATGAAGAATAAACCAACAGATTGGGCAGATGAGATTGCTGCAAAGGGCAAAATGTGGTGCACACCAGGGCCATATCTTCGAAGGTCTATGTTGAAGCTGCTTAGTATAGAATGCGGTGATTTCTATCTACCAGAAATATTCTATAAAGAGCAGACATTCGATGAACTAGGACAAGACGGAGAGAAGGAGAAGAGCATGGCCAAAGATATGAGAGATAGATTGGCGCTTTTGCCTAGAAAAAAGCGTGTACAGATGGAGAATGACGAGTATTCAGATGACTCGGTTTCAGAAGACTCGGATTCAGAGGGCGAGGATTCAGAGGACGCGAATTAAGAGGACGCGGATGAGGATTCGGAGGACCATTAGTGCGTTAAGTAGCTACAAGAACTTGTGGTACAGTACTAGTCGGAAAGTCTGAGCTATCAACTAGCCAGGGCCACTGTGTTAGACATCCATCACTGTCTTGAGCAGCATTAATAAAGAGAGTATGTTTATTGTCAAGAGGATACTCGCCTTTAAGCTGTGATTAGTCTCGTAGCATCTGGCAAGCTGCCTTCATCTCCCCGATTTTGTATGTCACGAACTCCTTCCCGCCGGCCCTTTTCAGTTCGTTTGCCCAGTTCCCAGCAGGGATGTCGGTGCCACGATCAGCGTGGGCCTGCCCAGCGGCCGGCTCAGGTGGACGACGATCAACTACAGGGTCTTACCCAGCCCCCTCCCAGTCATCCGCCCCCTTGTCTGAGGCCGTAGTAGGGACTGGGTTGAGCTCGACCTCGTTCTCATCGTGTGGCCGGGTCCGGAGTGGCGTGTATCATCCGGTGGGGTTCATCTGGTCCCACAAGTCTAGGCTCTCCTGTATCCGTTGTCGTGTATAGCTCGGCGGCCCACCTCCCTCGCGCCGAGCGTTGGGCATTCCAAGTCTGCTGTCCTGTCAGGTTCTCGCGAGCATGGAGTCGGAGAGATCCTACCCGGACCTAAGTTCTCCACCAGGTTGCGCCACCTGGAAGCCTGTGCAAGGCTGTCAGTCATCTTGATAGAAGATGTGGGAGATTGGTGATGTGCGTAGACAGAGAGGTATTAGTGTGATGTTGCAAGGTGACGATGAGTGAGGGGAAGTGAAGAATGAGAACTTTATATCAGTCGAGTTCTTGAGTAAGGAGAGTAATTGCCAGGTAAGCGAGACCACTCATCCGCTAAAGGTTATGGTATGATAAAAGATCTTAAGCAGAGACTTAAGGTTGTTATTCTCACCAATTTTGCGTGGATTCTGGGAGGCGATGAATACGGCTTGCCTTTCGAGAGGATGGAAACTGCAGATTGTATATATGGTGGATTGAACGGCGGCGATTTTCCTAAGATGGCCCTATGCGTCACGTCGATCTACTTCGTACTTGTGCTTATAAGACAGGAGGTAGACCAATCACTCGACGCAACGTACTAGGAAAATTATTTATCACATACCACTTGGTTAAGCAAAAAGAGAGGAATGTGGTGTTCGGATGGATATTCCGTAGGTTGTCCTCGCTTAACTATCAAGAACCCAACTTCGCATCGCTTGGCCGATCTTCTTCTCCACAACCTTTACAACACAACTACATCCATCTCTCCTAGATAACCTTTGAAACACCACCGCAGCCATCTCTTCCATTCCAATGGATTTACAAATTCCAACGAAAAGGATAGCCTCGGAAGAGGCTAGCAAACGTTCAAAGAAGCAGCGGCGGACAAAAGAGTGGACCCCGTCGGATGGAGAGGGTACCTCCCTAGACGCGACAACCTGGCTTTTATATGACCCTTCCGAGATACCAATAATAACACCAGATGACTATCGTGACTCGTCTGGTACCAAGGGCCTCCCAGGATATGTAATCCTTGGGGACCGAACCTTGTCTACCGTTATCATGACTGGCGTGGGTAGAGAAGAGCGGGGTAAGCTCTGGCCGCTTGACTTCACGGATGGAAGAGACATGAGACCAGACCGGGTCCGAGTGTGCGAGGCAGCTATGGGCGATGTTAAGAGAATATACGAGGTTAGAGCTGCAGATGGTACAAAGATTCTCTTGAAGGGAAAACTACGACTTGACAGAGCCACAATATTCCCAACGCGGAGGCTGGTACTGACGAGTCGACCTCCTACCCGTGTACAGCCATTGACAGCTATTAGCGTCCACAACGCCGTACACCCAATGTCGCCCAGCGGCATGCGACCTGCAGAACCACTCCATGTAACAACGTCTTGCATCATAGAGTCCTGCCCATCCACGACGCAACTGAAGGAAGGGCAGCCTTCTGTCGAACAGCAACTACCAACCTCGCGATTCACGACAAGCGGAAAGAGCCCACTAGCCAGCCAGGCAGATGTGGAGGAGATGCCATCAACGAGCGGGAAGAGTCTCCTGCCACCAACGAGCGAGAAGAGTTTGCTAAGTGCGGCAAGAGAAGAGAGACCCGCACGTGGCCACTCGGTGCAATATTACAAAAGGCAATTAAAAGCAAAGCCACAGCTTACGGAAGAGGAGAGATCATTCCAGAGTGCCGCGAAATTAATGCAAGCAATGCTATTCAGAACCTGTCAGGTACTAGATAGGGCCATAGACGAAGGAAGGAGAGTCGCAAATAACCAGAGCAATTTCATAGCAAGTCTCGAGTATCTTAGTAAGGAAAGGGCTGATAGCGACGAAAATATCTTCGGGTTATTAGTGGATGTACGAAATATCCACGGGGAGAGTCCTGCAGATAATGCAAGGATAGAACTTCGGAGATGTAAGGGATGGCTGAGATATGAGCTGCCGGAATCTATGAAGGCATTGCCTGCTGGCAGGCACAACCTGCTATTTCCAAGGCATTAATTCATTAATGTCGAGGAATTAATAGCAGGTCCTGCCGCGGAGAGTAACAGGCAGAGCCCCCCTCTAATGACGCAGATGGAGCGGCGAAGATAACATGCAAAATGGCGCAGAAGAGCGTCAAAGTCTACCACCACCATTCCCGGGGCCTTTTCATACTTGCCGGTAAGCGGCGAGGGGGATACAGCCATGTGCGAAAACCGTGTCCTATCCTTCAAACACTTAAGAATTAACACAGACGGACCGGCCTAGAGGGTGCGCGTATTAATTTTTATCTGCACGGGGTGCTGCACGGTACTTGACGGGACCCTACCGAAACCTGGAAGCGCTAGCGTTCGAGATTAGACAGTAAGGCGGAAATGGAAGAACATGCTTCTCTGCCTATCACCATCAACGGCTTGATCACGATGGCGCCGAATCTCGCGCTCTCCCTGTATACTCTGATTCAGAACATGATCGGCAGTAAGTTACAGTACTATCGTGATCTCATTCTTAATCTCTTCTGCTTCTTAGCCACGTAATATTTTCTTTTGTCGCTTGCGCAGACATTGATTGGCATAACTTTGAGTTCGACTACAGTCTCTTGGGATTTACGTATGGCGATATCAAATGTTTTGCTTGACAAGGATGAGAGCTTGCAAGGCAGCTTCTCCCTGGGTAGAGAATTCAACACGAAAGCACGGCCAAACAGAGTTACAGTATCTTGGAAGGGCTAGTGATCGGCGTGTCTTAACACAGCTGCGAGCTCTACGACGGGGATGCAAGCTGAAGAAATCCTACAAAATGTCAAGCATCCCACCATATTGGAAGTATTCTATGCAAAGTCTCATAACAAAAGACAATGCCGTTATTATGAAGACCCAAGCTCCCGTGCAATTCTATACCCACAGTTTCTGTATCTGGTAGCATTACTACGTGCCTAAACTTAATCCACGTTTGTCCTTAAGCTGTTTCTGCGCTCCTCTTTCCCTTTAAAACTCTTTTGACATCCCATCAATATCAATGTCCAGCACCTTCGCGGCAAAACTAACCCACAGACCCATCCACCTGTGCTCATCACTTTGGCTGTGGTCAACATATCTGCATCCACACCGACATTGGGGACTTTTGCTGTCGTCGCTTTCATCTCTAGTATAATCCCAACAGGCGCACTTCTGGCAGGCGTCAATCTGGTCCAGCTTCGTCTTGGGCGTCCCGTCATAATCTTTATGGTACATGTCCTCATCGCCCTCGCTCCCGATAGCCTCGTACATCTTGGCAGCGCCTGCCTCTGCATATTTCATGAAAACAGCTTCCGCTTTGGCCAACGCGTCATCGTCCACACTGGGTAGATTGTGGTGATGGCGTCCATGTCCGCAGCCTCTACAGTGCCATGTCATGTTCTCTTGACCCACATAGTCCTCGCAGTCGCAGCCCCCGGCTACACAAGGCTCGATTTCAGATAATTCCGTCTTAAGGGCGCCAAGGAAATTACGATTCGCGATCATTTCTTCATACCATTTATTGACCATAAGGGCAATAAAGAACATGATCTTGAGGCCAGGATCTAAGAGCGATGTCAAGGAATGATCAGTCACCTATCAGAAGTAGGCTTCGTTGAATTTTGGTAGAGCCAGCGGTCTCAGCTGGCAAAAATATGCTAACCTGTGACTTCTTCGTCCCCTGTAGCTTGCGCAGCCAGCCTTTCTTCCGTAATGCCCATCCTCTCCCGCTCTTTCGCAATACCTTGGGCAACTCCGCAGGCAGTTCCGGCCGCGGTGCCCATGGTGGTCACATAACCAGCAACAGTACCTGTGCTCAATGCAGAAGCATTGGTCGCAGCTGCGTATTGCATGGCAGTATGGCCAACCACCTGGGAGGAAGAGTGGGCAAGCGTCGTCGCGGCCGCCTTCATGCCCATATGGTGGGCGGCCCATTTTACAATCAAGATTTCTAGCCCGAAGAGAGTCATGATGGACAGACAAAAGGCAGTTGCCAGTGAAGTAAATGCTTCGAGCGTGCAAGGCTAAAGCGATACTAGCTCAAATGATTAGGGAAAAAGAGAACTATAGCCTATACCTTTTTAGTGATATTTATAGCAGATGCATACGACACGGAACCACTGTGATTAAGTTGTTCCATGGCGCACCAAGGTCAGCAGACAAACTTTTCAGCTTCGCGGGTTAGTGATATACAACCCGCGTGAGGCGCAGGCAAGATCCAATAAGCGATTACTGCACTTTGGTGAATTTGCACCTTCAAATTTTCAAACCGGTATTTGCCGCGCCTTTGTCCCTATAATTACCAATGAGTACACGTCCACAAGCGCTAGAGGATTGAAGGGGAAGTGTGGCAACGGTAAGCCTCCCCTCAGACCTGGTCACGCAGACCCGTGAGACGCCAGAAGACTTCGCCCGCCAGACAGAAAACTTCTGCTTAACAGCTTAGTCTTGTAGGGCGAAGGTGATATCCTCAGTTGAGGAGTATTCGGAGCCATTCGAAAGGACAACGTGTTCGAAGAACCCAAGCCATTGTGGGCAGCCACGATCAGGACAGTGACAGTGGCAGCAGCACCGTGTCGACGAGCTTGGCTCATCCATGTGATTCTCAGGGGATCGACGCCTCGAATCAATGGACGGCGTCGAATGGGTTTATGTTGTATAACAGGGGATGTGTCAGCCCAAGCGAGAGCGCAAGTGTATATGCAATATATTGAGGATGTCTGTCTAATCTAAGACTAAGAAATTTGAATAAGTAAAGGGGTTGATCCATAAGAGCTAGCCCTAGGTTGTACAAAGCCATGATTACAAATGATGCCACGTGCATTACCGTTGACAGGATGATGCTGTATTCTTTTTCTCAGCTTTTTAGCAGGCTGCTCTCTGGCGCCTTAGTAGGCTACCTTTAAAACCCTATAGAAAAGCCAGTTGTGGCATCACAAGTGAACTGGCCTCCATTTCTGCCTTGCTGCCTAATTAGAGCGTTTCTCAGTTTCGGTGAAGTCCCATGATGTACCACGTTCGGAGAGGAAGAAGGTGGCGTTGGGGAGGATGAGGAAGAGGGTAGGTGGGATGACTCTAATGACAGTGATGACAGAGAGGACGCCGACGAAGACAAACCAGAGCCCGTGGCAGAAGAGGACTCAGATGGATGTCGCCGCTGGGGACCGGGATATGTCGCCCAGTAAATCGGGGGGACGTGTGGAAACGCATTACAGGATCTCCGTGGACACTGTGGACTGAGCCCTGAGGACTACCTTACGATACATGCCTAATTAGATAGACCAAACTGACTTTACTACTTGCTACACCGGAGGATATCGTATGGTGAAACTTCGTGATAGTAAGCGCTCGACACGAGGTTCTCCACGTCGAAAGTGTCCATTGTGTAGCTGCATTGGACTAACTACCCTAACTCCTGGAACAGAACCCACCCGCGATGACCAAATATCATTCTATTGTGCACCACGATCCCGAGCACACCCGACCGCCCGCGTCGAACACCCCAGTTATATGTGACCAAGATTCCACGCCTTAACCCTCTCGTACAGATCGAAGAGGCGCTCCCGCTGGGGCACGTATGCTGCGCAAGCCCTGTGTAGAGCGGCCAGGTAGGGTCTGCGCATCGCTACTTCAAAATAGTCCTGCTCCATCATTTCAATGCTCGACCTGTTGAAGGCAGCGGCAAATTCGTCCGAGAAGTCGATTTGCTCGAGAGTATCAGAGTCTATCTCTCTTAGGTCATTTTGAATCTCACTCCACGCCTGCTCCAAGTCTTCTATAGCTCGGTGAACTTCACTTAGTATCTTCTTGACAGCCCCCAGCGCGATATTATTCAGTCGCCCCACTCTGTTGTATTGCGCCTTTGCCTTATCGAAATGCTCTACCCTCGGTGCCCTCTCTTCTGAAATGCCATGAAAGATATCCATCTCTGCGCCGTGGTCATATTCCTCGAGGTACTTGAAGTTGAAATTCCGGTTCTCCAGGCAGAGAGTCGCGAGGGGCTGCTGGGACAGGACTAAAACTCTTAAAACTCGATGTATTGTCTGGTCACGCAGTGCCTTGCGTACCCAACGAAAGTATTTAGGCCTATGCCCTGCGTCCAGGAGGCCTATAAGAGCTTGAAAGTCGGGTGGCTCAGGTAGGTTATCGAAATTGATTGCTAAGCCATCACTAACAGCCTCCACGCCGTGGCAGATAGCCCGGTTAAGAATTCAGTCAGCTCAGTTGATGTAGCTCCCGATGCGAGCTCTCGAACATGTTAGCTCTATTTCTAGTAGATAAAAGCCACTCCTTAAGTGCACTAGTTAGTCTCGCAGTTCCTTTTGCTCATCATCATTTAGTTTATCATCGGGTTGCCGAGGTTTGCTCCCGCCCGCTATGCTCTGAGTACGTGCGAGGGTGATTGCGGATTGATAGCTCGTCTAGATGGGTTGCCTCGATAGAACAGTGACGGGCCGAAGCAGAGAGAGGAGCAATGTAGGGATGAGGGAGAGAACAGCCAGGACTAAAAGGGGTTAACGGAGACACTAGCGCGGCGACCCCGAAAGCTTACGGAATGCTGTGGCTGTAGGATTTGACCGACTTGGTAGAGTTTTGTCAGAATGCGTGTGGAATGGTTGTACTGAGTTGACTAGGCTGGAGTTCTTGATTCATAGAACCACACTATTTATATTGTGCGTTCGTTCGCTTCGATATAGATATACTGACCATCCGATCGGATCCGAATGTCCGCATATCCTTCATAATTTTCTATGGCGTTATCAGTCCCTACTGCTCCGCCATCCGGTTCGAGCTTGGCTTTCTCCAGGCTCTTCGCTATGCAAGAGTCAATGTTTAACCGTCGAGATCACTGCTGAGTCACTCAAGATAAATATCGTGGCCAACAATGCCTTCACTCAACAGAGACACCAAACTGGTCAATATCTCGTTCAATTCTGCAGACGATCTCAAGCTCTGTGCTTTCGGCATCTCCAAGGAGCTCAAGGACTGGCGAGGACTCTACGCACTCGCAGACCGGAAGTCCGCATTATGCGACCCCTGAAATATTCGATTGCCAGCCATATACATTTTCAGCAGATATATGGTCCCTTGGTATCACTGTTTTGGAGACGTACCGGAAGCTGCCGCCGAAACTGGAGTCCTGGCGAATTGCTGGGTCCGATGACTCTGCTTGGAACAGACGGGTTTCAGCCATCAGGGCAAGTGCCAATGGCCTTCCGCAAAATTTGAATTTGTTCAAGAAGCAACTTAGAGTGGACCCAGCTTCCTGGCTGAGGGCAGCCAATTTAGCAACCAGGCTTAAGGAGCCGTCTTCCTCTGTGGAACCAAATTCCGCTGCTCTCGTTAGGGTAACAAGTATGAGGCGGCCGTCGTCTGAGCAGTTTTCAGATAGATCGAAGGCTGGCAAACGGAGGGATGAAACAAGTTGATGAACCCTTCCCGTTTATGGGATCAATGCAAGAACAATTGAGCGGCAACTGCCTTATAGTACCGTAGAGGGCAAAGTATATATCTCTATATCGCAATCTTCTTGACGAATTCGATGCTTTAGAAAATAAAAACTCTAAGGAATGCTATGTTATTTTAGATCCATTAAAAATACCTCTTATACGACTTCATTATTCCCTGCAATAATCTACAGGATCGAGTCGTACCTTATAGCTCTCGAAGCTTCTGCTTTATTGCATGTGACAATCCGTCCTGATCTTGCCTTAGAATCTATGACGAAGGATTCGGATAATTTCGTAGTACTCCTCTAAGATGGCATGAGCATTGTTACCTCCGAAACCTAGAGATAGTGGTCAGCAACGGTAACTAAAACACACCAAATACCCTTCATATCATTGTACTTACCGAAGCTGTTGACGGCCACGCGTCGAGGGAACTCCTTTAGGAAGTTTCAGCCATGGTCTCAATCTCATTGGGATATTCAAACCTTGGTAATACGGCTTATTGGGGCAGCTACCATGTACGTTGGTTTGATGGACTCAATGCAACGTGTATTGGTGTGTATCTCTCTTGACTAGAAAGGAGAAGGATGCGATCGAGGATCTGGCTAAGTACAGGAGGAGCCCTAGTGGCTGCCTTGATGCCTAAGGCCTAGTGCCGTAATACGGCTCTATAGCTAGGTTCAGGCGGTTAAATAGGAGGCTTGGAGAAATAAGTCCTTTCTGGATGATCTTAGAGCCTTTTAGAAGGCCTGCGAGACCAGCAGCACCCTCCGTGTGACCGAGGACGGTCTTGATTGACCCACGTAGAGAGGAGTCTCATCATCACCATGTCGACCGAAGAACTCGTGGATTACGGCGGCCTCCTTTGGATCACCCGCTTTCGCACCAGTTCCATGCGCTTTGAAGAATTGTGGACGGTCCGGAGTATTGTCTCCGAGGTCCAGGCCGGCTTTCGAATAGGTTTGGCAGGTGACTGCCGCTTGGGCTTCTCTACTTGGCACCGTTAAACCCGTGTAGTAGCCATCTTGGTTAGTTCCAGTTTCACGGATGAGGCATTCAATGTGGCCACCATCAGCAATGGCGCTGTTCAGTCGTTTCAAGATAATAGCCGCCACACCCTCGCCGCGAGCGTAGCCATCCGCATTCACATCCCACATGCGGGAGCGGCCCGTGGGAGAAAGCATGTTCATCTTGCTCTCATATATAAACATCTCTATGCATTTAATTAGCTCCAAGTTTTGAGATACATGGCTAAAGCCGCGGAAGAAGACAGGCCCGGTCCCAGATCACTTGGGCTCCACACGCCACGACAACACGGGAATCGCCTGTTCGTAACGCCTGCACCTCTTGATGCACCGCGATTAGACTGGACGAACAGGCGGTATCAATGGTCATACTCGGGCCGTGCCAGTCAAAGAAGTAGGAGACTCGATTCGAGATAATGGGCCTGTTCGTTCCAGTAGCGGAGTACGTTGGCAGAGTATTAAGATCTCGTATATTGGTGTCATTGTAGTCGACGCCCATAGTTCCCACAGAGATGGTTGTATCAGATCCGCGTAACGCTTCTACTGTGTGGCCACCTGATTTGAGGCTTCATACACAGTTTCTAGAAGTAAACGTTGTTGTGGACCGATCGAGTCCGCTTCATTAGGACTGATATTGAAAAAGGCCGCATCAAAGACCTTTAAGTCTTCCTGCAGCAAGTACGACTTCCGAATATTGGTGATTGTATGAAGACTGCCATCGGGATGATAGAAACCCTTGTACCAAATTGATCTTGTGGGATGTCTCGACACACATCACGAGGGTTTTCAAGCAGCTTCCATAATGTTGAAGGGGAGTTTGCACCGCGCCCGCGCCCCGCCCCCGGGGAAATGGCAACCTCTGCCTACAATTGCAACTGGCTATAATTGCTGGCACAGGACATGGAAATTGTAAAGCCGACAGCAGTGGCCATCAACCCGGCCGACACGAAGATGCTTGACTGCAGCGCAGCTCTTGGGGCCATCCACGGCTACGACTTCGCAGGTACCATCATCGCGCTGGCCTCCGAGGTTCTTGCAACGAGCCACTTGGAGATTGGAGATCGCGTTGCAGGCATGGTACATGGCATGAACAAGTTGCGTCCGGACGTGGGTACCTTCGCTCAGTATGTGGGCGCATGCGCCAATTTGCTGTTAAAAATCCCTGACCATATGGGCTTCGAAGAGGCTGCTAGTTTCGGGACTGGAGTGGCAACGGCAACGATGAGCCTCTTCAGCGCTGACATCCGTGAATACACTCGTAACGAACTGGCCTATTCCCTGGATTTTGTTTCCCAGGTCGACACCACCCAGTTACGCTATGCCGCCATGGGCCGTGTTGGTGGCCGTTACGTCTCATTTAAGCCTTTCCGGGAAACTGTAGCCCAGACTCGCGCTTTGACCGTCCAGCCGTCATGGGTCATGATCCTGAGTATCTTTGGTGGTAAAGTTGCCCTAGATGGTGAATATGGCCGGGGAGCGGGGATCAGAAGCTAGTCTATTCGGTAGGAGAGAATATTATTGTATAAATTCCGATATTTCTTGTGGCATTGATACAAGGTATGTAGAGCTAGTCAGGATTGATATCTAGAGCCGAGGACAGACTTAAGATGGTAGCAAAGAAAGAATTTAATTTGACCAGTATCCAGTCCTTTTGAAGTGTAGCTTATATAGCTAATAGTGCGCAGACCCTGTCAGAACACAACTGCTATATTACTTGAGCAATAGAATCAGGGTCTGCTTTCAGTATAGAAATCTCAGTTAAATGACAATATAGGACGTAACGTATAGACAAAAGAGCAATAGCTCGTCTAACTTGTGGTCTTGTATCTGGTCAATTCTTCGGGATTGTTGGTGGAAACTGCAATAACATTTATTGGTAGTCTGTCCAGTTGGAACTCAACTTGGGACGGGGTACAGGATTATCTGGACGAAGCGCGATGTGATTGAGGACGGAAGACACCTACAGCAGAACACCACTGGCGTTTCCAATCCAGCAGTTGCTATTCTGGTCGACGAGTTCAACTTGCCGAATTTCCATTTGAAACATGGGGCTTTGATGGGAGAGTAACCACCAGTACAGAGAATGTGACCCCACGTGACTGAAACTCGTCGGAAGGAAGCTGGAGCTCCTCGGCCTGCCGGATATCTTAAGTGTTGGCTGACGCGGCTCCCCTGAGTCGCACAGGGCCTGGCCCAGGCACAAGAGGGGTGCGAAGGCACTGGGGAGGAAGGGAGGCGAAGCCGGAGGCAGGGTGGCGGTGGATCGTGGAAAGAATGGGAAGAACGTGGCAAGACACGGCACGGAGGAAAAAAATCCTCATGGAAGACCGACACGGTCGAGAGAAGAACAACGGTCTCGGTAAATACCGACGATCTGAGAGTCCAGACAGACAGATAAGCGAGGTGTCACTATCGCCACAATTATGCAGCCACCCGCGCCAAGGGAAAAAGTGGTTCGGCACACTCTTACGCAATACTGTACAGCTGCCGCGTACTGCAGTCCCAGGGCGACGGTCCACCAGGGGAAAGTGGGCCTCTTCTCCTGTGCCGTGCGCCTCCCCCGATCCCAGAATCCGGCCAGTGGGTCTTATCCCTTCTCACATGCAGGGGCGAAGAGATCCCTTGATTTTGGCCTCTCTTGAGAGAGCCAGCGTCTGGGGGGTAGTGCGTCTGGGGAGAGTGCTTGCACTGTGCAGGAAGCCTGCCTGGAATCCTTGTAAGGGCTGCTGCGAAATAGAAGGACACACAGTGCAGGCTATAAACGCAGTACAGCTCCCTCTTCTACCCTTGGGCAGAGAGAACAAGGAACAAATTGAGAACGTGTGCGGTCACACAACTGCTATGCCGAAGCTGATTCCTCAATCTGAAGATTCCTCACGGCAGATCAGGCAGTTGAACACATGCTCTCAGCCGTCCCCACCATCCTGAAGACTGTAGAAGAGCAGCGATTTGCAGGAGATGGACCACTTGAATTAAAGTGCGGACCTCCATCACGGGGAAAGATCTTTCTAGGCCGTACGATCTAACCACATTGAGATAAAAATGAAGATGTGGAGACAAGAAAATGCTAACTTTCGTGGAGGCTCTATAGACGCTAGAGAATGCTTAGTAGCACTGACCCACATGGCAAAGCTCTGAGACTGAGACTGCCTATATTATTAAACATCTCCTGAAGTATAAATATGTCCTCCTTAACCTATCTTACCTTCTCTTGCTTTCTTCCATTATCATTTTTTCCACTGGTTGGACCATCAATTTTCTTTATTCTCCTCGATTTCTACCAACGCTCCCTTTGTCGAGTTTTTAAGTCAATCCTTCCACTTCAGTCTCTTCATAACCTCCTCGGCACTAGTCGGAATTTCACTATTCATCTTTTATCACTCCCAAGAGACACAATGAAGACTCAATTTTTTGCAGCAGCCGGCCTGCTTCTCGCCACCCACGCCAGTGCCCAGTCGACCATTTTCAGCGGATCAGGATTCGGCACCTACTACTACGATATGGAGCAGGTGAAAGCCTGTGGCACAGATTTCGAGTACCAGAACATGGGCGTTGTTGAGTGTAGCTCGCAAGCGGGCTTGACACTCGATAACATCAACTCGAACTACATCGTCGCCATGAACAATACCCAGCTTTCTGAAGATATGTCCAAGTACTGTGGAAAGAAAGTTATTGTCTCCGTTAACGGACAAGCGTCGGATCTTCCACTCTTCATCGGTGATGGCTGCCAGCGCTGCGGCACTGGCTCGGCCACTGATACTACCTGGGATGCACAGGGCGCGCCTGGTCTGGATTTCAGTTACAGTGTCCTCAATGAACTCTCGGGCGATGCATGTACCGATGGCCACGCTGCCATCACGTGGGAGATTGTGGATGAGACTATCTACCAGTTTTAAAAACATTCCCTGACTTAGAAGGAATTGAGCAGTTTATATTTCATAACATATGCGGATGGCTGCCTCTTAACATATATTTTATATTCCAATATACATAGATGATAGACATAGATGATAGATCAGCCTTTGAAAGGCAATGTTGATAGAATTCATCTCTCCTTATCTTCGCATAGATTTGACCGGATTGAGTATTCATACATAATCCAGACTGAATTGTCCTGTTGCAAACGGAAAGCTAGCACTGGCTTAGCGTATCGTAGATGGATGTAGTCAAGCCTTTTATTGCTGTTCATCATATTCTAATCTGCACTCGTTGCAAATAGACTAAATGGGCGTGCTTTGTCAAAACAAACTGGAAATGATTAAGATAGGTGACACTCTCGTAGTTGTCGAGCAAGGTTGTAGGTCTGAAATGAGTGCTTTAATTGTGGGTAGGCTAGATGAGGGTGCACAGGGCTGGGAGGCAGTGTTTTGCCATCTATATCTATAAGCTTAGCTCAAATCGCTCAATAACCGTCTTATAAGCTATAATGCGTAGCTCTAGATTTATTGAGGACGGAGAGCCCTGGCTCCGGCTTATTAGGAACACTAAGGCTGTGAGGGCAGTAATATCTAAGAAGCAGGAATACGGCCAGGAAATACAAAACAGTTCGTAGTGGTGGCATAACAAGAAACAGGATACGAGACTTGGGATTTTGAGAAAGGAAATGAAGATATGTACTTGTTCTGTGCCAAAAAATATATTTAGACAATAGTAATAGCATTACGGTGAGAAAGAAATTCAAAAGGCTACAATATCCCAATCGGGATGTAGAATAGGCGGCTGCCTATCTTGGTCGCGAATGTCCGAATATTGGCAATTGGTAGTTTAAGGTGCCTATATAGGGTGATAATCAGTGTTAGGGAAATAAAAAGGACTTTCTTCAATGGTCTAACGGTCATCTAGACTACCTCTTGATCATTTTGGCGCAGATTTGCGATCTTGTTTAGTGTGTAGGTATACTGCATTGCGGATATCCCATTCGTTATGTTCTTACCTTGCTGTAGCCCTCCGCATATATACATCTATACAACTCTAGATGTAGTGGGGGTCTAAGACCGACGATAAGGAAGATAAGGGACCCCGAAAATCAGACGGCTAAAACTGTTTGCGTACGAATGGATCCCATTGATATGATATCTTAAGCCAAGAAGCGGCATCATGGGCGCTCAGGGCGGCGCCGTTGTGCGCCGCTGGCACCCAATAGGCGTGTTCCTCGAGCGATCTGATGCCGAGACGCGTTCAGACTGGAGAACTCGTGTTACTCTTCAAAGATCGAAACGGACAGCCAGAAAGGGACTGAAACTGGGAAAGCAAGGCCGTCAAAATCTCATTCACGAGAAGCTCAGCTCAAGGCAGCGCTCTATAATGGCGGTGACGACATGAATTACGTTGCGACATCCATGATTTACGCCGCATTGCGCCCACTGTACGAGAGCGGCAAGCTATCTGACCGAATTCCTCTCATTATCTTCTAAGGTCGGCCACTACTGCAGACATTGGGGTCAGCCTAGTAAAAAGCCCTGCCTTCTGCTCGGCTCGGCTCGAACAGCTGTGCACCTCGGGAGCCGGGAGGCAATATTCTACAGTAGAGGCGCAGACATTTGTTACCAGGTATTTATTGTACCACGTGCGGGGGAGAGTTTCCCGGCCCCTTGACTTGTGGCTCAGAGTATTCTCAATGCCCTAGCTGAAAATGGTTGAAGATATGCTGAGCCTTGTAACACATCACTTCCCCGCCCCTGTTATACGAGTGATTCCCGCCCCCTGAATTGTTTACCGCAGAACTTCCCGTGCGCCCTATTACTAACCCTCAGCTCTGAAGGAATCGCTCCTAGGATCTACAAACGAGGCTGGCGCAAAGTCTACAAACTGGTTAGAGGTCAAAGTTGAAATGCTCAATTGCAACCATGCCCATTCCAGAAATGGTTCTTGTGGGATGCAAGGGGCTGTGGTCTCGAACTGAGACCGCAGCGCCTCTCATCTGTGTCATGACCCGTCCCCTACCTTCCTGATCACAAGGCTGTCAGCCCCAGTGGCGGTCTAGTAGCCGTGTCTCCCTCTCTGAACCCACTGTCTTGTTATTTTCTGAGTAGAGGAGGCAACCCTTCAGGACCATTTTCTCATTAACATCTGGCTTGGTGTCACTGTAAATGGCCGATTTGTCGAATCCTCCACTTCCGTATCAATATGCACGTCTGGATCCAGGCTGCATCCGCATATTGCAGCTACAGCCAGGCGAACTGGCGGACAGTGTCTTTGTCGAAATCTCCCAGGAGAAGCTGGACGGAGGAATCAAGAGCTACAATGCTTTATCATGGCAATGGGGCGAAAATAAGGATAACAAGCTCATCAGAATCAAGAACAAGGAAAACACGGACTCCAACTTCGACTCCCAGATCTGGGCCCTCGAAGTACGGCCCAACCTCCTGGACGCTCTAAAGCACGTCCGTAAGAAGAACAGAATTGTGCGCCTATGGGTCGACGCTGTGTGCATCAAGCAGGAAGTGGAGAACAACGAGGAAAAGAGCGAACAGATCTCGCTGATGACCAGGATATACGGCATGGCTGACGAGGTGTGCGTCTGGCTTGGGGCGGCGAGCGATGACAGCGAAAAGGCTATGAAGTTTGTTAGGCAGCTCGTCAACTTGGATGATGCTAATCACATTGCCGGGTTGGAACGCAGAACCTTTGACTGGTCAAATGCGAGCGACTTAGCCGCTCTTATCAAACTGCTCAAACGCGGATGGTTTAGTCGTCGCTGGGTAGTCCAGGTAAGCCTAAAATCCCGTTCTAAGCGGCAGCAAGTTCTAAATGTCTGGTAGGAAATTGCCGTAGCAAGACGTGCCACTGTAATCTGTGGTGAAGATTTTATATACTGGAGTGAGCTCGCAGATGCCGTTGCACTACTTGAGAAGGTTGGACGAGATGGGACAATCAACCGCATTCTCAGGAAGTTAACAACCGCGAATCATGCCTCTGAGTACATCGGTAGCTTCTCCTCGCTTCCGGCATTTCGTTTAGTTCAGAATAGTACCGGCATGTTCAGGGGGCAGGACAAGACGCTCACCAAGACCTGGCGCTACACCCTCGAGGAGCTGGTCTCGTTCCTTGCGGCCTTTGAAGCCAGTCGCCTGCACGACACCATCTACGCTCTTCTCGGCCTTGCGTCAGACATCGGGCCCGGCCCCACATCAGAAGAGGGTGCCCGCACATCAGAAGAGGGTGTCCGCAGAGCAGGTCTGACATTCCAGCTGGGTCGGCCCACTGACACTTTTGAGGTAAACTACAATATGCCACCGTTGGAAGTCTTCAAACGGTTCCTCAAGTACGCCATCGATAGATCGAAATCCCTCGATATCCTTTGCAGACCTTGGGCGCCGGAGGCGGGAGAGGATGCCAGCGGCAAGTGGCACGAGATCACACTGCCCTCCTGGATTCCAAGCCTCGCTCGTAAGCCATTCCGGCCAACCCAGCAAAGAAACATGGTTCGGTTTAACCCTGACCCTCTCGTTGGGCCAGCCACATTCCGACACAGACTCTACAGCGCGTCGGGGTTAGAGCTGCCAACGTTTGACTATGTAGACGATCGGCCGGAGTCAACCCTCGTCCGCGTAAAGGGGTTTCAGCTGGGCGTAATTGGAGAAACGTGGGACTGCGGAGACTTTGGCAACGTTCCTGCGGCATGGCTGCGAGCTGGAGGGTGGGAGAAGAAGAGTGACCTGCCCCCAGGGGAGCTCTGGCGCACTCTGGTGGCGGACCGGAATGCGAATGGAGATGATCCAGACCGATGGTATCCTATGGTCTTTCAATCAGCGGCGAAGGAGAGAGATATTATCTACGGATTCGAGACGCGCAGACTGATCCACGAAAGTACGAATGCAATGGTAGCCGAGCTATTCCGGCGAGTGGAGGCGGTCGTGTGGAATCGAAGATTGATACGGGCGAAGGGAGAATTCATGCAATGGCTGGCTGGAAGGAAACTAGGGGAGGAGAAAGGGGATGAAAAATTATACCCAGGAGCTCTTGGGCTGGCGCCAAGCAGCGCCAAAGTAGGAGACCTCGTCTGCATCATCTTCGGCTGCAGCGTGCCTCTTGTTCTCCGGGGTCCTCGACTTGGACAACCAGTACAACAGCAAAGCAACCTGTCGGCTGCCGGGCCATCTTCTGTCGAGCACTCATTAAATGGCGGTTCGCAGCCAGCCAGTCCGCAAAATGGGAACCTGCCAACTACTGGCTCAGCATCAGTAGATCAACCGCCGACATCCCTACATAACCCTCAGTATGATACGGAACGGTACACTCTTATCGGCGAGTGTTACATTGACCACATGATGGATGGCGAGGGCATGACGTATTTTACGGATCAGGACTTAGACGCTCAGTATTTCGTGCTTGAGTAGTGCGATATAAAGCTATGGCCTCCAACACCACGCGGTTCTGCATTCGTCACTTCTGACCAGTGAGTCTCCCAGACACCGCACAACCCGAGAGGCTAGTTCACAATTAAAGGTTGAATTACTAGTCGTCAGGGTAGCCCTCCTATCCCGATTTTCAATTCTACCCACTAGTACTCGCAGGGGAGACTATGCAGAATGCAACTAACTGACCTATCTTACAGAGAAGGTCAAGGTATTACGGAAGGTTGATGAGACATTACACACCAGAACGTTAAGACGACAAGTCTACAGGAAGGAGAGCCGCTGGATGCAGAAGGGCGGATGTAATCTAGCTCAATCTATGGGAACCGTTCTCGAGTCTCGTTCGAGCGGGTAGTGTTGATCCTCAAACACCACAGAACCTAAGATTCTAGACCAGTTCTGCTAGACGTCATCAGAACTAGATGCTAGAGGGTGGTTACTCAATTGCCGTGACTTGATTACTCAGTTGCGTCTCTGTCAGAGTGTGATCCGGGAGATCACGGGCAGACCACTGTTGGATATGTGGCTCAGGTCAGGGCCAATTAAAGTGTATATAATGGGAAAGGCTCCCATTTTTAGGTAGGTAACCATTAGTCTCCATTTATGAATATAGTTCTGTTGCTACGTTTCCCCGTGTAACCTTCCGGCGAGATTCCCGCTATTCTACCTTATCCGTGTTGAATACCCTCTATCTGGCCCTCCATTTCACTCTCTATGTGAGACATCTGACATAAATAAAACCATTAAACGAGTTAACGACTACTTTAAATACTCATCTTTGTGAGATAGCACGCCGGAAGAGACCTGGAACAGAATCACACCACCTCCCTTATGCTGTCGTAAGAGATCTGAAACAAGCCAAGTCAAATCACCTCGCCGGAAGCGAGGCTCTCCTTTTAGCAGTAGGACAGTAAAACATCCAGCCTTTATAACTCAGGGGAATGAAAATATTCAGATAATCGTGCTCTGTCTCAGAAGAAAAATTATTTCCGCCTATGCATCTGATGCGCGAAAACTCTAAAGAGTGCTTAAACTTGGGTATGCAGTACGTTTAACACAACTGAATAAATAAAGGTAGCTAGGTAGCTCGATGCAGACTCAGTAGACTGGTATTTCTCAGCTATATATATGGAGTCGCTTAGTGGAAGTTAACTCATCAAGAGCTAATTTGTCAAGAATTTGAAGCAGATAAGGCCTTATATATGGGCCATACCGCATATCTTATGGAGTACTGCAGAAGATGCCTACACTGCCCTACAGTTGAAATAGAGTCAGGTTTAGTGGAAGTAGAAACACAGAAGAGACTTACAACAAGAACCTCACAACACCTATCAATCCGTCCAATAGTTTGGCAGATTAGGCTGAAGTCAGTAGCGTTGGCGGGGATGCTCGGAGCTTGATGGTGGAATAAATTTGTTTGAATTCGATGTTATCTAGAATAAAGTAACTCACGAGAAGAGCAGTCCAAATCTACAATACCAAAGACATCGGTGGTGCAGCAGAGTGGGATCCCAGCGACAGAGCAGATGCCGGATCGTGGTTGAAGGCTAGCATGGTTGGCCAGGATGCTAGTAGCGAGGCTGAAGACCATTATAAATGAAGCTCTCATATTGGCGATTCTTAAGATTGCCCTGAAGATAGTTTATTTTGAGATTTGCTGAGCGCAATTATTTGTTAATTGAGGTAGTGGCAATGGATCGTAGAGTGCGATTCCTCCGCGGGATCCCACAGGTCTATTTATAAATTTTCGAATCTTCACATCTTCTTTCATCGTGTAACCCCTCTGACTAATGACTACTCTAATAAGGTTATAAGCCACATATGTACAAGGTAAGTACAATATACTCAGCAACCCATTGGGCTTCTATGATTTCCTTTGTATGGTTAGGTTTCAGAGCGAGTCGTCTGATCTGATATTGCTGACAGGCTTTAACTAGGTAAAAATATCATCTGATCCTTCAATGAGAAGATCAAAGGGTGATAGTCGAGTGATGATTTGAATAACAGTATCACGTACCACTATGATGCTGTAGAACGGTGTGCGCGTTGCTGCTGTTGTAGAACGTTACTATACAATTGGCGCCAGAGCCACCACTATTTTTGAACCGCCGGCCTCCACGAAGTAGCCTTTTGGACATAAATCTTTACTTTAATAAGAGATAATTCCGTAAACAGCGAAAGAAAGTCGTATCATTAGATAGATAATCCTAGCGGGAGAAGTTATGCAACATTGGTAATAAGTATATCTGCCGTAGGGATACTAGCTAAACTTTCAAGATAGTCTTAGTAATTTAATGTTGAGGGTGATACCGGTGGCGGGATTGCGATACTGGGATTAAGATAAGTTGCTCTCTTTAAGTTGGTCATTTTTTTTCTCCAAGTAGGACAGATCCTGCATTGGAGAAAGCCAGATCACGAGATAATACCACACAAATTGGTCCTATTCGACTATGCGGTGAGAGTTGGCTTCCTTAGACTCCTTTTATAGTCGACAAACACATCCCCTTTTCTTTTCTTTTGTGATACTGTATCCTTAGATATTGTATTTCAGAACAGCAATTTCGTACCGACAGTTCTCTACTGGCTTAAGAGCCAATCTCAAGTGTGTCTACCATTATACAATATTTGGACAAAAGAGTTAGTGGAGCATAGGGCAATTCTTGTATGTGCAATGTATGGTACCGAGACATTCAATCTTAGTAGTAATGGTCTGATGATTGATTTTGGGAAAACAAGCTCTTGGCACTTTACTACTTCTATAAATACTCTTGGATGTTGGTCTTGTGGTCTATCCTCCCTATTAGCGCTGTACAACTGGCACATGTATGTCTATAATAAAAAAATTCTAGAATGTACGAAATGCGTACTCACATTCCCTTGTTTGTATCCAGCCATTGACTCGTGATAACTGTTACACTCTTAGTACAAAGATAAACTCTAACTAGTATCATATTGTGCATTGGGCATACGCAACCATCTAAAATCAGTCTGTATACAAAGGCACGTTACATGTGGTCATACATCATCTTCCCGGTGGTACATAGTAACATGTTGCAGAAGGCGGTAATATTTCCAAACTCCACACTTATTTAATGTCATTATTGCATATTATTTTTATATAAACTTTAACCTGCTGGTGCACGTTTCACGACATAAGCATGAAAGTAACGTAACAAAGCCTCTCAGACACTCTTTTGGATTGATAGTGTACCGCAATCCCGCAGTCTTGGACGTAGTTAAATCACAACATCCCAAACCTATCTTCTCGAAGGCCAACTTGCAACTTCAGAGCTACTCACTTGTCTAGGCTTCTTCTTGCTTCAAGTATTTTCCAACACCTTAATTAAACGATGTACGCATCAATGCTCAGTGGCGTCACCACACTCCTCTCTCTTTCAATTGCTATACAGGCTTTTACTCTACCCTGCTTTGTTGGTGAACAAAAATGCGGCTTCTACTTAGCTACTGTAGATGGTATTAATTATTGCCCATTGTCTTTCACCCTTAATTATCATATGGATTAATTAGACCCTAGCTAACAACTTCGTTCACTTTTGAAACAGGTTATGACACCGCGGACTTCACAGCTGGTGTAAACCTAACCACAACAATTCCTCCGCTTAGTGCCAGTCAGCTCCCCCAAGTACTCTACAACTGCGAGGACACAGCTGGCATCATCGCTGGTATTGCATACTGCCAGGCCGGTTGCACCAGCATTGACAGCGACACATTGAATGACTACTGCGCCTAGGGAGGGAGTGCTACCATCACCGTTTCTGTCACTATTACGTCTACGACAACAACTACGACGACAACTACGACGACAACTACGACAACAACTACAAGTACAGTCACACCAACTCAGACCGGATATTGCGACCATATCAAACCCTTCCCGATTCTATGCTGGGGATGCTGTGTGCCGACGATTCTTTAAGTCCTACCTTGAGAGGGATTTTGAAGCAAGAGAGTGCAGGTGGTGGTAGCTGCAATAGCTTTTTAAGAATTTCTTTTTCTTTTTATTCAGAGGCAAAATAAATCAAAGAGAAAATTTCAAAAAAGGAGGCTTGATCGATGTTGCTTTTTTCCTCTAGTCATATTCAACATATGGCAAATTTTCTATTAGTATTTATTGATCAGGGCCTCAAGCACGCATTACACATCCCTTAGGATCTAGGGTATCCTTTAGGATCCAGGATTCAGAGGATTCATGTGAGTCAATAAGAGGCCGAATAGGTCTATATAAAGGGGTCCTTACTCCAGGATAGCTGTGCTTAATTAGTTGTCTCTGCATCACTCAATAGTCAATATAACTGAGTTTCACCTTGATATCCGATTACAACCTGCGCATTAACCTGACCTCTGCTCAAGAGACTTCATCCCATTCATTATCGTGATGGCACTGCGCCTTGTATCTATCACGTATCTACCTCATAGAGAAACCGTAAACGCTGCAGTGACTCCTTCATGTCCTCCAAGTCCATCATCGCCGTCATCTTTAATTTGTTGTGCAAGTTGCGCATAAAAATGGCAGCAGATCGGAGCATAGCACGACCTCCTCAAATATATCCCTTAGTTCGTCTTCCCCACTCACCATGGATGGGTATCCGTTTTTGGTCCAATGATAGATGCGGCGTTGGACGATGTGAACCGCTAGCCTTGAGTTCCACTGGCATAAGCGCGGCAGCTCGGCGCCATCGTAGCGCATGATTGCATCCTTATAAAAGGACTCTGTAGTTTGCCCCTCAAAAAACTCGATGTACGATTGGTTGACTGTCATAGATCTGGCTGGGCCGCCCACATGTACCTTAAGAAACGCTGGGGCATCTTTCATGCGCTACGACAGCACGGGACCATCCTGTAGGGTGATGAGTTAGTTATCGGCTAAGCAGGGGAAAGAGATTTGGCGGTTTAACTCTACCTTCCTAGAGGGCAGGTCACACTTGAAGACGCCAACTTGTATAGAGGAATCAGCCGCCTGGCGGCTCTTGTACCGGGGCTTGGCTGGCATCTTGTTGCTTGTCCATCGATCGAATACGCCTTTCCACAAGGCATTAGCGTACGTGTTAGCAAGGCGTATCCCTTTGACGGTCTGAACTGCAACTCCGAAGATAGCTTCACACTCCGCGACCTGAAAGGTCAGCTTTTGCCTTGTATACCTTCTTCGGATCCATATGGATAGAAGAACGTGATCCTGGGACGCCAGATTGAGGCGGAGTTATCATAGAGTCGCCCATGATTGATGGTTATAGAGAACTGGGAAGCTATAATGCGTGTATCTGGCGAGAAAAGTTGCTTTGGACCGATCTTGGTTTAGAGAATGTGTTGACTTTCAGTTGCTATCCTATTCACTACATTGTCTAGTGTCTAGTTGTTACGTGGACGATCACATGGTATGCTATTAGATCAGTTGGCGCTAACTTAGAAGTATTGAGCTATAGCTTAATACTAAGGAATAGACGGATTGGAAGTATTGGAAGCTATATAGATCCTAAGGTCTATATATATAGTGGCTGGAACCAGCTATTACAGAAGAATAGAGCACCTTATACCTGAAAACCCCCAACGTCACGTGATACAATTCTCCTAGCCGACGCGACACTAGTAGCGTCACGAGGCAATAGACGGTGAGCATGAACAAACGCGAATGGAATGTGACCGAGCGTCTTCTCACCTTTACTAGACCAGTGTTTTCTACGCCGTTTCCCGCCGTCTCGCTCTGAGCTCTGAGCTCTCCTACTTCGAGTCGTGTAAGAACGGTCTATGGTTTGCACAGCTCGGGCTGCCTTGGTACGAACCAGTTGATGCGCATGACACGAAAAACCACAATGAAGGTAAACCCGCTAAAGGACGTACAAGGAAAGAACTAGGAGATGATCTATTCTATTCTAGGACCTTAGGTATACATGATTCATTATCTTCCTGACGCTAGGCGATATCCGGCCTTTACTACCTCGCTTGCACTTACTATAGCTGCAAAACCAGCCTATTGCCCTTGTATAATATAATAGTAAAAGAATCCTTGGACAATCCTATCGTTATCCCAAATCGCTAATCTATACGTCCTATCTGGCAGCTAGGGTATAGCTACCCCTTGTCCTTCTATCTGGCCAGTAAAGATCTACTTGTATATAATATAGTCTATAGCTTTCTCTATAGGGTATACTAGAGGTATATACTTGAGTTTTATTAAATTAGTAGCGATAATGCCTTATATGTTTCTAGTAAAGGCACTGTTTATAGAGATATTATTATATCTAATAACCTTATTATCTGTATACTCCCTAAAGAGTTATATAAAGTATAATACTATACTAGATATATCCTTAAAGGTCTTATTAGTCTACTAGATTCTATCTATAATTATAATAAGACTAATGTCTATAAAGGCAAGTTTATATACAGCCTAGCTAATTATTTTCCTTCCTCTATTTGGTATAGGCTAGAAAACTATCTTATACTTGCTAATTGTGACGGCACATGCGTCACATGGCTAGGTCTGTTTGTCGTCACGTGGCTAGGTCTGTTTGTACACTTATATTAAACCTCTGCGCACCTAGCTAGTTGCTCCTCACTTTAGTATCTTCGTCAATACAGCATTATTGCCAGCCACTGCCTCCCTTATGAAGCTTATAGTAGCTGGGCTGTCACACTATACTAAAGTCTCCTTCCAGTTTGGATCAAAACTAGCAGGTTCTTGTTCCAGGTCCTAGGTCTACGTCCAGGTCGAGCGGTTGCAACCGTGCTCAAACAAAATCAAATCCATACGTCCAGGTTTCATTCATTCATTTCTAATTCGATTCTATCCACCAGCTAAATGGACCCTCATCAGCAGCTAGCAGCCATGCAGGCTCAAATCACGCAGCTACATCTCGAAATTCAGACCCTACATTCGCATTCTCGTCCGAAACCAGCCCTCCCTGCCCCTAATAAATTCAATGGCTCGACCCAGCGATTCGATACATGGCTCCCCTCAATCAGAGCTAAGCTACACGTTGATGGTATAGCAATCGGTGACCCTATCGCTCAATTCTACTACGTGTTCCTGAACCTCGACAGTCATGTACAAGCCATGGTGCTGCCGCAGCTCGCACAGGCTGAAGAATCCGAATCGTGGGACTATAATACGATTCTGGCACAACTCTCCCGGGTCTACGACAATCCGAATAAGATTCAGGAGGCTGAGGATAGGCTGCTCTCTCTGCAACAGGGCACTGACTCGATTCCGGTATACATATCGAAGTTTGAGCGCACCCTGTATGAGGCGCGCGGCCAGGACTGGCCAGATACAAACAAAATTTCAGTATTCCGGAAAGGGCTAAGCCCTGCAACTCGCAACCGACTGAACCAACAGCTGACCCTTCCACAAAGGTATCCTGATTTCGTCCGGGTCGTTCAACAGCTTGCAGGTCGAGGTTCTGGTTCTAGTTCTGGTTCTGCATTTACCCCTACACCTGCCTCTGATTCTAGTAACCATTCTAGTAATCATCACTACCCTCGTACGCCACAAGTCCTACAACGCAATGATCCTATGGAAATCAGCTCTATAAAGATTAATGCCCTTGATATTGCAGCATTTGAGGCTGGTACTATCATCAATACCGACAACAATGCTCCTCATGCACGCTCAATATCACCTGCATGCAGAGATCAATATCGAGAGCAGGGACGCTGTGTGCGATGCGGCTCATATGATCACTGGGTAGGCTCATGCCCTTTGCAGCCATATAAGCCAGAAGCTAGGAAGCAGGTTGCCTTCAGGAGGAACCCTGTCGATCTGGCTGCCCTTGACCCAACTGAGTTAAATACTGGTTCGGATGATGAGTGGGATACTGGTGATGAACTAGAGAGGTTGCAAAAGGGTGAAATCTAACGCTGGTGGCCAGCTTTCTTCAAGGAGGGGGTAATGTGACGGCACATGCGTCACATGGCTAGGTCTGTTTGTCGTCACGTGGCTAGGTCTGTTTGTACACTTATATTAAACCTCTACGCACCTAGCTAGTTGCTCCTCACTTTAGTATCTTCGTCAATACAGCATTATTGCCAGCCACTGCCTCCCTTATGAAGCTTATAGTAGCTGGGCTGTCACACTTAAGGACTGGAACGATTAAGAAGGTATATATATTCTTCAGGGACTAAAGTTCACTTAATAGCGCTTTCTTCCATACAGGAGCGTCCTCCTTTATAGCCTCCTCGAGCGAAACAGACTCAAAGGGTATAGTAGGGACCTCAATTAAACTAGAATCACCCTTAATATAGACAGCCTGTAGCTCTATAATAAGCCGTGCCACAGATTCAGTAAAAACAGTCAGCTTAGGCACCCTACCGGACCATGTTTGCTTAAAGATAGTTGCTAAGTTCAGACCCTTTCT